>JAYRCH010000363.1:1200000-1700180 GCA_037179445.1 Phengaris alcon alcon | reverse complement strand
GGTAGGCGGCTTGATTCGCACTCGAGATAGTGCAGGTTCGATGCCCAGTTTGTGGCGTGTACCAATGTGATTTTTTCAGACCTCAAGTATATTATACGGACGCTCTAATGGTGAAGGAAAACATCGTGAGGAAACCCGCACATGGTTGGCCCCAGACGTATTGACCAGTCATTCCTCTGGACTAGGCAGACTGTGTTGTGAGAATGCCGTGTGTGCTTGGGCAACCATACGACATTAAAAAAACCAACTGTCCCAGGCACTTTAGGTATTTCAAGAGGGGGTACTTCGCTCGGGGAATACTGTATAAATCATCCAATAACGGATGAAAAGGCCTAAGTTAATACAAACAAACTATGATAACAGTAATTCTGCTTATGAAGTAGATTCTTTGATAGTACAGTGTTTGGCAATATTATATCCAGTACGATAGCATTCGTGTTAATTGCGGCCAGCCCCAATACCTCTGACCCGGCCTGAAACTTGCAGCCGATAATGTATCGGCGCCAGATTAACGGGCCTACGAAAAATCCGAATTAACTTCTTCATTAGCTGATAAGTTAAAAATGTTGAGGATACAGGCTAGGTTTTGGTGGGACTTTTTAGGGTTCCGTAGTACGACAGAGAAAATTGGAATACTATTTTGAGCGAAATCGGATAATAACTTTTGAAGAATAGGTAGGGATTTGGATGAGGGTCTTCATAAGGTAAGTGAGTGAAGCCGATAGGAGTTGAGTTATAGGAGCCCCACGCCACTGGTACCTACCTACCTAATTTATTAAAAAACCTATTGCGTGTTGATAGTTGCGGAACCCTCCTTAGACATTATATCCTGATGTCCTCTTGGAGAGGTTAATTTATATCTATTCCCCTGCTCTAGACGACCAAACCAGTTCAAACCCATACATAATAATTAAGAAGATAATTAGTAATAACAATGAGGCTACACCACACCAAAAGCAAAATATCTAGACGCGACTTTTTTTATCTCTCATAGGTATCAATGTCTTCAATCTTCATAGACTAGATAAGGAAAAAATATAACTCAGATTTAACTTCGCTTACAATCCGGCAATCCGTCTACCCCTTATTTATTTCTTTTTATTAAACATTTTTTACTATAGTTTTTTTTTGCAAAATCTCTATAACTTTTAATATGTCGATTTATATTTCACGTCTTTCGTCAACCGCTAGAAAATGCCCAAAATTAAATATTATACCAATAAAAGGGATGAAAATGGCTTCCTCTACATCCGACCGTCGATAATTCCTCCGTTGCCTTCCCAATAAATATACCTTCGACGTTGAAGTTATACAGAGTAGGTATAATTCATAATAACCTGAGGCAAGACAGGATCCAGTCGCCCTGCGGCTTGATACCGCAATAAAGAGAATCCCTCTAACGTGCAAAGCATTCTTGTCCCTCCGTCTTATAAATATCAATTCATAGGCCACATCAAATGCGAGTAAAGCCTGGCCATTTTCAAATATGAATTGTCGGCCATATTTCTTGTGAGGACAACATTAATCTCAATTTTTTTCTCGATTTTTCTGAAAACGTGCTGCGCTTAATAAGTAATTACTTTCCTTGAACTTTTGGATTGGAGCATTATCAGTAAAACTCGTAGTATAATTTTGTTCAAACTTTTTTAAAATAATTAAATCAGAACGTATGGATAACGTTTATTATTTGTAATAAAATGAAAATAATGGTACATCAATTACTAAGTAACGTTTGTTTTGATCTTAACACTAATGTGTTAATAGTAACCAGTTTAATGACTCAATTAATCTGTTGTTCTCATTAACGTATCATCTGTCTTAGGCCATAACACTCAACATTACTTTAACAGATGCTGGCCTCAAAGCTCAAACTAAATTTATGTAAGAATACTCATATCAGAGACCGTTAAAATATCATGCGAGAAGCACTCAAATAAGTCCACGTAGGTATGCCAAAAGAAACTGAAAGAAACGAATGGTGTACTTTACTAGGTAGGTAAATCCTCCAAGTACTATCCTATTTGATTTCTGAAATATTATTAAGATTTTGGATATTGTCCATTACGATAATAATGTCAATCATACTTGGGAACCATTATGTAGCTGTATACGTAGCTGTTACAAAATTGTTATTTTTGCCTGGCAGTCAAGGGGTTGAAAACTAATATTCTATACTGCAATAAAAAAATACATAATTTATAACGGAAAGTATATTTACAAAATAGAACAATATGTTTTCAAATAATATAGGTACCAAACACAAATTCCATGCTCCGTAAAACCAATTGCGCGCGCGAATCCAAGTTGACATTAACATTCATTAAATTCCGGACTTAAATTTAGAGTCAACAGACAAAAATAGAGCAATATTTTATGTGGATTTACGGTACAAATATATGTAAAGTTTGCCAGATATATTATATTTGGGGTTGGACCCAAGATGAGAGGGAGTATACGTGAAAACATTCGGCTACGTGCCCCGGCATAATGCCTTCGAAAGGGCGAAGGATCCTAAGCTTGCGTAATTCGTCTTTCAGGAATCCCTCATTTGAAATGTGAATGAATTTCAAAATGTTTCGGGGAACAACTATTTTTAATATTGATTAAGCATTCAATCCGTGGCCTAGTGGGTAGACCGTTTGATTTGCACTCGAGAGGTGTGCTGATTCGATTCCCAGGTCGTGGCGTGCACCAATGAGACTTTTTCAGATCTCAAGTACATTAAACGGACGCTCTAACGGTGAAGGAAAACATCGTGAGGAAACCTGCACATGGTTGGCCCCAGACGTATTGACCAGTCATTCCTCTGGACTAGGCTGATTATGTTGTGAGAATGCCGTATGTGCTTGGACAACCATACGATTTGAAAAACCAACTGTCCCAGGCACTACAGTATTTCAAGAGTGGTTACTTCGCTCAGAGAATGCTGTATAAATCATCCAATAACGGACGAAAAGGCCTAAGTTTATGCATTGAATAGTTTTATTCGTCAAATTTAATATTTTAGTTGGTATCCTATTTAAAAACATAGATAGACAGGCGAGCCCTAAACTTCATAATATGATCTTAGCAATATTTATTTATTCTTGAAATATCTGCAACTATAATATAATTTTTCCAACCTGTGTGGCAACTAGTATTCAATTTCAAATGCAGTGGACGTGCTTTCTTTTAAGTTTTACGTTCTCTGTAACCTATGTAAAGAATAGTTTAAGGACCCTATTCAGTCCTATAGAAATCTATTAAGATGCTGTTACCATCAATCATTATTTCACTACTGGGCAGGCAATCTGACCGGTCTTAAGACAACACCCTCTATAAATCCTATTTACTAACTACAGGCCCTTAACATATTGCCCGTGTTCTAAGACACATCTACCCAAAATGCCCTTTCCTATGTATTTCCATTAATTGTATGATATAGCCAAGATTTATTGATATACCTATGATTCTTATGTGGACTTGTGTGGAGTTATCCTATTAATGCTTAGTTTTTAACGCGACGAAAACAGAGGGGTGTTATATATAAGTTTGACTACTCTATCTGTACATCTGTGTGTCTGTCCGTGGCATCGTAGCTCCCATACAGATGAACCAATTTGGATTGAGTTATTTTGTTTGTAATGATTGTCTGACATGATCAAGTATGTTCTTAGCGATAATTCATGATCTTCAGCTCGCTCACTGCTTGATGATTCGGAGGTTACTTAAATTTTTTAATTTTGTTTTGATTGTCATTTAGAATAATAATTATTTAATCAAATATGTCGGATATTGGATAACAAGTGTTTCTAAAACATGCGCATCACAAGTGTTTCTATAACATGTATCAATCTTAAAAGAAAATCTCATGTTACGTCCACAACGCTTAAATACGAAAAACTGGGAAATGGGGATCCTGTCATGTTTTTTATAATACGACAAAATACATGACAGGATCCCCTGTTTCCAAGTTTTTCGTATTTAAGCGTTGTGGATTTAAAATTTTCGTTAAAGTTGTTAGGAGATTAGCGACAAAGCGTCGGCGATATCTTAAATGTGAATCTGCAGCAAACAAACTCGCGCGCCCCGCTATTTATGAGTTTATTTATCATTAGCAAATTATTAAGCTACGGCAATTGTTTTTTGTTTTACAGGGTTTAGCTGAAAATGTATCTGGAGCATCATTAACAGCGTGAGCTAACCTTAAAAGTATAATTTCTACATTAAAAATATTAATTTTATTTTGAATACATTTATAGGTACATAATTATAACCAGAATCAAATTAGCTCAACTCATAAGGGTCAATTCACACCGAAACGAAACGATACGCAACATAGCGCTGCATTTTTAAGACAGTTATTCAAAATTGAACTTTATTCATTACACAAGAAGATACACGTTTCGTTGCAAGAGTTCGAATGTCTGGTTGCACCGCGCTGCACAGCGCATGTGTATGACTGATGTCGTATGAAACGTGTATCTTTTTGTGTAGTGAATAAATTTTAACTTTGAATAGGTAAGTACCTATCTTAAAAATGCAGCGCCGCGTAGCGTCGCGGTGTTAACTGACCCTTGGGTAGTAGGTATATTTATTATACACTTTCCACTCAAAATCTATGTGTTGTGAGCTGTGACCTATATCTTATATTACGATTACGCACGCACATTAAAGTCTCTTAATATACAAAGCGTGCATAAAACATCCTTAAAAACTTTTTTATTCGACGGAAAAACGAAAATCCCTTAAGAAATGTCTGATAAAATAGCAAATTTTTCATGAGGCAATACAAAGAGATTCCGCTGAGGGCGAACAATGTACAAGCCCATCTGCTCCCATTCTAAGATTCAATTAAATTTTTACTGAAGATTATCACGCAGACATAAAGTAGATATAAAGGGGTATTACGTATCGATATTAAGTTTAAATTCTATTGACTTCTAAAATTTAGTTTATCACCATCAATCGCTTAGTGGTGTCCACTTCAGAGGCCCGAGTCTCTCTTTAATCGTAGAAAGACCAAGTCTGTTCACTATCTGTCTGCATATTGTTACCAGACTTCATGTGTCAATGTCAGTCTTTACAAAAACTGGTTTCTGCATCATTTTTTATATACCGATTGGGTGGCTGTATAATATAGAGAGGTGTAAATGTGTGAACTGAAACCTTTGACCTGCCAGCATTTACCTCGTCGTAGAGGTGAATACTGGCGGGATGTCGTGCTATGAATATATCCCTCAAATTTTAAATTGAATAAGTAATAATATTTTTTGTTATGGTTCGATTTTTAGTATGTAAGTTTTAGAATAAAAATAAAGTTAGAGGAAGTGATTAGAACTAAATTGATCTAACAACTGATTTTTTATATCAAAAATATTCGTATCGCAAAGATGCTACCATAATGAAAATCAATTCCTATTACGCTACGTAATCGGACCCTCGTCTGCGGAAAACGGATCGTAAATGAAAAATAAACATGCACGTAGGAGCTCCGTGTGAGTTACGGTATCATACGTGTTGTTATCGTAGGTTTAATTCCTTGTACCTACTATGTTTTTGAATTACCAAAAATAAACTGTTAAAAATATAGTCAATAACCAAATAGGTTACTATGTTTTTGAACTGTTTATTATCCTAAATTAAATTTAATTGTCTTTTGTTTTACTTTACTTAAAGTTATAACCAATCACAATAATACATGCTTCACTATTACTATAACTTTGTAAAATTGTTTATTACAATTATTATTAACGTTAGTAAAAGTACTAAAACTACTAAACATGAATAATTATGTATCAAATAAACTTATAAAAGCAAGTTATGATTTAAGATTATCACTTACCTATTTAACTGTCAATAATAAAAAAAAAATTAATGTAGTTAAATGTCAAAATATTAAATTAACATTATCACATTTAACTAAATTCCTCTTATTACTTAACTTTTGCTTAGTGCTATTCAGTATTATATGTATTATGTTACTAGTATAGAAATATGATTTGTGATCTTTGTTTTTGACATACTTGTATAAATGAAATATGTACAGCTTACAGTTTACTGTTTATAAATAATAAAACATACTAGAACCTTATTTAATAAGTTAAACTGGCAGTTTATAGCAAAACATTGCATTGGTATCATGTTTAGGGTTCCGTACTTAAAGGGAAAAAACGGGAATATTACTGAGACTTCGCTGTCTGTCTGTCCGTCTATTTTTCACCAAGCTGTATCAAGTGAACCTTGATAGCTAGACAGTTGAAACGTTCACAGATTATGTGTTTCTTTTGCCGCTATAAATATAAATACTATAAAATAAATATTGAATTAGGGTTTTTTGCCCGTTTTGTACGAAACCCTTCATGCGCGAGTCCGACTCGCAGTTAGGCGGTTTTTTAATAATTTATCAACGTCATAAAACTTGAGTGTAGCGAGATAATAAAATATATTTGCAATGATATAGACAAATTACACTATTACTGACAATTACTAATAATAAATACTGTGCGGGGTAGATGTCTTGATAAGGAATACTATTTTCATATTAATTTACATATTATTAGCACTTAAATTAATGTAAAAAATGTAACTATTAATTGCCACAAAACAGCGTTTAAATGCCAGTTTTAATTGCATTTAGTGCTTTTCGAAATTGTCTAGGTTTCGTTTGTCGGCGTACAACACAATTAACTTTGACATAACTAAATAGTAGATTTGGCATTTATGCCATAAAAATACAAAGTGTTATTTCGTACAGAAATAACTAACAGTTTTATAATTAAAAATTGGCAGCAAGAAATCATATTAAATAACGTTCAACGATTCGGCTGAAACCTTGTGTGTCAAAATTGTGCCTACTCGGTACAAGTTATCATGAAACATACTACAAATTACAAATTAAAAAAGTTTTTACTTATAATTAAGTGCCACTAACTAGTAGGACAGGTAGGTAGAGGTACATTATGTTTTATTTACAACTATCTCTCCCGAGATGCGTTGTTCTGTTTAACTATGAACTGGAACTAATAAATAACCAAACAGGTAAGTTTACCTTTCAGTTGAACGCACAGAACAGTTAGTACGGAAAAATTCAACCGTCGTTTTTAGTATTTTCACGCAACTATTCCAATATTTCTCACGGTTAAGCCTTCCCTGAACATCCACAAACAAGATCAAAATTAGCCAAATCGGTTCAGCCGTTCTCGAATTGTAGAAATATATTCGAATAGAAATCCATTTTAATATTTAAGATATCAATAATTCCTAGGAATATAATTTAATATCTATTCACACATTCATATTATTAAAAATATCCCAAATCACTCTCGTTCAAAACAAATTACCATAGGATAGAGATTCAAAAAGTTTCCCTCATACCCATTATAAGTTTCCAAGAAAAACGCTTTTCGTACACACGTCGCTGGCAGTTTTTTCTCGGCACTTTTCTAAGTGCCATAAATCTTTCACGTAAATAATTGAAACGATATTTTATGCCAAACATTCTGCGGGTAGGGAGATGTCGCGGGCCACCTGCCCCCTCTTCTAACTTGTACCACTTCCCACTTTAATTTGGTTGCGTAATGTATTTTCAATTACATTCAAAGTAGCTGCGTGATTTGTGGTCCAGGTAAAAGAGATTTGACTCATAAATTCCTCTTCGTCCTACATAAAGATTGAATCAGTCAAATGACCTGACTAATTGCTTTTCTTTTAATGAATACCTAGAGATTTCGGAAAATAAATTCTTGAGAAAAACCAAGGTTACATAAGTTATTGTTTCGGTAGGCAAATTATTATTTAGAATCGTTATTCTATGGATGCTATAAATCCATAAATATTTGATTATGTGCAACAAATAAATATAATAATCGAAACAAAAAAAAACATCTTCCCTCCCCTCCATATCAATCGAAAACATAGTTTTGACGTGTGCTTTATGAATACGCATGTAAATCGTATTTATCCAATAGCCCATAAATAATATATTAAAATAGTTTAACACCTTTTAGTTTGCACCAGTACGTGACAAATTAGGTGAGTTTTCGCTTCGAAGGACCATTTATTAGGCGTTGAAGCACCTTTTGTGCATTTTTTATCAGTAATAAGTCATATTCGTAATAAGGATTTGTTTCGAAATTTATGGTATCGATGTTTTTACGTTTTTCTCCATTGTGATCGCCTTTATCCGCCAAGTTTTATCGTCCCGAACACTGACATTTTACGAGTTATTAATCGCTTGTCACAAGTTTATTTATTTCTCTATTTTGACAGTGGGCCGTTTTTTGTCGTACATTATGGGGGGCGGATTGAAAATCTATCATATTCAGGTTGTCGTAAATTCAGCGTGATATAGTGCGTTACACGGTAATAACTCTGCGACTACGTCGAGTAGTGGGGACGGCAGTGACGCGCGCTAAATAATGACGTGCGATATTAAAATGGCCACCAGTGCAGATTTTTGGCTTCCCCAAAACGAACCGGCAAACTGCACCCCTGATTGTAAGTGTTTACTAGATTATAGCGACAACAACAAGTAGTGGCACGGGTACGAAATATTTTTAACTTAAACAGAACAAATGAGTTTCTAAATACGTATTATGTACTTTCAAATTAATTGTTCTGTGTTACAAATTGTGAAAAGAGCGGCAAGACAATATACTTCCTGAGCATTTCATTACTTATCAAGAAGTGGTAAACATAAGAAATCAAAACAAAATCCGTTGACAAACTGCGGCAAAACAAGGTTGAGACTTGAGCTGTTTTGTTTTTCACACTTATACGCATACGTAAATATAACTGAATTCACAGTATGCACGTACCTAAAATTTCGTGATTTATTATCTGCTGATGTTGAAGATTGAAACTCAAATAATAATAATAAATTAATGATTAATTAAAGAATTGGTGAAAATTATGAAGGATTTTGTATCAATTTTGCCGCTGCCGCCGCGTCACTGTCGCCGCTGCGGCACAAAATCTACACAAATTTTAATGCTTTGGTACCACGAGATCTGCGGCGCGTGTATAGACGTGCTAAGCGCATGTTGTCTCAGATAATACAGTTGTCATGTAGGTAGTAAATATTACGTAGTTCCCAGTAGTATGCATAAAAAATGGCGTTCATCTGGTTGATCATGATAAACGTAATTACTACATACTATAATGAAAACAGACGTCCAACCGTAGGTAAGTGTCGAGTAGGTATTTTAATTGTTGTCTTGCGTGCTCCTTTAAACATATATCGTAAATGGTTACCAACTCTAATTCATCCTGTGAAACAAGAAAGAACAATTTTAGTTTTTGTACTAATTACACGATGTGCAGATGTGAACCCTTGAAATAAAGAAAGCCGGTATATAAGACGAAAGGATATCTTCTACGTTATTATTCTGTGGCTGTGCACTCGGAAAATATATTGGTGTGCACTGTCTTAAATTTTGTTTAATAAAGGACCAGTGAGAGATCTAAGTACTTTTGTACTAAAGTGTAACATCAAATAAGTGTTTTAATTTTTAAGTGGCTTTTTAATTATTAACTTTGATTAGTTTATGTGGTATATGCGCATTGTGCATGGATTGCATGTGGATTGTGGTTTTAAATGTATACGAATGCATGCGCTACGGAAGTGTTACATAGAAGTATAATACCATACGCAACAAAAAATATTGAATTTTCCATTAACGAAAGAAAATAAATTTTACCTTAATATTTTACAACATTTGTTCATGATATTACTTTTCAAGGGAATATAACTACATTTAAGAAGAACAAAACGCCGCCCTAACCGTATCTATATCTTACACAACACTAACATTATAATGTATGTATGTGCAGAGGTCTATATGCTATTTCCTTGTCTTATATAATATGTTCTTTTTCCGCCATGAAGCATTGTTGGCTGCTTTATTCCTTGATTTATAAGAGACGTTGGAAAGACAAATAGCCGGATTGTGTTCCAAATTTTTAAAGCCACATTTCGCGCACCCCCGCGCTGTACCTTACTCGAACGGTCTTGATCATTAACATCCAAGTATCAAAACGAGTTGAGCTATAAATAATAATGTAGGACATTTACTAATGAGATCTTGTAATCTTTTAATCACACACTTAATCTTTACTCTATTATTTTTTGTACGCTTAATGGAAAATGGCACCTTGGGACATGAGAATTATGTGCTTGTGTTTAATGTCTTCACATCTTGTCATTATTTATATTATGTACACTGTATAAGTGATGATTTTTTTAATATTTACGAAAAATACCAGTGACATAGTCATAAATTAACTAAAATCTCTCTCAGGAATCTACCGTACGATGTTAAAACTATTAACCTAATAAAGTATTTTAGCTAGAATAAAGTATTTATTTATTATATGTATTTTAAATATACATCACTGAAAATGTTTATAAAATACATAAATTATTATAAAATATCAAAACTTAATGTCTTTGAAAACAATGTATGATAATATTATGTGCATATATTTTCATGTAGGTAGATATTAGACAGTAACATGAAGTGCTGAAAATCACCTTCACATAATAGTATATTGATGTAATCTCGTATCTATCCATATTTATATTTTCGATATATAAAAGACATCTAACCAACCAATTGATAGTGAATATTTCCGCTATCGCTACTTAATTTTTACTCCATAAACGCACCCCACGGATCGCGATATGGAAATCCGGCCCCGTCGTCGGCAATATTCGACAATATTCGGCCGAACGTGCGTCCCGCGTTAAATTGCCTATTTATTCTTAACTTCATATATTACTTTACGCGTGTTGTCTGTGCAAAGGGATATTTATTGTTTGACCGTTATTGCTTCAAATGACCTATTGGTTATACGTAGCAGAGCACGGGTTAAGAATGGCCCGCGCATGAGACAGATCTTCATTTACTGAAAAATGGATTCCAAAGTCGTGTTGCTCCCCACTGTAAATAAATAATAAAAGTAAACCAATGCATTAAGAATTGGTTTACTTTTTATGCTTTTTGCTTAAATCTACCTGAGCGAAATTGGAAAATTCTGATTTTTAGGGTTCCGTACCCAAAGGGTAAAAAATTACTGAGACTTCGCTGTCCGTCTGTCCGTTTGTATGTCACCAAGCTGTATCTTATGAACCGTGATAGCTAGACAATTGATGTATTTCTGTTGCCGCTACAACGAATACTAAAAACATAATAAAATAAATATTAAAAACATAACTGTACGAACTTTTTTTGACGTTTTCTATGGAACTGCACGAGTGCAACTCGCACTTGGCCGGTTTTTTTAACCTGCAATAACTTATCAAAGAGGCAATTATATTCTTAAGTATATGCCAATATGATGCCAGTGTTTTTAAACAAAATCGGTATCTTACGAACATACAAAGTATATTACGGTGCGTGCTTACCCCGACACAGAGTTCACAAAGCGTGAAATTGTATTTCCTACTAAATTTGCTACAAGCCGTAGATGGCTAGGTCATACTGACCTCTTCCTTCGACTTCATTATTACGTTAAAATTCGTTTCATACGAAACTTAAAATTTATACGAAAAATCGAAAGAGGCATAGTTTTTGACCAAGCCCTTACAAAAGAGGCACTGAGGCACCATTAAACCAGACATGATGAATCTATAAATAAACAGGAAATTGTCCTATTAATAACCAAACATTAGCTCATCTCGAGTACAAGATAATGGCTCGTACCGCTTATACTAATAGTAATTCTGTATTAAATACTTTCTTCGTGTTCGGAGGGGAGAAGGGGAGTAATGAATGTTATTTACGAGCAGCAGACTGGCAGACGACCGATAGCGTCCCTACCAATATCATAACGCTGTTACATTTGGTTAAGTTATGAGTTCTGTGAGACACCAAATGAGGGTTTTATTTCTAATGTCGATGAGGACGTTGAATGTTAAATGTTACTACTATTATAAATTTGAAAGTTTTTGGGGATGGATGGATGGATGTTTGTTACTCTTTCACGCAAAAACTACTGAACGGATTTCGATGAAATTTGGTATGGTGGCCTATGGCTCTGGATAAAAATAGGCTCCGCCCTTAAATATAGTATCGGGTATCCAACGGGAAAACTGTACTTTTTCGGGATAAAAAGTAGCCTATGTTTTAATTCCGATCCTAAGCTACTATCATACCAAATTTCATCGAAATCTGTTCATTAGTTTTTGCGTGAAAGAGTAACAAACATCCATACATTTTCACAAACTTTCACATTTATAATATTAGTAGGATAAAATTAAGAATAGCTAAAATAGTGGCTAAAACCCTTCCAAGTATTTCATCAAGATACTAACTAAGCATAATATATTCGTTTTTCGTATCATCGTCGTCACAAGTAAAATAAAAACCATTTAAAATACAAAATATGAAATAATTATTATTATAAAATAAAACACAATTTTACGCTTAAGCGAGAGAATAGGAATAAGTTGACAGGGCCTTCGTCCCTGAATTATGTTTCCTAAGATAAACGACGCGGGCGAAATGAAGTCGCGACCCACTGTACCCCCAGTCTCCTCTAAGAGGGGGGTGTGGGCACCCCCTTCGCCGTCTTCAGGAGGAGATAAATTCTGAAAGAAAAATCCGCGACCTCCTCTACGAACATGTGATCTGGATTATTAATTGTTGCCTTGTATTAGTTTTGTAAAATATAACTGCAATAAACCTGTACATTATGTATTGGGACTATTTTTGTTTAGTGCTAGATAGTACAAAAATAATGTCTAACAAAAAAATGTCTTTATCCAAATAAATAAATAATAAATATTTAACAATAACTAATAAACATTAAAAATATTACTGTATTAGTGAAACTTACATTTTATTTTGAGACTTGGATTTGATTTATTATTTTTCCTCCATCCGAAAAATCCCTTCTAATAATCAAAAAATATATCACAAAAGTTGGAATAATACAGTGCGTAAAGTTCATATTATTCTATTTCTCGTGATGGACTATAAATATAGAGTAATTCGCACTTTAGTTTATCAAAAGCGAAAAAAAACAAGCTATACTTGTGTCGTTGGAGCGAAAGTTTGGACATTCGTTTCTTTAATCGCTTTCCTTTATACTATGTTGATAATACATTAGCGATGACATCCCTATCTATGGAGAGATCTACTGCTGACCTGTATTATTGTCATAGGGATATTTACTGCGCTCATTTATTTTTGTCCCCTCTTATTTTCCGTTCGAAGCCAATCCGATAGCTACTGTTGAAAAATTTTCGTAAGCAGCAATACATCTTGTCGGAGTACTATCTCTGAGCGAACATTCGACGGCCACCCCCAGCTCTACCCGCAAAGAGTTAACTAATATAGAGGCGTCATTGTAGGTCAGTAAGTACAAAATTATATCTTCTGCTTTTAGTTAACTGTTTGAGCTTTAAACAGTAATAACAAACAGATCTTTTGCAATTTTTCCACTTGATTAAGTATTTTACATTAAATTTATTATATTACAGACCGGTCTCGACTAAGTCCCCTGACGATGACTTAGTCGAAACCGGTCGTGTAATATAATAAATTTAATGTAAAATCTATATTTATTATAATAAAGAGGAAATATTTGTTTGTTTGTTTGCATTGAATAGGCTCCTAAACTACTGGACCGATTTTGATAAAATTTTGCACATATATAGAGTAGACCACGGGGAAGAAAATATGCTACTTTACCGCGAGGTAAAGTGCATGTTTCCTGCGGGACTTCATTGGTGCGCACGAAGTCGCAAGCAACATCTATAAATGAATAAAAATGTCTTCTTTTATCCTGTCAATATTATGCCGGAAGGACAAAAAAAGACATTTTTAAGCAATCCTTCACATAAAAAGTATTGATTTAACAAGTGACCGTCATTAACTGACAAATAAAAAAATAATGATCAAGTTGTATTTGGAAACTCTATGCTGAGCAAAAACAAAAAAAAATATTTGTCTCCTTCATACTCAAAAGCTTATACGCGCGCAAGAGTGTGTGTGTGATATACACAAACGTAACCATCTATGTGTAGACGTCCCAAAAAAACTATATTTACTGTACATACATATTATTTTATAATATGTATAATACAAATGTTCCTCAATTGAGTTTGTCAAAATAACCATGGGTGGAACTGTACTAATTACTAACACAGAAGTAACTCAACGAATCACAATTGCAGTCAGATCTGAAAATAAGAACTAAGTGGCATATCTTATGGTTTGTTTATTCTTTGAGACATATCTTGGTAAATACCCAACGTTTTCATCTCAGCTAAAAACCACTTCTGCCAATTTTCTCGAAGACTCCTTTCACTTTGCTGGTGCTTCTATGTATAATATATATTTCTAATAATCTATTTAACGTCTTGATTAGTGTAAATCAACATGCAACTCTAAACATAAAACAGTAAATCTCATTTTTGAGCGGAAATAAAAAGGCGAGTAGTTAAAATGGCCGCCGTCATATAATGGTGGTTACAAACTTATCGACATGGGATCATCTGAAAGGGCTTAAAGAGTAGAATATAGTTGATTAAAAAAAATATCAACAACCTTAATAAATTTTCTCTTATGAAATTCCGCAGCGCTAAAATTGTCATTTGACATAAAAATTCTCAGAAAATAAATTGTAGAAAATTGAATCTAGTTCATATTTGTAGTATTGTATCGTATTGTAAAGTATGTCTTTAAAGAGATATTGCCAAAACATTGAAAAACATCGCTATTTTTTCATGACGGCGGATCGAATGGTAGCAAGATGAGGTGGAAAATTTTAAATTCGTTATGAGTACATACAAATATATTAAAATCACGCTTTATTAAGTACAAATTACTCATTATTTACCTATTAGTAAGCATCATAAAACTACCTCAGCTTTATTCCGGTCTAGTTTTGGGCAGGATTGAGCATGCCAGACCGACGGTTTTCGAAATAGGATTAGGAGACCAACAGATTAACGTATAACTAGACCAAGTTCCTTAAGACTTTTTTTTACTGAAATATCTTACACGTTCGGGGCGATTTGGCTAGGAACTGGTCAAGACGGACTGCAAGACTTGCATTTTCATCGGTTTCTAGTCGGCGCGCTGCCGTGTATCAAAACAGTTTTCTTGTTCCTTATGACCTTTTCTTACTCAAAATATCTGTATAAAGATATTTGGCCAGTAAAAAAATATCTGCCAGGTTTAAAACTGCCACACCGGCGGTTTTATAACAAACTTTTGGGCCCCTAGCGATCTACTGGAGCTAAAACAAAAAAATTGGTCCAATGCTTGGTCATCGCGAACAAGAATTTGACCACTGGACTGGCTCGAAAAGGTTTTAACCTTAGTTTTGATGATGATTTTGTAAATATGGTGCATTTATTTAGGTTTTGGATATTCGTCCCAATATTTAAATTAAAACGATATCTGATAAAAAGAGGCGTTAAAAATTATACAGGATCACACTTGCTTGTCGAATTAGCCTTCTAAGAACCACGTGTTAGTTTGACAGAAGAGCTCGTAAATTACATAAAAAAGGCTTTATGTATTTTTAAAATGTTGGAACCACCATCATTAATCAACGGAGCGTTAAAAAATGGGATACCAAGTGAAAAAACTGAGTCATCCGTATGATCGCGGCCTTATATCTGTCACGTAGGTAAATTATCCCCGCTTCATAACCCCGGCCGGCCTAAGGCCGCGGCCACAGCGGGGTCGATAAATCCCGCGCGTCAGGATCAGGTGACACCACCTTCTTTATGTTTTTTCCCAAGCCGTTTTACGGAAAAGATAAAATCTTTACATTTTTTGACGCTGTTTTACGTAGGTTATTCTCGAATTACGCGCGCCCATTACGTAATACCGAGAACGGACCGCATTTGAGCAACATGATACTCGCCTAGGTTCATTAAAATATTAAAACAAGTAGCTAGAATTTTAAATATTCTCATACTAACTTGTTCTTTGTAAACTAGTACAATATTATGTTTGTTTTTCTCGGAAGTTTGTACTAATTTACTTAAGAAAACTCTTTAAAAATTAGAACATAAACTTTGTGAATTACGAGTATATGTCAGTTTGTTCTTATTAAATACTCTACCTATGTTTTGAACTCCAACCCACAGTTCACGTAGGAAAATTATTATTAACTAGAGATCGCCCTGTGGTCGAAATTCGATCATGATTCATGTTTTAATTTTAAAGTATCAACTTTTTAAGATTTCTTTTGCCTTTTAGATACGCAAAAAAATATGTAAATGTTGTTTATGGATTGTGAAAGAAAGATTGACACTCATTGACAATTGTGTCAAACCCATTGTAACATAAACAAACATGCTAGTATGAGTGAAGTACTGTGTGTTGTTGTTATTTTTATAAATTTAATATATTTCTAAGCGTTATTTTTAAAAATATTAGCTTTTGGCAGGATTTCCTCCACTTAAACTTTAAATGTGCCAAATTTCACACTGATCCGTATGCACAATTCTCGTAAAACTGTACTTGACATTTGCTTCACGCATTAATATAATGATATCTATGAATGCTTCACACTTTAAATCCAACTTATAATTTCTTCTTATTAAAATTACTAATATAATTAATAGTAATTCGTATTCGTAGTAATGCAAATAAAATAATTTAATACATCTACCTACGAGTCAAACATACATATAACAAATTCTAATGTTGCGAAAAGCTCTATTGAACCATACGAGTACCTACAGAAACACGGAAAATTGTGTACGATTGCCACTGTACCGTGTGATGTAGAATTACGGTGAATACGAGTGATGTATAAAACATTAGTAGATACAGCGAGGCGAGCTGACTGGCGTCTATGTACCCGCATTGGGCAAAACGAAAATATATTACTTTTCCGAAGATTTAGGAGTGTTTGGACCGAACAATAATGTCCGGCTTTTGTGGAAAAAGATAAATTGCAATGCATAGCTTACATATAGAGTTTTTCTTTTGTTAGCGAACTTTAGCGGTGAGCGATGTTATTATTAATGCGAGTTGTTTGGGGGTTGAACTTGATATTAATTTGTGTTTTCATGATTAAGTAAACCGTACATCTTATTTTTAGTGAAATATGTAAGTGCAGATAAATACACATCTCATACATACTCTATCTCTTATACTATAAACGAGCAATTCTCGTAAAAAATGTATTATTTGAATCTCGGAAACGGCTTCGACATTTTCCATTTTTGTATGCAAGGGGTTTTTGGCGGTGAAAAATCGATCTAGCTAGGTTTTATCCCAGGAGAAACGGCAAATTTTTGAGTTTAATGTATTTTTTCTTTCATCGCGTCCAAATATATTATGTCATATGAGTTGTTTCGCTCTTTAGGTACTTGTCAAAGTCGAGTGGCTCAGTAGCTACGTACGCGTTCGAGCTTTTTGCGTAGTTGGCAAATTGGTTCGTACTACTAGAACTCCGAGCAAAGCTCAATCTCACATGTACTTTATTATTACTTACTAGCTGTTGTTACCTACGCGTAAATACAGTATCCCTCGGAAACACTGTACTTTTTCGGGATAAAAAGTAGCCTATGTTTTAATCCAGAGCCTAAACTACTACTATGCCAAATTTCATCGAATTTCTATTTTTGCGTGAAAGAGTAACAAACATCCATCCATTCTCATAAGCTTTCACATTTATAATATTAGTAGGATAATGTAAGTACGAATTAAATTTTAGTCTACTTAACTTTATTTTAATTACATTTTATGATAAGTCATATTATATAACAATAATTCAAAATATATTCGTAGCACCTCGCCTAGACGGCGGCGCGGGCGTAGCATAATTGCGTCCTGCAAACCTTGAAGTTAGTTATAGCAACAAAATTAGAATTAGATAAAACTCACATACTTTGTAGCATTTTAGATAAAACTTTATTGTTATATTTCTATTGTTAGATATTTATCAGTAAAATAAATTATAATTAACGATGCTCGCAGGACGCACACACAAAAACTGCCAAGCCCAGTATAAATAATAAAATAGCTCATGTTTTATTTATAAACTACCGATACTTGAACTAGTCGCTATATTTCGTAAAGAATCATCCGGCTAATTTGAATATTGCGTAAAAATTGTTCTCCAAGTCTAAGATAAACGGAAATCCGTAGCAAATAAATCCAGTTTTTGAAGTATGTGTGGGATTCGTTTGGATGATATCTAAATATTATGGATGCTTGAAAAAATTCAATAACGTTATCAAATTTCAATAAAGATTTTGGATTATGGAATGCTGGGTTACTACTGTTGATTACAAATCAAAAGTTCTTTTATCAATATATCTACTTAGCTTAAAAATATGTTTTAACATTAAATTATCAATAAAAGTAATTAATATGAAATTTTTAGAGTGTAATTTATAGATAATGGTTTTAATTCCATTTGAAATTATCTTTTTTCGTATTTCAACTGATATGATTATTTGCACCATTGTGCTACCTAACACTACTTTAAATATTCCACAAAATAATTATTCCTATTATTATATTACTATACACTAGAAAGGAACAAAACCCGTAAACGGTTAAAAGGTGGATGAGCAAAAATGTATGAACGCTGGTCTATGTACTCAATATGAGTAAGTTATAGTATGTCATTGGAAAGGGCATTTCTTTTACATTATTTCCTTCGTTAACTACATATTTGTAAATAATGGAGTTTTTGTTTATCACGTCAAAAACAGATTTCTCATCATACGTTATGAATATTTAGACCGTATTTGTGGTGATGTGGTTGGTAGGATCAAATGCAACCCTGTATACGCTTAATCTATATCGACGGTATAAAGCGATCCTGCTGTAACCCGCACTTTTGTCAAAAAAAATATCACTGATTTAGAATCAGAAAAAAATCTGCATCCAATGATCGTACTCCCGTAGCTCTACGTTCTCTAGAATTTTTTGTACAGCATTGGAATTTACCCTATTTTTTATAAAAATCATCTGAACATTTGCTGTAAATAACAAAAAAAACAGCATTTTTCTAACATTTGGCATTTACACTAATTTCCCGTTTATAAATAATGTGCTTATGAAAAACCTTTGTAGTAACAGCGCTATTAAATATCGAGGAGTGCAGATTACAGCCAAAATGGCTTATTACATTTATGTAACGCAAGGTGTTTACTACATTTATTAGATAATTTTATATTGATCGTTTTAGTTTACTACATTTTAAACAAATATGGTATTATTGACAATTCTAGTTATTCCAACTTTAGAACACCAAAGTTTATTTACTTTTGCTAGTTATGCCCTTTTCAATACAGAAATTGTTTCTTCATCATGCGCATTTACCGTCATTGAAACAAGCGCTCGCGCATGTTGCGCCGCGACTCACCGCGTCGTTCGGTTACTCATACAAATAAAGGGAAAAAATATGGGAATTTCATAAAAATACAAAAAAAATAATTTGACGAAATGTGAAATGTGTAATACATGCGTACAAAAATGATTATTTCAAAAGTTTTTTAATGTGACAACCCTATTTTTAGAGCGGCCATGACAGTTGTTTTGACATGATTTTTGACGTAGTGTACAGTTTTAGGAAAAGACGTCTTCTTGAACGTCACACGTCATTATTTCACCTACACCTGCAACCTACACCTACAACCTACACCTACTACCTACACCTACAACCTACACCTACGAAGTAATATGAGACACGGGACCCCCCGATTCAACATTAGGCACCTTCGACTAGTAATAACTTGATTTAGTAAATTATGTAAAGTTATTGCTTTTAGATGTCTAAACGCCGACAAAATTGCAGAGAATCGCTTAAGCAGGATGCTGAAGATAAGGGAAAAGGGGAAAAAATAAATGTCTTACATGACAACATATATAGAAAATGATGCAATCGAAAATTGATTATAACTATTATTATATTACAAAAAAAAATTTAACACTAAAAATGCGTATTTTTCTAATGCTGAAATGAAAATAAAAACGGTATTAGTATTTAAAATTGAATAGCAGTATTCGTACACATACAATTTGAATACTAATAATACGACTTTTATTTTTATGGGCCAGATTTTTTATTATGATTATATACAAGTTATGCAAAGGTACTATTGTTTTTCTTTATTTACTATACATTGGTTGCTAAGTAAAAACCTCTGATACATGACAAACCTTAAGTTGTTTAGCTCTTATACTAGTTAAAAACCTGTAGATGAATGATGATCATAGAATGTATAAGTAGTGCTGTTGTATAATTGAAAGAAAGGTACTTAGAGTATTTATTTAATATGCTAATCGCATCCGGGGAATATATTGCAACCTAGGTGTAAAGGTGGATATTAAGTATCAACTGAAGGTGACCTTCTGATCCTATGATTTGTGACCCTAGTCGCCTTCTATACAAATTTGAGTATTGTGACTTGTATGAAGGCGACCTGAGTCGCGGTTGCTCTGAATCCACCTTAAGGTTAATTTTTGTAATTTCTTTAAGTGTTTTTTCGATCCTTAACTTTTTAAATTAGTATTGAAGAATAGAATTTCTTGTGCCAAAGAATCCGGGATAACTATTTTTCAAGATGTAAGGAATATTTTAATTTTTGATCTCACAATTTTCCGATTTAGTAGTGATTTTTGTACCTAAAATGTTTAGGTTAAAAAGCTTAAAGTAAATGCCATTCCATCCTTCCATCGTTTTAATTTTACTGACCTTTCATAACTTCTAATAGAAAGACAATTTAGTTCAAAACTATTAATTGTAATAAGTAGTTACAGCAATTTTGCCAAAAAGTTAAATGTTTGGTTTGAAGCTCCCCATACATATATCTGTTTCATTTACAGACTTTTTGCGTAACAGAAAAAAATGTGATTTTGTTGTAACCCACAATACATAGACTAAACAAACTTCTCGTAAGTTTTTGTTATTTTATTTTATAAAAAAATAAAAATACAAATTGGTACCAAAAAAGACATTTATAGGTGTTATAGTTTAAAAAATAATATTTTTTTTGTTAAATCTCAATTTTTTTTGGATCTGGTGAACATTTTGCATGTTGTGGGTTATATACAGTAGAATTGCTTTATACTGTCGATATATTAATACGTGAAGCGAAAATTTCAAGTACAGTTTTACGAGAACTGCGCGTACGGACGAGAGTGAAATTTGGCGAAAATATCAACACACACTACCATGGATTTGGTTCACACGTAGTGTATTTTTAGGCTAAAGACAGTATGGACATATTGTGTTTGAAATTTGTACTGTTGTACCCTTCAGAAGTTTAGTCGATATTGTTGTCCCATCGAGAAAGTTATTGGTTGAAAGAAAATCGATTTTCGAATCGCCGTCAAACAAAAACGAGAATTGTCAAAACTATATCGATTTATGCTTGATTCATTATTGTCAATCCCTATGAGTTTTGACTTTCGGTGTCATCGTAAAAAACATGAGTGAAAATTTATTTTTCGTAATTTGAATGTAACTGGAATGATATTCTTTTAATTACTACATTAATAATAGTTTATAATAATTATCGCTACCTCAGCACGGTTAGGTAGTGTGTAGCGTGCGTTTGATAAAATATTATGAGACGTTGACGTTGGTCAATCTTCACAACATTTAATTCTTTTTTACTTTTTTCTATCGAAGAGCAAAAATAATAAATAAGTATATGTGTCAATATAAAAAATAATATAGTTGTCTCTTACATTATCGCGCGCGATAAGCGACATCGTATCGCATAATGTGAAAATGCTCTAATACGTGAAGCAAAAATCACGTTTGATTCACGGTTTTGGACCTATTATAAAGGCCATCCTCACGGTCCAGTTCAGTCCATCTAGCGGCCTGTCAATAATTTGTTTATATCTTTTCATCTCTTATCTGTAAATAGAAGATAGTAATTATCCAGGTGGATAATTACCTAGTAATCAACAGTAGAGTTTTCGTCGCCCCGACTGGCATTGGCAACTCTATAGAAGGCCATTTACAAATACGAGAAGAAGAAGATAAAAATAGAAGTTTTCGATATAGTAACGTGAGATATATGTCAAGTTATCAAAACAGAAGAGAGAATAAAAACGTGAGTTATCGTTGGGTGGGTATTATTGAGCTGACTAAAAGTTACTATGACGCAAAGACACAAATATTCGTCTGTTAAGGAAAATTCAGCATTCCAATAATAATTATTTAATAATGTAATAAAATTAAAAAATATTTCATAAAAATTATTAAAATACTACATTATCTTTAAATTTGCCGCATTTTATTACTTTATTACTCTTCAGAATTTGTTCCTTATTAGCAACACTACTGATTAGTGTAATAGAACTGATTTTGAAAAAAATAGACACCTGTGTATTTTTTTCTTTTTTCAAAATCAGTCAGTTTTATTATGCAGATTTTATTAGTCCGTGTTATTTTTCCGGACGGTCCAGCCCATTTGTACTGAAGCATTGCGCTCCCACGATGAAAACCAAATTTTACATACTTCCCAGTCCTAATTGTGTAAAGTGTATAGTATGTTCAAACAAAATTATTTCAGTTTTTTTTGGCGTCTACACAAAAAACCACATTGAGTAGCTAGACCAGAATAGCCATCATCCTTTAACCATTACGTTGCTACTTAATAAAATTAAATTTTTTACTAGTCAACCTATGTTTAAGACTGCTATGACCACTGTTTTAAAAAAATAAAAATGGAGGAATTATCATTTTCCTGACGCTTCATTGACTTATCTACCAATAAATTGTGGTTTGTCTCACATTATGTCTCACATTAACAGACATTATTATGCTCAACAACCAATAACCGTGTTCTCACTTTTTTGTTATCAGCACGATAGAACATACGTATGAAATATGAAAATAGTGTTTAAATAACGAAACAGCAGTTATAATATTATGCAGCTTGCAGTTTGCTTGCACAATAACTTTGATTGCGACTCCATTAGCAACTAGTTCAACACGACAGACATTTTGATTTTGTCAAGATAATGTACTTGGCTTTTCGTTTTTCTGAGCTATATTACTTATTCATTCTATTATAACTACCTGGGTAACCGACATTTGCTCGGAGTTCTGATAAATAAAAAGGAACACAAACATATTTAACTGCTGACCAAGATTTGAACCCACCACATTCCGAATTTTCAAACAAAGCAAAAATTATACATACGCACACCAAACTGCCAATCGGACTGATATAATAGAATTAAAATTATTGATAAATTGTTGCACGACGAAAGAAAAAACATAATTATGTAGCTTAAAAACGCGCAGTTTCCCAGGTATACAACTAGCTGGATCGATATTTCTCCCCAAGTCTCTATGCATACAAAATTTTATGATAATACTTGCAGCCGTTTTCGAGAAACCGATTAAGTATATATTTTATACAATATAGTCTCGTTTGAAGTATTTAAGTATTTTAAGATTTAGTTCTACAATTGTACGAATTAAGAATAAGCTATATTAAGTTTATTCTAAGAGTAAATAACTCTGGTAATCTTAAGATAAGTAATTTGGGCTATCATGAAATAATTTAGTTTCATGGAAAATACAGTGATGGTGGAACAATAACTATTTTATGTCCTCCAAATAGATTTAATTAAAATCAAGTCATACATACATAAAACAAAACTCTGTCTTTTATTATATTTGTGTGTGCTCTAAAAATGTACAGCATAACGACAAACATGGTTACGATGAAATCATGTCATGATAATTAAAATTTAAATTATATTGTCAATTAATAAGATTTTATACAAAATTTTAATAATAAGTGTAAAGTTTTAATTATTAGTGTGTGCGCACTGCGCTGCAAAAATGTAGAGATTAAAAATTATATGGTCGAATCATACCAAACATGTTATTTAAATATCTTTAATTTAATAAAGTACCTCAGGTTATATAAATATATTCTTTCACTTTGAAAATCCATCGAAGAGTTATCGATCACTAGAACTTTCTATTGCCTGCGCGTACGCAGCGTGACTTGCAGCAGAATCGGTTATTACTAGACGCCGTTTACACACGCGGTATACTAGTCTGCATATTAACCCTATACATATTATCATTATGATAAATATTTATAATGAAAGTTTTTCCTTGCTGTCAGAAGAGGGATATATATTTGATGTAAATTCTAAGGCCTTTTCGACCTTTTCTAAAGCCTTAATCGAAAAGAATGAGACAAACTTTCGTGGCTTTGTAAAATTTTTGATGAGATCATGTTACATTTATTAACCCCCGACAAAAAAGGGGAGTGTTATAAGTCTGACGTGTCTATCTGTCTGTGTGTATGTCCGTTGCATCGTAGCTTCTAAACGAAACGTCCGATAAAATGCGTTTTTTTTTTGTATGAAAGCTGACATGATATATGAATAGAAACAGATAATTCTTTACACCGCGGTCCCCCGACTCGGCGACGCACATATTAAAAAGATCATATATAAAAATATTGAAAGGCTAAAATAGTAATTTATTTATTTACTTTTTATAATTTTTTGTGTCGGGGTTTACATAAAATTTTATCAATCATCATAACATCTTCTGAGCTGTTTTGTTTTTTTTTATTTTTATTTCAGTAATTATAAGACTCTTAAAAATACTTATTGCTTAAGAACAGAAGAACAGTACGTATAATTTCCAGTTTAAAAATTTTGAAAAGCTTTATCTAAAATAGATAGAATAATTATTATTATCTATAGTAATTCGTAGTCAGATACGAGCATGTCATATTGTGTATTTACAAGGTACATTAGGTATAAGTAGAGCGAGTAGAGCATAAAATCTATGCTCTATGAAACGATGTCAAAGCAACGTCTAAGGGTAAATTCACTCCAAAACGAAACGATACCGCGACATGGCGCTGCATTTTTTTAGGTTAGTTATTCAAAATTGAACTTTTTTAACTACACAAGAAGATACACGTTTCATTGTAAGTTCATTGTAAGAGTTCGAATTTCAGGTATATTAAACGTGTATCTTTTTGTGTAGTGAATAAAGTTCAATTTTGAGTAACTATCGTAAAAATGCAGCGCCGCGTAGCGTCGGGATACGTCACGGGGTGAACTGACCCTAACTTTTGATAGTATAATTACCTACTTAAGTATTAAATGAAATGAGTAAAATATATAAAAAATAAATATTAAGTATTTAAAAATATTAAATGCCAAAATAACATTTGGTACACAAAACACTTTGTGTACGAAGCTTTAGTTAGAGTTTAGTTATCAATGGGCGGGTAGAGCATGAAATCCGTACTCCGGAGGAGCAGTGGGGTTGTTGGACAACCGCTAACATCTTTTGACTGTGTTCCACTGCAGCCGAATGTTCGTATTAAAGGTTTTATTTGTGTCACACCCAATCATTAAATAAAAATAAATGTACCTAATGTAATAAATGTTAGTATGTACCTTAACGTACACTTACTAAAATAACAGGCGACATTTAGTAACAGACAACTAAATCACAATAAAATAAATTAAAAATCAAATACATCACACCCAAAAAGGTGCATAGATGATATGTTTTTTAATATATTACACGTCCTGTTTCACAATATTCTAGTAAGTGTCGGATAGCTTATTGGGAAGTTTTGTCGCTGCGTACTTTATAGTTGTTGTGTAACCTACATGATTCGGTTTAGATTTAAAACTCAACTGTACAGGCAAACCTGTCAGGTATTCCCTTACGTGTTTGGCTAACATTATAGGAATAGCTACGACATGAAAAAAGTTCAATGCGGAATGTAGAGAATTGTAATAGGTATCTAAGTTACAACTAATGTTCAAAAATATTGGTAGTCCATATTACATACTTATTGGACAATAGGTCTCAGAAACCATTTAGTAGTTCACCTTACTTCTTGGGTATTAGGTGTTACCTTAAAAGCTCTACAAAAATGTAATTACAGTTTCCTCTTTCGTTATTACTAGGGCTAGGCTTAGCTCCTAATTGCTTAATGGTTGATTGTTTGGGTTTAGTTGAGCATTGAGGTTAGGTCGTGAGGCAATTTTGCCGACAAAAATGACAAGGTGATTTGTCAAGCGACTCTCCGCACGGCAAAATCGACTCATGTAAATCCTGTATTTGCGCACTAATCACTTTCGATCTTTGTACAACTTTAAAAAATGGTCATGCCGCATCCAGCGTCTATGACTCCGCGTTCATAAGTCATTTAACCAGGAACGGAATTCGGTGTGAAGTGCGCCTCTTTAATTTATTGGATTACGGGTAAAGTTGCTTTGCCACCTGTAGGATCGGTGTCGATGGGTACCTGTTATATATTATGTATGTTTTAAGTATTTCATATTACGGATTGATAAGAAAAGCCAAAAGAAAACATTTTCGTGCCTCTGTTGTAAGGTTTTTTTTTAAATTTGGCAAAAGTAAATGTGACAAAGTTGTAATATCAACTATTTTTCATTAATGAAATTAATTATTTAAAACTAATATTAATATGCTTTAATATGTATATTTGATAATAAAACATTTTGTGTATATTATTATCAAATATCAATATTACTGATAGCTACCAACCCTTTCCTTGTTTTTCTTGACTATTATAAAATATTACTGAAAATATCAAAAATATTTTAAAATCCGATGTTAAAATTGAGGTACCTTTGAAAAAAAACATGCTATAGATTTGGTTGCGGTGATTTATGCTATAAGTGATTACACATTGGATTTTCAATATATATTTTTTTTTTAATTAAACCATTTGTATTACTGCTGTGGTTTCGGTGTATCATCGTCGGCGCCATTCTCTGAACTGCGGCACCCACCCCGCACGCCACGCGCTCTCCGCCCATAAACATGTCACTTCGGGCCGCATGCCGCGATTTACGACTTCTCACTCTAACGTACCTATAACTCAGCCGAACAAAAGGGAAAGCTATACGCTCAACGATCCCCAGCGGCTACTTTAATTTACACACACAAATGTATCAAAATGAGCTAGTATGCGGCTCGGAGTGCGGATATATAACAAATTCGCAGATAAATTGTACACTTATTTTATTATTTATATGTGTTTTTGATTATTGTTATATTTTTGTATGTTATTTTGTTAGTTATTCAAAACTATTTTTAAGAGTGCTGCAATTTTTTTAAAATTAATAATGACGATGGGTGCAATTTCCTATAATTTTGCTTTTACTATACTGAACTTGTGTTCCTCAGAATCAACGACTGTGTAGCGTACAACTTAACCGTCGGCAAAGACTGTTATATTTTCGTCTCTTTCCAACTCACAATTCCCAGATCGTAAATCTCGAAATGGCCGCATGTAGGTTACGCATGCCGTCCGCGCGATTCCAGCAAGAGCGCATAAAGTATAGTTTTCTCTGTTTTATTGCCTGTTTTACGACGCGATAAAGGAGAAGAGACTATATCGAGGAAATCAGCTGTTTAGGGCATGCTTTAACGTGCTCAGGAATGTGGCGAACGAAATATGCTGTGCACTGATGAGACATTGCTCTACTTTAAATATTTCGCTATATTTAATAATAATTAATATTAATAACATGCAATGTTATTTCATTTGGATATAAATTAATAATTATTGCGACAACGCAAAAATGATTTCTTTTCTATAACTTTGTAAAACTAAATATATTTGTATTTATATAGTATTTACATTTACTTTATAGCAGATATTTAACTTTTTAATTATAAGGAGTGTGCTATGATACAGCGTCAATGCTTGTACCTACCTCTGATATAAAAAAATGATATAATGCTGTTGTTAAAATTGCTATACATTTTTTAAAATTATTATTTTTAATAAATAAATAAAAATTCAAGGGGTTCTTTTTTCCAGTGACATGATTCCCAGTTTCCACTATTAACAGTTATAACACACAGGACATCTTGCACTATTCACGTGATGATGACTTTGTCGAAACCGGTCGTGTAATATATTAAAATTAATGTAAGATACTTATTGAAGTGGAAATAGTGCAAGAAGTCCTGTGTGTTATTACTGTGAAACAAGAATTTCCACCAAGAACCTACAGTACAATCAATAACATTTCCACTATTAAGTTTATTTGATACATATATTCATATTTTAATAATATAAAAGTAACTAGTGACTTTAACTAAATAATAAGTAATTATTATAATGGACGCTCTGGTATAATACCTGTAGATGATTTTACTGGAACAACCAGAATAGGTTGTTTTGGTAAAATTTCATCAACTTTCCTTGTACAGAATATGATGTCTTTTTCATTTTACGTAACGTTTACCTAGGTATAATAATACTTAAATAATAAATTAAATATAATAACCTCGATCGAATTATAAAAAAAATAATAATATTATGAACAAACAGAAATACTATATTAACATAAGGTTGTATGTAGGCAGTGTATAAAAATATTAACAAAGTGTAAAATAAAATACCTATACATAAATAAAAGTAAACCAATAATGACACAACTTCGATTAAAAATGTATAATACCTAAAGTCTCAGATTCACAATGACAAACCAGCTTACCGTATCACAATACGAGCAAATAAGATTTAGGTCTGACAGAGATAAATCTCGGGCGCGTCGCGGTGGTGGGGGAACAGAAATGGCCACCAAATATAATGTTTCTATTGGCTTATGCACAGTGTCGCTTCTGCGAGTTATTTGGGGATTTCATTCTACACAGATGTCTCCAAGTGAAAGTACCTATTGATACAATGCTTTTGTAGTTGGATTTCGATTTTTTTGTTAATTAGACCTGGAAAACTTTAAATTATTAAATTTGTCTGTTCTATTAAAAGTAGTGTCAAAATAGACCTGGAAAACTTTACAATGCAGGTAAGGCCGGTGTAGAGGCTGTAACAGTAATTTATACCCAACTTTGACCATTACGAGTTATATCAAAGCTTACACATAATGCAACTGTAAAAAAAATCCAACCAAGAGTATGTCAGTTGTATAGGGAGGACTCCGTAGCTATCGATGCGCAATAGGATAAAACTAAAGAGAATTTAGCATGATCTATTAGCATGGAAAGTTACAATCATTTACCTCTTATAGTTCAGAAATGCCAGGGGGTAACCTGCAGTCAACTCGTAAACCACTTTGGAGACCGATTAATAAACGTTATAAAATATACATTCAAGGAATACCTCCCCATACATGTAAAGTGGGAAAGAAATTTTGTTTTTCATTTACCCCACCGTATGGGGTATCTACGTATAAGTCTATAAAAATAAAGATAAGGTTTCGTACACGACTTTTTTATAAAATAAGCCATTTTCAATTAATCGGTCTTCAAAGTGGTAACAAAATGATTGAAGGTTGCCCCCATGCAATTTCTAAACTATAAGAGGTAGAAACTTGTAACTTTCCATGCTAATACATCATGCTAAATTCTATTTTGTTTTTATCTATTGCGCATCGATAGCTACAGAGTCCTCCTTATACATATCCTTTGGTTATAACTATAACTATTTATTTTTGTTACAGTTGCATAACTGTGAGCTTTGATTTAACTCTTAATGGTCAAAGTTGGGTACAAAATTACTGTTACAGCCCCTACACTGGCCTTACCTTCATGGTAAAGTTTTCCAGATCTATTTTGACACTACTTTTAAGAGACCAGAAATATTTGATTATTTAAAGTTTTCCAAGTCCACGTACATTATTGTTATCAGACCAAAAAATATTTACAATGAAAAAGTGTGTTACTTAATTTTATTGAAACACAGAATTTATTCACTTGTAAAAATTTTTTTCTTCATTGGTTTGTAGATTTTGGACAAGTTTTAATAAACCTCCAAATATCTATTAACAACAGGACATGTTGGCAACTGATTTATTTGATATTGTTCAAAGTCCAGTTAAAAGTTCAAATTAGTTTTTAGATTTGGCTTAGAAACTATTATGAAACATGTTATTATTAATAGTTTATAGAACAGACATATCATACTATATTTAGTACAGTGGGCTTAGCAAAAACATCTGACAGCGGCGTAAATGTAACGTTATCGAATTAGAATTTTATGAAAATCTGACGAAATCATGACAGCACCCGTACAAATTTCATTCGATAACGTTACGTTTACGCCGCTGTAAAATCTAGGAACATTTGACAGCGGTGTAAACGTAAACGTAGCAGGAGCTAGGCCCTCTGGACAGAGATTGACTTGGTGTGATAGCGTAAATAGATTTTATTTTTATAGATTCTCAATCCATTTCCTAGTCTACTGATCTCTAGATGCGCCTATTCATCCATTAATATCTCAAAATTAATTGTTTTAAGCACTTGCGGATTATGTCGCGCACTTTTCTTTTCCCGACATTTCGGCAACTTTTTAGCAGCCGCGGTCACGGGAGGACTGAGGTAGCAGTTGTCCTATTTGTTGAAGTTGTCCAAACTACCTGATTCTTCAATTATTATTTGTGTTCCGATATACGCAAAACATACTAACAAGTAACAGTATCTTGAAGCCTCGGTGGTTTTGATTTAAATTTTATTTTATTTATTATTGGATCCCAACTAAATGGCAGCACCCAGCCATCTTCTTGGTTAAAATTAGGGTACTTTTTAATTTAAATAGCCTCGCGTATTAGTTTTCAGCGATAACGGTATTCCTTTGCCAGTACTTGTGACTTATCAAGGTTGATCTGCAATTTGCGAATACACACTGGTGTATTCGCAAATTGCAGATTTATTGTTGTGACGGTGTTTAACATCTGCGATGTGTTCCTTCACGCGGGTTTTGATTAATCTATTAGCTTGCCCTGTATAGGAGAGACCACAGTCACAGTCGAGCTTGTACACTCCTGCACCTTGAAGTCCCCTTCAAGATGCTACATTTCACTGGTGGTAAAAATTGACTTATTTTTTAGGCGGCTTGAAATTTTTATCAGTTTCTCCTTTCAAAACGGTCGAACTGCAGGTATTCGTTCGACAGTGGCTGATTTTAACGATCACTGTGATGCAGGCGTGGGACTCGAAGCTTATTGTCACGTAGAACTTGTGTGACATGATGAAGCTCGGTATCCAAATGCTGCTGATCATAGATTCCTCGTGCTCTTTGAAACAAAGTTTTGCCAAAATTAAATAGCTGTGGGACTCACCATTTAAATACCTATTAGTATGTACACAGTGTGACCTAAGGTGCCATTGGGATTCCTTATTACTAGTACGTCCAAGAAAGCTAAAGAATTATTGGTATCTAACTCCATAGTGAATTGTATCTTGGAGTTGAGACTGTTCAAGTGATTTAGGAATCTGGTTACTTTGTCAAATGGTAATATTGTTAAATAATCATCTACATACCGCTTGTAGAACCTGAGTTGTATAGGTGAGGTCTCAAGAGCAGTCTTTTCGAAGCCTTCCATGAATATATTGACAACAACGGGAGAAACTTGGGAGCCCATCGCTACACCATCACTTGCTTGTAGAAGTCATAATTCCACGCAATAAATAAGTAAGGATGTGTTCCAATAATTCTGCATATTTAACAGGTAAGTTCTTTTCCCTAAGCTTTCTTGTTACAATTTCAATACATTCCTGTAATGGTTAGCAAGTAAATAAGGATTGTATATCGAAACTCACCAACTGTTCATTGTCTGTGAGACATAGATGTTTAATCTCATCAACAAAGTGGTAAGAATCCTATTAATAGTACATTAGCCACTAGCTGAGCCAATTTACAGGTTGGTGAGTCAAGTTGACTTACAATTGCTCTTAAGTGGAGTTCTCAAAATCAAGTTAGTTTTTGATCAGAAAAAACACATTTATTTTTTATTTATAAAGAAACCATTATTATATAAACATTTTCCGAAAAAGAAAAAATATGAAATGCAATCGCATTTACCGTGGAGTTTTTTAACTACACTCATATAAAACACATGACGTCATTATTCATGCAATTTTTATTATTTTTATAAAAAAAATATTATTGGTTTAATAACGCAAACGTACAACTTAATTGTGGGTAGTACTTAATGTGTGGGTAGTCAGGTAATCTGCCTCTGTATATTATAATTTACAAGATGGAGAGTTGGCAACAAGGATAATATGATTATTATAAAATGATTTACATTCAGTCAAAGAATATATTATATTACTAACGTAAAGAATCGTCATTCCACCGATTTACATGAATGACAGCGAACATGAATCGCGGCTATGTGTGTGTGGCTGGGCGAATGCGGAGGTAGGCGGTGCGTGAGTTTTTTCCAGTCAGGACTTTAATTTACGGGGCTAGCCGCTGGTCGTTTCGTGTTTTGACATAATTGACAGTATATTTTCATAATATATATAATAGATTTGTCTGACGCGACGTTTAAAATTATTTTGATGTCAACTTTAGGCTTACGTCAATATTGCTGACATTCGCCGGTGCCCGAGCTGTCATTTGTAATTAATGTCGCCCCTGTGATTCAGTTGCCATAATATGTTAATTAGGCAGGTGTTGCTGCACGGGAAGAATTAAACTCGGTAGAGCTACTCGCGAATCGTGCGCCCGGCTATCAACGTCTGGTGCATCGAACGATACACGAAGAAACTTTGCGGCACCGCACTTGCACGGGTCGGCCGGTCTACGGACGACCACGGCTACAATACTATCGCGAGCTGGATACCGTTCAATTAATCGGTTCGATTAACGTCGTCAAGAACTTCAATGGTGCTGGATTAACGGAGGGTGGTGTCCTTTTCTGTTGGTCGCAGATTTAGTGCGGCGCCGCGGCGTGCGGCGTCGCCTGGCGGGGGGCTCGGCGACGCTCGTAAAGCATCGGTCGGCACACTCTACTGACGCGCGCCTCGGCGAATACGCGTTGCGTAACACACCGCGCCATAAACAACACGACGTGCTCTCGACTGCACCTGACCGCCACCACGTGCGCTCGTACATTACGTATTGCGCTCATGCCATCTAAAACCCTAACACGTGACAACTCCGAGTGAAACTTTCGGAACTCTGACGAAAACTGAGTGAGTTTTGTGAAGAAGTTTTTACTGAGCGGGATGCCGCGACCCCGTTTGCCGACGGCGAACGGCGGCCGAACCGCTTAAGGTGAGTTTATTGCCGATTTACGACTCCCAACTTTATACACTCGGGAGCGGAGGGTCCGACATAAGTTTCTAAACAAACTTTTGCGCGGGCTTTCTTCTTTAATATGAAATATATAAGCCGGAGGCGCGAACTAATAGCGGAGCGCGGGCAATAAATAGCCCTACAACGGCGGCGCACCGACCGCAATTGTCCAACGGTCGTATCGCCATTCGCCATTTTCATTGTACAAACGGCGTGACGATTTATTATGTAAACAACACATTAAATATTACACTCAAAGAATGTGACACAACATTAACGACGTGACATAATCTACGTCTAATTAGAAAATTAAACAGCCGTGGAAGACACCACCCTGGTAACTATTGCTTATCTCATGTACGATCTGATATAAAATATTATTAAATTACGCCAAAAATATCTAATGTAAATAATGCTTAATTATTTAATTGTTATAAAATTACACTGCTGAAAAGGAGCTATAACCATAAATGTATTAATTTTGCATAGACTACAATAACGTCCATAGATTTTTTAATAATATGTATAACTAAAACATCTCAGAAATTGAACTTTAACAGTTTGTAAATAAGAGTCTGTACAATGTTTTATGCCAATGAAGAGTGTAACAATTATATCAACCAATTGATGTTGATTAAAATTATCAGTACGCATCTCTTCATTTGCGTTAATGATAATAATATAATATGTGTTGTCATGTGCTGTACTTGACTGTAATAATGTACTGTAATAAAATAAAGAATACCTAGCATCCTAACTATTATTAGGTATATAAAAAAGATTCATAATATTTGTATTATTTTCACTAAATATATAAGTAGGTGGAATTAAAGAGAAGTCCTCTTTAAGTTCACATAATTAAATTAATAATAAATATTTAGCACTATGTCTTTCTATAGAAAAGTAATAAGTTAATTCAACAAAAAAAATATCCGTAATGTGTTAGGTTTTATTTAAATAAATGTATTGTTAAACATAAACTAACACTAAAGTCCAAATTTTCAGCAATACTGTAGGTAAAGGGTACAAATTTAAATCTCATCCCTAAAAACATGGGTATAGAGCACAATTTTCCTTGGAGCCATAGCGTCTGGAGTGAAGAGATTTTATGATCATTGTTTATGGACTCTTTGTTACAACAATTTCGGATATTATTCGATGGTAGGGAATAAGTATTAAGTTGTTTTTGATCTCTCTAATCAATGTTTATTCTATGGTATATTCATTATTACATAAATATTTACTAATATTCATGTAATAATATATTGCAACAAAATATGTTATAAATAACCAAAATTATATAATATTATAAGTTACCTAAATTGATAACTACTATAAATTGATCACTCCTTTTAGTAGGTTTCGGGCAACTACTATTACTTAAAACTATATGCCTCTTGACTTTACAATAGTAATATAATATGAATTAGGTCTGTATTATAAAACTATTTTTCATTAAAATACTAGCAGTTGTCCGCGGCTCCCAAAGGAACACTTTACTTTTTCGGGATAAAAAGTAGCCTATGTTTTAATCCAGAACGTAAACTACTGCCATACTAACTGCCATTATTTCATCGAAATCCCTTCACACTATTTAGTGAAAGAGTAAAAAACATCTATCCATCCATCTTCACAAACTTTCACATTTATTGAGGTATTTATCCCATTGTTGGGATTCGCTGTGGATACCAGAATCATTTTTATTTTTCTTATATTTTTTGGCTCGACCAATCTCCAAATAATTTTCCCAAATAATTATCAAGGACAGTAAGCATATTTAGCTTTTTTCATAGTTACATAATATATTAACTGATAGTAGAGATTGGAGTCGATTCTTACATGGGTAGGTACTTGGTAGTAGGTATATAAAATTATAGTTAATAGTACAATAACTATACCTTCTAACTATAAAAAATACTAAGATACTGTGATACACTCATATTATGTTCTAAATCAAGTTAGGAACATATTTAATATCGTATAATTATAATGGTGTAATATTTTCTAAAATTAACAAATATAATATATTTAAAGAATTTGAGAAATCAGGATAGAACATTACTATTTCACAAATGGATTCCTCCAGGGTAATATTATGATGTATAATAATTAATAACATGTTATACTTTTAACAACGAACTATATTTTATAATCACTTCAAAATTTTGCATATATCATGCAGTCATAAAATAACTTACATTCCTAAATGTAATTTATAGTTAAGTAACCATGTGCATGCAAATAAAACAAATATTATTATGATACAAACGCCATTTTTAGGTTAATTATTGTAATTTATATGGAGTATGTACCTATAGTCTATTCGCGTTAAGAAGACAGTGAATCATGCGCACATATGACATAATTGCTTACTTTATTTTGTTAATGTGAAAACGGCTTATGCGTTACTTCATTAGATAATTTTGACATTATTGCGAATAGACTAAGGTCAATTACAAATTGTATGAAAATGAAAATTCAATAATGTTTTTCATTTAAAGGAGCTTAGTTTATTCATTTTTTTACACTAAATCTTATACTGGCAGTAAATTATGTCTCAAACTTAATTTCGAAATTATGGTAAATGAAAACAGTGAAGTTGAAAGTTAAAATTGAACTTTAACGTTTGTAAGAAATATTAGGGGATACTTGATCCGCCCTGTTTTTATACCTAATTACCGAATTATAGGTCTTATTTGAAAAAAAAAGTGCGCTAGAATACGTGGAATTTATCTGGCTACAAGAATCTGTGACAACCAACAGAATATCAGTAAGGATAATTTTCCTGCTAAAACTAAACACAGGGAATCGTAAAATTACTATGGAACTTTAAAAAATTACAAACAAACCTGGATTTAACCTTAATTTATTCATTTTTCATTCATTTATTAATTTTTCATTCATTTATTAATTTTTCATTCATTAGTCTCATTAGACCACTAAAATTTAAATTTCTGTTTATTATATTCGCATGCGGTGTTTTCGCATCATTTTACCATACAATTTTTCAACGCCTTTTCTGGTTTAGTAGGTACTCTTTTCTTGTTCTTTAATCGACTTCTAAAAAGGAGGCGGTTATATAGGCGGTTCGGCTGTAGGCATATATTAGGTCCTTACATCTGAAATTGGCGTTTTGTCGTACTGGCCACTTTGATCTCAAATATATCTTCTTTGGTTAGGAATGCATGAGTAAATAGCGGTATAAATTTCAAATTTATACCGCTATTTACTCATGCATTTGTGTTTCGAAAACCGTAGTTCATTTGTTTTTCTTCTTTTGGTTTTTTCTTTGCGTCACTCTTTTCATCATATTATTTTCGAGTACGAGTTCCACCGTGGCACCAGTTTTTTCGACCTGCAGAACAAGCCCCGTGGACAGCCGGAGACCAAAGTTAATAATGAAGAATTGAAGGCTATTGTGGAAGCGGATCCATCGCAAACCACGTCCGAGTTAGGTGCAAGCTGCGGTGTTAGTGATAAAACTGTTTTAATCCACTTGAAGCAAATTGGAAAGGTGAAAAAGCTTGAAAGATACCTCATGAATTGAGTGCAGTAAACCGACAAACGCACGTCGACTGCTGCGTTACATTACTCAACCGGAACAAGAATGAAGGGATTTTAAATCGAATCATTACCTGTGATGAAAAATGGATCCTGTACGATACGCTCATCACAATGGCTGAACCCTGACGAACCAGCCAAAGCCTGCCCCAAGCTAAAATTTACCCAATAAAAGTTACTCGTGAGCGTTTGGTGGACTAGCCGGTGTCGTTCACTACAGTTTTATTAAATCGGGCCAGACGATTACGGCAGATGTCTTTTTGTGAAATCGAAATTGGTCCTTTAGTCACTAAAGTAGAAACCTGATGATGGGATCCATGAGGAATCGAGGGAACTCCTCGAAATTTTTATGAACACATATAGTGATTTTGACTTTTTCTGAAGTAACACAAGCATATGCTACCAAAAAATAAGTTTTTGCACTAATGGATCTAAAGCACTGAACAAAACTCCTCAGTCTTTAAAGATACGCATTTGTAAATTTCGGCATTGTTTAAATAACTGCAAGCATATCCCACTATGTAACTTACAGTAATCATCATCACCATCTTATTTACAATATCTAATGGAAGCTTGGCGCGTATTCAATTATACATTCGACGGCTATTTTAAATGTTCTTAAAAAGTATTAATAATAATTTGACAAGTATTACTAAAAAGGGAAAAATACTGAGTTTTGAACAAAAATTTAACCGACTTCCAAAGTAAAAATAAACAAAAAAGTATGAAATAAATCACTTATTTTCTCAATAATTCCCCTTTTAAATTTGGCTAAAATTTTAACTATTCTATACTCAATGTTCATAATTTTAAAGTCGGTACCTATATATAAAGTAAGCAGCGAAACTGCCGAATCAGCTATTCGAAATTTATTAGGCGATTGTGGAACAGGCTCTAAGTAAAAATGTAAAAATGTATTACCTATATAAAAAAGGATTAAGATATGGCTATCACAGACGTTTAAGATTGATTTAATGTGACGAAAATGTTTTTGTCTAAAATTCGAAATAAAATCTTATTTTGATACAATTTTTCAACTTGTCTAGGCAAAATTATTTGTCCCATTTTGATCAAATGAACTTCTGTGGCAGGTTTAAAAGCGTTTTCACATTTTCCGACCCGATTTCGGTATAGATCGCCGACAGGATGTCGGGCTAGAAAAATGTACAAAATATTAAGGGACAATTGTAACGTACATTTTCTTCCTCTTCGACATTTCCTCTTCACATCGGTAAAGTTCCTGCTCGAACAGTTTCTAAACATTCTCCTTTGCACTAGAACTCCTCAAAATATAAAAAAACTGACCAAATCGACTGCAGACGTGGTTGGAGTCTTTATTTACGCGTGAGTGTGTGTGAATCGTGCTCACGATTCATCGGCGCTGCTAAGCGATTTTGATTTTATGTCTGGTCGAACGGCAACTTGTTATTGTACATATTTTACACTGTCCGTTATCGCAGTTAGAATCCGACATATTTCATACATTTTGCTTATTCCGATATCGTATCGGTGACTAACACTGATATCGCATCGGAATATTAAAAAAAACGCTCTTACGCTGCGCGTACGCAACGGTGCATTTGATATGCTGGACGGGTGCAAAGCCATATTTGTCTTACTTCAAATCAAGTCCTTTAGATCTCAATATCTTTACATTATTCAGTGACTCGACTTGATTAACAAGCATCGCAGAAAATGTTAGGTAAGATTTTAATTGCAGAATTATTACAATTAGACTTGTTCTATTTTTTGTCATTAATTCAGAGTGCATTCATCAATGACTGTCGGTGTTGCTATGCTAAATGTCTGTTTAAAATATCTAATTAGTTAAATAGCTTGTTTTATGCACAAGTAAGGTACTTAAAGTAAACTTTAATTATGCTGAAAATTGCTCTACATTAAACTATATCTATGAGCAAGAGATGATTAATCTAAGTTAATCCTATATTACCATGTATTTTTACATGGTCGTCTTACATCGAGTTTATTAGGAATTTTACCTAATTGATTCACGTGAATATTTAGTTATTTTCAATAAAAACCCTCAATGACAATTGCTTTTCATTGAGTGATAAAAGATTACCCCTCATTGACAAATAAGTCAACAATTATCCTATATTAATAAAAAAAAAATTACACATCCCCTTACTAATAAAAATTTTTACACAACGGATAAGTTTTGACAACGTCGTCAACGCTGTACTGACAGACAAAGGTCTGTCAAGTAAATTTTCCAACGTATTAGACAAAGACTTACCGTTGTGTTTATTTTTTATTGGTAAGGGTAAAGTTTACTTTAATTTTTTTTAATATTACTTATACCAAGTTAATTATACTTATACCAAGTATAATTATTTTTATTTACTTTCAAAGCTTTTTTGTGACGCATTTTTTTTTAATCTATCCGTCAAATTCTCAAAGTTAGGGGCTCCCTAGAACTGTCACACCCAAGGCTGTCACTGTCTCTGCTTGGCTTGAAAATTGAGAGCCTCTTAATTCAAGATGAGTTTGAGTATTCTGCCGTATATTGCATTGTACCAAATCGATATTACCTGTTTGGTACGGTGCAAACGGGCGACCTTATCCAGCTAAAGCGCTACCGTTACGAAATTTTGTAGTTTTAGTTTTGAGGAGTCCCCGCTACGGATTTAGAGTCAGTTTACATCGAGACGTGACCCGTTGCTGCGCTTCATTTTAAAGATAGCGAATGAAACGTGCATCTTATTGTGGAGTGAAAAAAGTTCAATGTTGAATCGCTATCTTAAAAATGCAGCTCCGCTTCGCATCACGTTCCGTCGCGTCAAGTCTCAGTATGACCTGACCTTTAGGCGTGGCCTTAGTTGTACCTTTTAAATATCTAACTTTTATGATATATATTAGGTCTTATTATTGTAACTTTCATTTAAAAAAGCACCATCTTTTCTAAACATTTACAAAGAGATATTTTAAATAAGTCAGAAAAATTCCTAGTAGTTTATTATATTAGAACGATTCATATAAAAAGCGTATATCATGCTATCGGCATACTTATATTGAATTGCGTGGTATTTGAAGTTAAATGCATTACGGGCGATTAACCCATTGATTGCTTTATTCCACTTAGAACCCACAAAGCAGCTCTACATATAAAAATAGTAATAGTAGCCTTAATATTGCATTCGTTTGATCTCAATTCTCAATTTAGTTTTCATGCTAATAAATTTTTATTAATTGTTTCAATTCTCACTTAAATAGTGAAATCGAACAAAAAAAACAAAAGAACGTGAAAATTTTATAGTATACAAAATAAATATTAATATCCCTAGGTTTTTAGGATTCCGTACCCAAACGGACGGGACCCTATTATTATGAATCCGCTGTCCGTCCGTCTGTCTGTCCGTCTGTCATCAGGCTGATGCTCTCATGAGCCGTGGTAAAAAGTTGAAATTTTCACAGATTACCGAACCATTTTGTACGGAGTCCTACTCGCGCGTGTTTAACTATTAGAATTTAGAAACATAAGGACGTAAAACATATTTTAATCTAAAAATAAATCAATAATTATAGCTAAGGCACGATCTTTTTCACCTTGATAATATAATTGAATGCACGCGTAATATTGATTAGACGCAAAAAAGTGAGAAACTGTTTATCCCGGACACCGAGACGGCTGACGGCAAAACAATGTAGCAGCTACTATTGTTCTCTTCTATTCAAAATTAAATACATGACGTACGTGGAAAAAACAAAAGAGTGAATCAATTGTCTAATTCATCTAATCTTAGTTAAGAATAATTATTATCAAAATAGGTTGATTAAAGTATCGACTGTTTGTAAATGTTTATTTTTAAAAAGATTTAAAATATTTTTTGATTAAATGCATTTGCTGATACAAAATTTAACCATATAAAAGATAATTATTTGACATAAGTTTTATTAATTGAACACTGAACCCTAGAAATAAAAACAAAAAGTATCGTGAAATTGTTTTAAAGAAGTAATAAATTATCATCTCAATAAGTTAATGAGTGATTCCAACAATTCGTGCGTTTTTATGCGGCGCGGGCGCAAGTGCCAACGGCTGGTGCACTCGTTATTCCCGTATTCGTTCTCGGTGCATCTGCCTACTGAATTTGATTAAAACTCATGTTTATTTATTGACTATTTATTCAATGATAATATTCAGAAGCGCCAAACGCAACATTTTTTATATCCTTGCGGTCGTAAAATCGTTATCAATTAGGCCGATTTAGGTAAAGATAAAATGAATTTAATAGTCAAAAAATTAGTAGGCGTTAAATTAAGTTTTATTGACTTAAAAATGTAACCAACTCTACTAATGTAAAAAAATGTACATAATAATTTGTTTTTTTTTGTAAATTGTATTGTTAGTAAGTAATTGGTATCTATACTAATAATATCCTACTAAATAATCCTACACCTACCAAGAGTTAAATAATATTAATGGAAAAGAAGCAATTAAATTAGTTATTTACAACTTAATTAAATTAGGCGATAAAATTTGAGTCACCATTGCAATGAGAACATACTTTGTCATCTTTAATTGTTACTACTAGTAGGTATGCGATATTAATACATTTATGCGCACTTCCATCATATCGGTCGATAAATAAGTTCTATTTATATAAATACCGCGTTTGTTTGCAGTGCGCTCACGTGCGGTCGATCATGCGCTATCGAATTTTAATTTCTGCAAAAAAATTGATTTGCCGCGTCGAGCATCAGGTGAACTCTACCTCCGGGGTCTTTGCAAAAAACCGACATGTGTTAGCGGGGAATTTATGTACGATCATATCTACTCGGAATACGTCGCGAGAGACAAATTGCGATCACTTCAAAAGTGGCGAGCGAGCTTCAGCGGAATAAGCAAATAGCATGTAGAGCGAGTGAAGCACACCGAAAGCGGCCCAGCGGTCCGGCAACACGACGCAAAACGGCTTATCGTGGACGAGACCGTAAACCACCTTCAGCAATCCGCATAATTATTGTATAGGTAATAAATTCTGTGAGCTTCGTTTGTATTCGTGCTGGTCCTCTTGCTAACAACATCATTACCTATTGAAATAATTGTTTATTTATAAAGTAGATATTTCCTGTGTATGCGTATTTTACTGTAATTTTCATTCCATTCGGCGGAGTTTAAAAAAAACCTCGGTGCACGCCTATGCAGCGGAAGTCTAGAATTTTTGCAGGAACATTTGTTTGTTTGTTTGGAACGTTACTCTTACTTTTAGAATACTTCACTACAACATCAACTAGACCCTGTTGCAATAAAACTTATTCATTAAGGCCCACTTGCGCAGATCCGGGCTAAAGTTAACCCTGTGTTAAAATACCATGCTTTCTCTTTCATAAATACGAAGAACGACAGAGATAACATGATATTTAATCCAGGTTTAACTTTAACCCAGATCTGTGCAAGTGGGCCTAATAGATGCAGCAAGAACCTTTAATTATTTACATAAAGACACCAGTAAAAGTCATAAACGACACTTTAAGTCATAAATAAAGCTGCATAAGAAAAGAAAGTGGCAGTGTCAACGACTCAAGCCCACCTTTTTTATCTATAATTTCAAGTCCGCACGACCTCTCCGTCGATAACGAATGAGGCGGGCGCAAACAGCCGACTCACAAGAACATTAATGTCAATAAAAAGCCCATAAACTCTATTGCCCATCATGAGCTCATTACGTCTGTTCCCCGCGTTTTGCGTACAAACACTTCATAATTTAATTGTTCTATTCAAATATTAATATTAATTCATCATCATCATCATTAGCCTATCGCCGTTCACTGCTGATAGCAGTTCTCAATAGTTTAATTACAACCGACGGTGATAGTGTTTGCGCTATTTAGAGTTTCCTTTACTGACAGTTCATAAAGCATGTAGAACTTTCTGTATATAAACCACTGTTTTAAGGTTTGAAGAATTTATTCTATTAAAATATACAATTTCCACTTACATGAGAACAAGAACTTACTTAAAATGGTACAATCTTATACTTTAAACGAGACAATCTTGTATATATATATATATATATATATATATATATATATATAATAGTAATCTCAGCAGCGGGTGCAAGTATTTACATGAAATTGAACTTTAGTATGCAGGGAGTTTTGGGGGAGAAAATTCTGTCTAGCTAGGTTTTATCCCTGGAAAACTGCGCATTTTTAGTTACATAATATGGTTTTTCTTTCGACGTGCAACAATATATCAATAATTTCGACTCTCTTGTCCAATGTCAGTCCGATTGGCAGTTTGGTTAATTTTTGCGTTGTTCGGAAAATCGGAACGTGGTGGGCTCGAACCCCGGTAAAATATTTTTGTGATTCTTTTTTTTTTATAATCTACTAGAGCTCCGAGTAAAGCTCTTTACCCAGGTACTTCTAACTTATACTTATTAAAGGAAGCTTTTGCAAACAAGTTTTACCCGACGACGGTGAAGTGAAAAGTAAGAGTAATGATTTTGGTAGTCTATGTATGTTTGAATTATTAAATGTACACATATGCAGATAGTAAAATTACATAGCAAAATTTTTAATGAGATCTTTTATTCATACACACAGACTTCTTACATTTAAAAAGTAAAGTTCCTCATAGAACTTTTATGGCTGCATCCTTTCTGTGCAAGCTTAAAAGCAAAGTTATAGGAAATAGTACAGGCATCTACAAAGTTTTACTTTTTTTTTATATTCCAAAATCTTACCTAGTTTACCTACTAAAAAATGGCAACTTTTTCTTGTATGAAGATAAATTTTTCTGTCCAATGTCCGTCATATACGTAGCCTATATTTATTTTTTAAATCTTTGATTTTTGTAAACAAAAGCAATGTTAACTTATTTGAATATTTAAAGTGTCTACTCGTTTTGTTTTGTAATAACGTATGATGTGCGCATAAAATGTCGTGTTCACTTTATATTTTTATTCTCAAACGTGAATTTATTACATAATTATAAAAATTCGCATCATATGAAACGTGTATGAAACTAATTAGACATTAAAAGAAAAAATATATAAAACTATTGGTCTATGCTTACATTAACAAAAGTGTTGGACTTTTTGATTCTTTTCATTTCATTTTTTTTATTAAGTCTAAGGAATGTTTGTTAAAAAACTCGCACTTTTGTGAATTTCGACAGTAAATAATGGTGTCATTTGATAAAACACGGAAATAGACTTTTGTTTTCAACAAAATAGAGCAATAAATAACCACAAGGTGACAATGTTAGTAACGTCTTTGGCCACATTTAAAATACTTGTACATTGTTCGTGACATTACCATAATAATCTCTTACCTGTGGACAGGTGGGTAGAAAATTCGTCAATTTGCGCAATCTTTTGTTTATCAATTTCTTTTGTTTGGAAGATTTATTTGACGTAACGGGCTGTCAGGGAATATCATAAACATAGCTGTTTCTCTTATTTGCATCTTTTATGAATAATACAATAGAAAACAGCATGTGTTTTCTATACAAAACTATAGTTTTTTATCAAATTCCAAAAATACTGTTATTTAAAGTGTGTATTTTTAGTCGTAGTGTTTTCGTTTATATCCCCATTGTTTCATTATTTTTTAAACCTCCTGTTTAAATAGTATTTGCATTGCTATTATTTTTAATTTTATATTGTCTTCGTTTGCTACTGGTCTTACAAAAACCGGCCAAGCGCGTGTTGGACTTGCGCACGAAGGGTTCCGTACCGATATTTTAAATATTTATTTTATTTAGATATAGCCTGGTGACAAACAGACAAACGGAAACTGGAGTTTTAGTAATAGGGTCCCGATTTTACCCTTTGGGTAGGGAACTAAACAATAAACAAAATAATAAAGATTTTAATTGGAACGAAAAAAAACTATATTAGTTATGTCAACAAAATTAAAATAAATTTGTTATGTAAATAAATTTAGTAATGGTTTAGAAACTTATCTATAATACCAATTTTATAAGTTTATTATAATCAAACCAGCTTTTAAGCCATACTTACTTACGACTGAGTCCACACCTACACAGTATATAGTATTAATAAACTATTAATATAATTAAATATTATTATGTACATAAATGTGTGTAATTCGTAATTAGTAATATAATAAATATTTATAATTAAAAATATAATAAATATTAGATGGCAGTCATAATATTATATTTTAATCTTTGGTGCTCTCCTCATTTTGCGTCTTGTGTGGTAACCCTACTCTTCATATTTTCATAGTATCAAAAAATTAACATTATCTCAGCTAGGAAACAAGAACTTAAATATTTTATGTGCTGATCGAAAAGAAAAAAGCTTCTAAAAAAATTTAAATGTAAGTAGACTTTCTGATATTTTTCTCGTTTAATAAATAATCGAGTTTTTCTTATACACCAGTGTGTCAACTGAGGGACCCAACATAATGGTTAATATCTTCAAATTGCGCCGATAGATTTTTCTGAAATTTTGTCTACAAATTCTACAAATTTTGTGCAAAAATTCTACGTAAAAAATTATTAAAAACGTTAGTAATATATCGTGAAATGAATATGTCACTTTTGTGTGAACTGAGGGACCACACTTCGGTGGTTATAGCTTTTTTATCTCTGATGCTATGTAGTCTATAAATTTGTAAAAACTTTTACAAAATTCTACTAAAATTCTGTAGTGAAAAAACCATAATTTTCCACATACTTTTCGAGATCTGGAAAATAGCGGTGTGTGAACTGAGTGAGCACACTCTGCGGGCTGTAGTTCTTAAACTATCTATTTACAAATTTCCTGATTTCTTCTACAATTTTCTTTACACTTCTACTAAAATTTGCTATACTTATTTTGGGGAAACTCAGGTAGGTCTCTCAGTCCACACGAGTCCACCTTTTACTTTTTTCGTAGCCATACCTACCGTATTTATTCTTCTTCTTCTTCAAACTTTTTTTTTCATATTCTATAATTTCGGTAAGTTTTTTGAGTTGTACAAAGTTCTCATTATGTATGCACAGAAAAGTTCGCTGGTCGAAACGCTGGTGCGGCGGTGCGCCTCGAAAATTGTAATATTTCAAAATTACTCAAGAGTCGCGTTCAGTTGAATAATTTGATAAGTTTGTGGGGTGCCGCGTGCGTGCCTCCCCACAACTTCTGTTACTGATAGCACCCACACAACTAAATACCTTTTATATAGGTAATTAAAGGAATAATATATATATATATATAAATTAATCAGAGCCTTGTGAATAATTATAGGAATTTTGACAATCTGAGAATAAAGTTATGAGCTGTTTAGTGAACGCGAGGTTATGTTTCAATACCAATGAAAGAACAATACAACAGGATTAGATTTATAAAAAGCAGAAAACAGAATAGTTTTAATGAGAATAGAATAAATTAGTATATAGTTTATTCGTCTTCTATAAAGATTAAAATGTCGTCAAGAAATTATCCAGGTAGAGCAATATGATCTTGAGACCTTGTCCAGCTAAGGTACCATAATATTATGATCCACGTAACATGAGCATTGAGCACTCAGCAGGCTCCAACAGTTTGTCTTCTTACTAATTACTATGCAATTACAATAGAAACGTACATAGAATACCAGCTGTATTTCCTCTACAACAGTCGTAGGCTAAAATATTTTTTTCAAGTTTTGTCACCCGTATATAATTAAAGCAGTGTTCATTGAAAATAAGACTATTTAGGAAGGCACTCAAAACGGATTAGAAAACACGAAACAAGTGAATCAAAAGTCAAAACGTCAACGGCCTAGGACAAAATTGTCAATAATTTTAAACGAATTGTCCAAAAGTATTTACTGTAATACTGGAATCGATTAAATAAATGGACGATATCACGAAACCTAAACATCTTTCTTATTTTCGGCTCCCAGATTGAGAATTGAGCTGTTTTTTTTTACTTTTTAGGACAAAAAAAAATTACGATTTTTTTAAACCATATTCATTTTTGGGCTCACGATGTACAATCTCCTTTAAATTAGTAATACGGTATTTTCCTGTCATTCTTTTATAACATAGATGATTAGTTCTCTGAAAATTATGATGGTTTACAAAAGGAATAGTACATAAACTAAAAACAATATATTCAAAGTCCAGTGAAAACGCCCCAAATAAAAGTCGTACAAGCAGGTGACCGTAAGGTCGTAAGACGTCACCTGCTTGCTACGAACTGTATGGTCATAGGCACAAAATTTCTGTTTCTCCTTTTTAGTTTGCGCGTTTATGTTCATACTTACCATAATCTTTTTATATTTGATGTAAATAATCTTATTAATTATGTAGGTAGGTTTTTTACTCTAATATTGTAAAAAAATATTCCAGCTTTTTGTGACTTTCAAATGCAACTTACAAAACTACACATAAAATCTTAATTTTTTTACTTTTATCAAGTTGTAATAATAAATAGAGTAATATAATTTTACGGAATAAAATTAATAATTTAATTCTCATTCTCTAATTTTACCTAATTATTTTTGAATGTTTAAAAAAAAACATTTTTTTTACATGTAGGAAAATACTCAATTGTGTAAAAAATATCGGCTGAAGAGAAATCTTGACACACTTACAGACGGTATAGTACAACTATAATAATTATAATCAATGCCTTTGGGGGTCGTTTTTTTCATACATCCTCTGTCACTGCTATAAAAATACGTGCCGAGGGACGTAGAACGTAGTTGCACTGTAGATACTATAAAATATATTTAGCGTGTCAAATATTAGCCTAATAAAAATATCTTGTTGTACTGTGAGTACCTACTTCAAAATATATTTACGGTCCGTTTCGATAACCTATCTATCTATAACTATTTGTTAAAAAAGTCGCCATTCAATCGTTTGACGGTTTTTGCGATACAAGTTTGACGTTTCTAACAAATAGTTATTGGTAGATAGGTTATTCAAACGCCATTAGTGTGTCAAATATTAGCCTCATAAAGATACGATTTTGTTGTACCGTAGGTACTTAAAAATATATTTAGTGTGTCAAATAATAGACTCAAAAAAATACAATCTTTTTTGGTCCTACTTATCTGTTGTTCTAGAAGATCAGTTGCTCAGTCTCGTTGCATTTACCGATACTTTAGATATATATTAGTATAGGGAGCGCACGTGGAGGCCATGTGACAAACCGGTCCTAGCAGCCCAGTAACCTCCAAACGACTCGCCTTGGTGAATGATACCACTTTTAATCCTTTTGGTGAGCTTTAGAGTAGGAAATGTCCGACTAACTAGTGCAAAAATTTGAGTTACCATACTACTTATATTATATACTATTTTAAGTGCGAAAGTTTTTGTGGATGGATGGATGGATTTTTGTTTGTTACTTTTTCACACAAAAACTGCTGTACAGATTTGATAACATTTAATATGGTAGTAGTTTAAGCTCTGGATTAACACATATGATACTTTTTAGGCCTGAAATAGTACACTGTTCTAGTCTTAGATAAACACTAAATGTGCAAATTGATTAGGAATTTGCATAAGTACCTACCTTCAACATAAAATTCCTACCTAGTGTCGATAGCTTAGGTGTATCTACTCGTAAATATTGACACTTGAAATCTATATTTATTATTATCTATAGTTTATAGTATTATAAATAGAAGGTTTGATTGTTTGTATGTTCATTTAAATTGAATAAGCTCAGTAATTACTGGACCGATTTTGATGAAATTTAGCAGAGATGCACAGAGTAAATCACGGTAATCATACATAAGCTACTTTTTCGCAGGAAAATGTACGGTTCCCGCGCGATTTCCTTTAGCGTGTACGAAGTCGCAGACAATATCTAGTTAAAATATATAAAAGACAGATGTTAATAGAAACATTAAAAATAAAAATGGTAACTGTCAAACCAACTGTCAATGTAAAACTAAACTAATCTAGTCTAATAATTAATATTTTATGTTTTTTAAGAGACTGTTTATCATAGAAGTTTGCTAACCCATCCCAGTCTATATTTCACATAGCAATTAAGGATTCAAAGACTAAAGTTATTAATCAAATTGTGCCCGTGCAATGAATTTACAATTACCATATAACATTATGCAAAAATCTGTTAATCCTATACGCAACCTGCTTACTCTAACTCGATGCATGTACTAAGCAGGCTTATGATAACCTGTGCTGTGTTTGTATTACAAATAGGATGGATTACCGCAACCCTGAGTCCAAAAAAAAAACTGTAGACAGCACTTTGTCAAACAAAGCCCGAGGCCAGTTTTTTATGTAGGCATGCAGGAAAAAAACAGACTGTAACAGCTCGCTTTACAAGGTGAGGCGTAGTTTCGTTGCTAGTATGTGTGTGACACTGAGTCGAGTCTAGACCGGCTCACTGTGTGGTTCGCAGTACTTTGTCTTCACTTTTTTATTTGGTCTGAGCCACAACCTATTTTATTCTCTTACAGTACAAGTCCTACACATTAACATAATAATTTGTAGAAATCTTAAGCACACGCCTATAACAGTCCTCATAACAGAATTTCTATATCACTTGACTTGATTGAAACTCTACCTATGTAAAAGTTTATAATGGTTTTATAATTTACCTTTTTTACTGAATTCTGAAGGTCGATTCTGCTAACAAAATCCTCCAATAATACAGTTATCCTGAGTCCAGTCCCGTTATGTCATAACTGCAAAATGGTATTCTTAAAAACGTCAAACCAACTTCAAACCCGTTTTGATTGGTTCAAATTCTAACAAAAATCAGTTTATGATATCAAGACGCTTCATTTATAATTCAATTAAAGTAAAATGGAAGTGTAAGTTAATTACATGAATTGGGGTTATATACTGTACATTATTTTTATAAATTCTAGGTAAGAAAATATTTGATTTTCAATAAACGATAATTACAATTATTTACAATCTAAATAATATGTTATAAAAGCACTCATAATCATCAAAGGAAATATATATCTTAACCGCATACCGTTATTCAAGAACTGTACGGTACTGTTGAGTAATTAAGTAAAATCCAAAGTGAGTTCGAGTATCAAGTGTGTAATTGAATATCTCGCTAAGTCGCGAGTGTAACCGCACCTGCTAAACTTCGTGCCTACTTCGAGAAACTCCAAGTATTCCCAAGAATTCCCGCTAGGAACTCGTCTCGTTAGATCGTTCGCCGCAAAACCTCCTCTTATTTATGCTCTTACTTTATTCCATTTGCGGCCAACTTCTAGTACTGTAGCTGAAAAATTTTCACGTTAGTATAACGTTAAACTTGAAGCTTTTTGACTTATTGTTTATTAACGGCCCGTTTCAATAACCTATATACCAATAACTATTTGTTAAAAACGTCAAATCCGTATCGCAACAAGCCGGCAAAAGTTTGAATGACGACTTTTTTTAACAAATAGTTATTAATTGAATAGGTTATTGAAATATAAGTGTCTATCGTTCTTCATATTCAGGAAAATATCCTAAAGCGCATATATCTTCTTTTATTATTAAATTTTTGTTACTTTTTAAAGTATTTCTAGCTTGTAATTCGTAGTGTGAATATACCTAATATTCACAGTATGGTTTATGATTTATTAGCTAAGTGAATTGCGGAAATTGTAATGCAAACCGCGCGTATAATTCCGTTTTTTAATCCGTCTGTCTCCTGTCAGTTATGCTTGTAATTATCCGGTTCCGTGCACTAACATTTTATATAAATAAAATCAAAAAAATTGATGATGATTAAATAAAAAAAATCGCTTTCTAGAATTCGATACATGCGATTGCGAGGTGTCGGAAAAACGCAGACAATCCTATGAAAATGCAACGCCAAAGAAACCTGCTGCGGAATGCCATATGCCGTCTTATTTAATCAATATTGATAACGTCGTGTTACAATGAAATATATTCTTTGACGCCGTTCACTTAATGTGCAATTTGTTGTGCACAACAAATGGTTGTTACGTTATTTTGTCGTGTTCCCGTAATTGGCGCTAGTTTTTGTGCAGTACAAGGTGCAGATATAGTCGCCGTACACATAATACACGTTCTTCTGTATACTTAATGCGGCTCGACGCGTAGATAAATCATTTCCAACACGTTATTGATGACAAAAATATTTAACGTCAATCGCAAAAACATGTCAACAATTATTACTGCAAATTCAATTATCGCCCAGTAGCCGGTTTCAATGACCTATCTACTAATAACTATTTCTTAAAAACATCGTCATTCAATAATTTTCCGTGTTTTTGCGATACAAATTTGACGTTTCTAACTAAAATAGTTATTGGTAGATAGGTTATTGAAACGGGCCGTAAATATAAAATATCATACAAGTTAATAATAATTCAAACACTTAACACAGTCAATATTTTTATGTATACTGTTTTTTTCATAATATTTTTTTTTTAAATTTTTGCTTATCTTAACTATAGAACCGAGCTCTGCTCGGAGCTCTAGTAGATTTAAAAAAAGAATCACAAAAATATTTTTCCGGCGTTGCAACCCACCGCATCCCGAATTTCCGAACAACGCAAAAATTAACCAAACTGCCAATGGGACTGCCATTATATAGTGGAAATTATTAATATAATGTTCGCCGATCGACGAAAGAAAAAACATATAAAACACAAAAATGCGCAGTTTCTCAGGGATAAAACCATGCTAGACCTATTTCTCTCCCCCAAATCTTTCAGCGTCTAAATTTCATGTAAATACTTGAAGCCGTTGGCGAGATTACGATTATATGTATACACAAGATTGTCTCGTTTAAAGTATTAGATATCAGAGTAACTAATAACTATGTTATAGAGAGGGAGGGCCAGTTTCACAATCTTCTAATATGTGTCAGATAGCTTATTGGGAAGTTTTGTCGCTGCTTTACTATATATCGAGCGACAGAGACAAAATATGCCAATAAGCTACTTGACACTAATGAAAAAGGCCCTAAAAGATAATTCTTTGAATTGATATGCATTTTAATTAATCACTACATTTTCTACCAAATCGTACAAACTCTACCTTCGCCTAATTGAAAAGTAAAACCGGTAATAGTGAAGCCCAGACTCGTATTTTATCATTGTTTATCGAAGTGGAAAGCGATGCATTTATAATTCAAATATGTTTTATAAAAATAGAATATAAAAACTAATGGACGTCTAAAGCGCACCGTTACGGCGTAATTGACTTCTTTTTTTACCAATGATTATTACTTTTAATTACAATTAAGTAATTGTGTTTGAGTGATACAAATTTTCGAATATCAATATCTAGTTCATTTATACTCACGGCGATAAGTTTGCGAGAAGTCTCTCTCAAGATCTCAAAAGAAGTCGTGCGATAGCAAGAACGAAAAGGCAACTTACGACTTTTTCATGAGTCTGGATGACCCTTGAGTAAATGGAAAGTTTCTGTGATTCTTAACCACGCAAACACGCAATAGTTTTGAGTAGTTACTTCGTGTTCGTGTTACTTAAGAATGCTCTAATTTTTAGGGTTCTTTACCCAAATGATAAAAACGGGACCCTATTACTGAGACTTCGCTGTCCGTCTATAACCAGGCTGTATCTTCTGACCGTGATAGCTAGACAGTTGAACCTTTCATAGATGATGTTATGCTGCCGCTATAACAAGAAATACTGAAAGCAAAATAAAATAAATATTTAAGGGATACCCATACAACAAACGTGATTTCGTGCGCGAGTTCAACTCACACTTGGCTGGAACTTAAAGATTAGTATTACAGAAGATATAATAAAAAAGTTGGGGCACCTACGTCACGTAGTAGATAGATATACGAGTACGCCCCTGTTAAACCTGCTCAGCTGTAGCGATCCATCATTGTACTAAGAATATATTGCATAAATTATTATAATTCGCAATAGATCAATTAAAATAGTGTATTTGCATTCAAATAGTTGAATGCAGCCAATTTATTAGTGTATCTATGTAGGTATCGCGGGTAACAATTACTGAACTTGTCTAGAATGTTGGACCTCGGTCTTTGAGGTTGATTAGACTCGGACCAAAATAGTAACAGGCACCAGATTTAGACACAAATTATAACGTTAATTTACAACATAATGTGCTAATCTAGAAATATGTGCTACTATTGCAACTGCAGATAATATAGCGACGTATACTATTAAATGATTATTCAATAGTAAATACTATGCGCAGAATAGGAAATAACTATGTTTAATTTTTTTAATAAAAAAACTATAAAGCGACTACGCAAATTATTATAGCCTATGTATTATCACGAATCTATTGACATCTCATTCATTAAAATCCGATCAGTATTTAAGCGCGACGGTGGAATATATTACATACATAGACTGCTAAAATCATTAATTACACTTCCTTTTGGGTTCGCCGTAGTCGGGTAAAAGGAAACGGCAAAGGAACAAATTGTGAGGTAACCGACGTATCTCAGAAGACAACCTTCGAATTTCGAAGCCCGAAAAAAAATGACAACCTGAAGTTAAAGGCTAGAGTGGCGACTGTACTTCGTTCCGATTTAACGTAATCTAAACGCAAACAAGAAAAGTCGACCGAATTAATGTGTCATTAGGTTTCTTTATTCCGCAGTGAATAAGTGATATTTAAATTGGATGGATTATAGCCGTCCGTATTGAACTTTCTTTACATTAAGATAAGGCTACTACATACTATATGCTCCGGAATCCGGATCGCCGTTGAAAATTCAGAGCACTGAAAATGGAACTTTGCGTTAATATAATATAATTAAAAGTGGAAGTTTTTATTATCAAGCTGTCTTATATGACATTGACATTTGACTTGACACTTGTGGGTTCGATTTTCAGCTCTATTATATTAATGCAGAGTTCTGTTCAGAGTTTTGATGCTCTGAATTTTCTTCGGCCGTTCGGATTCCGGACCATGTAGTCTCAGCCTAAGGGTGTACAGCCTAATCCTCCTCACATTGAGGAGAAAACTGAGCCCCAGCAGTGATAATATTAATGCTTGATAATGTAATGTGAAGAATATGCGTAATGTATCAAATGAAAAATTACGCAATTCAATGTAATAATGTTTTGTAGAGTCCTAAGTCGTTTTCGTCGTTTGTGATCTAGATTGCTTTGAATTTTCGTATGGATTTATATTTTATCGATTAAGGACATTAAGAATTTTACTATGGCACATTTACCCACGGCGACCAAATATAAACTTTTATATTCATAGCCTTAATATGTCTTTGATGCCGTTTGTGGATTGCTTTTTAATTTTGCGCTCGGCAGCCTTTAACCTATCAATCAAGTGAGTAAACGTCCATTCACGATTGTGCGGGCTTACTTTGATTTCACATCTTCGTCTAATATTAATAGTTTTTAACTTATTCATTAATAAATATAATTTCAAAAATTTAATTCAATTTGTTAGTGCTAAATGCACTAACAAATTGAATTAAATTTTAATTTATTACCTATTTATTGTTTTTCACAGATTTCTCTGTGCATGTCTATATTTTCAGACAGAGTATTAATAGACCTAGGTATCTTGTGCCCTCCCATCTCTACCCGACTGGTCCTAATACAATTTCAAAAATCCTACATTAGGTACTGATATACATTTCAAATGTAAAACTTTCTGATTCTTCAGAATATATCACAACTCCAAAGAATAATAATAATATATTCGTGGCTTAATTACATCGCCCTGTGGTGAAATTTCGCGCATAATAATTCATATAAAATTTTTAAGTATCAACTTTATAAGGCTCTTCGATAGAAAATAAAAAGTAATTTGTATCTATTTGTATAACAACATTGAAAATTGTTATTTGTATCTATCAAAAGTACGGTAGTGTGTGTTGTTGTTATCTTTATTAATTTTATGTATTTATAAGCATTATTTAACAAATATTAGCTTTCTGTACACCTTCCTCTACATAAATTTTAACTGTGAAAAATATCATACTCGTCCATTCGCACAATTCTCGTAAAACTGTACTGAAAGTTTTTGCAACATTTATTAATGTATTACATATACCTATTTAAAGACAAAGGGCTCCGCGTCAGTTCGCGAACCGTCAAAAGTAAAAGCAGCATTTAAACGATTCAAATCGATTGCGAACTTTATAGTGATGCTATTGAACTGTTTAATTGCTTTTGTTCGTTACGCAACTGTGACGTACATGCAACTGTTTTAACTAGCATGGCCCCGAGTTTTTAACCGACTTAAAAAGGAGGATGTTAGAATAAATTTGAACCGTGGTTTTTGTACGTTCAACGATTATTATGCGTGAATTCGAGACATATTTCAAAATATGTAATTATTTTATACAATTAATTGTATGAATTGGACTCATTGAACTCCTTCAGGAGCATTTTTACAATCGTAAAGTATATTTTTTTCGGACAGATTTCAAAATAAGTACCTAATTATTTGTATGTAAACAATTGTGTGAATTGTACTCCTTGAACTCTTTCATGAGCATTTTTTACGATCGTAAAAATAATATTACTTAATATTATTTTTCGACCTTATTAAAATACATTATTTGATATCTATAAATATATTATTAATTTTTTTGCTTCATTAGTACTACCGCAGCTTTAATATTTCTTAAATATGTTACTACTGAAAACTTTCGCATAATTGTAGAACATAGACCAAGAAAGGTAAGAATAATAATATCTATGGACGCTTTCACACCACGTCAATCTGGTCCCGTTATAAGTTCTCGAAGGACTTGTGTTACTGGTACCATACAACGGAAATATATTTAATACTTTTATACTATACTAATTTTAATTAAGATTTTTATTATATAATACATATATATTTAATACACGTCCATGACCCAGGAACATGGAAAACCTTTTTGATCCCCTGGTGGGATTTGAACGACCTCCAGCTTGAGCGCCAACGCGCTAACCACTGAGCCACAGAGGTCGCCAAATATAGTAATACATTTATAGCTATAAGGGTTTTGGATTAGAGCCTTATTACTTAGATAAATTCAGACCTAACTTAAGATTACGAAGGATAATCGTGAGTGGGTGATAGAATTTAGTTAAGTTATTTCTTGAAATTTGTCAACGGTCTTCCACGTAACAATCTATTTTAAGTGCACGAGTTTGGCATTTAACTATCTTAAATCATTATTCACTTCTATGAAGGACTATGTAATATATGGAAAGAGTTATGTCAGGCTGAGGATTTATGCAAGGTTTTAAAGCGGAATTTAATAAGCCGCAAGAGTAACGTCCATCTTCGTCGGCGTCTGAGCTGCGAGTGACATAAGTCGGGATGATTTATGCAACAGGGAGCCGCCTAATTAAACGCAGTATCTCATTCTATGTAAATTTCGATCTATGGCGGTCGTAAAAATTATCAATTATTCTTCTTGTATTTTTTACATCTCTACTTAACTACATAATATTAATTCATATAAATTAAAAAAAAGCATAGTTAATTGACACGGGATGCGTTTGAAAATTTAAACAATTCTATTACATAAATCGTGTAAATATTAATGATATATAATACTAAACTACCTACATCATTGGTATACCTTATTGGGCATAAAATTGCGTGCAATCAAAATATTTTAATTTATTTACAAGGTAGCCTTTTTTAAAATAATCAATAACAGTTAGAACTCTAATTATCTACATAAATTTTACCTTCGGTAAAAAAGCTCAATAGATGTAGCCGTCATTTTTATAGTAAAGCAGATAATATTCAATTAATAAATCAATTTGACTACTTAGCAAATTTTAAAGTTGTTAGCACATAAATAATAATTTAACACTTTTAAGTGTCCTAAATGGACTTTCTACCATGAAACTCTGGCTAGCCTCAAGTGAGAACTAAATTGGTTCAAATTGTTTACACTTAGTCGAATCTTCTCAGACGATTCAGTCGCATGGTACGGGGTTTGAGGACGAGTAATGTTATGAGCCAGCCATTATTGTCTCGCCCCATACCGTAAAACATTACGCAGTGTTGCCGACCTTCATATACATCCAGAGCTGATAAAACAAAAAATACAACAATAAATCATATCGCATGCAGACGCGTTTATTTATCAGAATAAACTTTTATTACTCTTTTTTTATATTTCAATTTGCCATATAATGCATGTTTATTAATTAGATATTATATATGTCTAATAGATACTCGTAATATCTAATTACTAATTGTGAACGTCTGTTTAGACTTTAGCTAAAAGTATAATAATTAATAACTTATTTAATTTATTGTTCATTGAATTAAGTAATTTTTGACTTGATTTTGGAATAACGTATTAGCTTTATTTTTAACGATTATTTATGTTACAACATAAATAATTTTTAGTTTCAAAATTTATTAGGTGTTAGGTTAGGTTAGGTATATCTCCTGTGTTAGGAGGTAAATAATATTTCATTTGTTTACCACGATTCGGTCATTAATCATTTAAGTTAACTTTTATAATATTAAAAGTTATTTTATTAAGATAATTTTCTATATCTACTACTACTTTCAACAAAAATCCATTGCTACTATACGGATAACCGATTCCGGCATTTGTAATAAATCCAACTATAATTAAAAACTTCCTGATTTATATAATTAATATATACTTTACCTGTAATTTAACTAATGAGCGACGCGCGACGTAACTATAAGTGTTTAATTAATATGTGAGTAATAAGACCGTTCTCCGGCGTTTTTTGTAGCAGCTCTATAACTTTCCATAAGTGAAACCGTTTTAGGATCAACAAGAGATTTCTTCTGAACTGTAAAGATGGTGAAATCATATAATGGATATTGGATATAAAGACTTATCAATGCCTATTCTGTCGCTTTATTTAATCTATTGATTATTATCAACTTATGATATATTTTTTTCACAAAAATAAAATGTAATAGAAAATCGCTATTAGAATATATTTTACAAAGACTTCCAAATAACATAGCAAGTAAACAAAGCATGAACTTTGATTAACAGAGCAGAAATGCCGTTGAACTTTAACCCTATTAAGTTAACTTTGAAACGATGGTATTTTACTATTTAGTTTCTCATTTGGGTAAGAGGTTAACCTCATAACCAAATAAGAAACTGATAAAAAAAACATTTGAATTTTAATATATAAATATAAATATAAATATTTTTCAAGTAACTGACAATAATTTCAAGCATCGTACCTATTACACTTATTACATGACTTAATGAATTTAAACTTAAATAAAAGCTTTTAGAGTTATGTTGGTAAGATATAAAACCCGCAATAGTCACGTCTGTCCAGCGTGACAGGCACGAAATAGCCAAATACAAAAGCGCCAACATACATAACTAACATCCGGCGAACGCTGATGTATCGCAGCCGCAGAACTATGGAAACAAATCTCTCCCAGTAATAACTCACGGCCGCAATATGGCTCCACGCTACATACAAATAAACAAAACAGAACCCGCGATAGATGTCACCTTACACACTTTAAAGATAGACCGGCTCGTTAGAAACGTACACTCTCCAGCAATAAAGGTAATAAGATCTACAAGGGCTGACCAATCGCTGCACCATGTAATAATAGCTTTCGACGAAATTAGAACGGCGTTTGACCGGACTAATTACAGATATTACCACCGAAAACCATTCCATTATCTTTATTGATTCAACGTCCGAATCCATTACGATCAAACGGCGTGCAAAACTTAAGTGATATGCCGTGTATCAGAATAGTCCTCTTATCATTCTTGATTTGGCCAAATGAGGCTCGCGAGAAGCCACCGTTTGCGCCGGAGTTGCCGGTTCGATAAAATGTTTCGGATTGTCGGGTGTCTATCGTAATTCCTGACTCAATTATTTAAAAAACGAGAGGCCTTTGAGTATGTGCGTCCCTGTTACGCTCGATTTTCGTGGGTATAGCCATCCCTGTCGTGCAGCGAGCAGCGGCTGCGCCTGCACCGTCGATAACCTCGGAATGCGCCGGCTGACTTCAGTCGAGCGGCTTTCATAGACAATTTAAACTGGAGAAATTGGTAGCCTAGTACTAGGAAAAACTGGTAGTATAGGAAAAGTCGACGTATACGTAATTCATTCATATAATGAGGTCCTCCAACTCCAGTTTCGTCGATCATAAATATTTATGAATGTATTTTCTTAATGGTATCTCAATACGCTCCGAGAGGTAAAATTAATACCCTGGCTATGTAAACGATTGTAGTGCCATAAAACATATTTTATTGGTTCTTTAAAATGGTCTTTTGTATAATATGGTACGCTTTTATATTAATTTTACTAATTTGCTTTTCTTTTCGTCATAAGCATACGGCGTAGGTGTCTCAACGACATTAAATGATAAACTGCTACCTAATAATAGGTATTTACCTATGAAATTGCCGTTCTGCAGTACTGGCCATTTCAAATCAAAATAATTTTTGTTTGGCTAGGAATTCTATTTTCAAATTAATTTTATTTTAAAACATGGAATTCTTTCTCCAAAAGTAGTCATTTGTTTATTGATTAGTGTTACATTTTCATTGCATTTCAATCTTTTTCGTCATCATGGATACGTTAAAAATTCGAGTAATTATGGAATATGAGTACCGTCGTGGCAGCAACGCGGCACAAGCGGCACGCAACATTAACGACGTTTACGGAGCTAACACTAAAAACCAACGCACCACCTGTTATTGGTTTGCTCGCTTGCGTTCTGGTTATTTCGACCTGAAAAATGAACCTCGCGGTCGTCCGAAGACTTTGGTCGACAATGATGAATTAAAGGCGACTATGGAAGCTGATGATACACAATCTACGGCTGAATTAGCAGCAGCTTTTGACGTTAGCGTCAAAACAATATTGGTCCATTTGCGTCAAATTTGCAAGGTAAAAAAGCTTGACAAATCGGTGCCCTACGAACTCAATGATCGCCAGCGCGAAGTACGCGTCGAGACGTGCCTTGCACTGCTCAACAAACACACGAATTAAGGAATTTTGAACCGCATTGTTACCTGCGATGAAAAATGGATTCTGTTTGATAACTGCAAGCGCTCAGCAAGTTGGTTGGATCCTGGTTCAGCACCTAAACAATGCCCTAAACGAAAACACCCCTAGAAAAGTGATGGTCACTGTTTGATGGTCTAGCGCCGGTGTAATTCATCACAACTTCTTACCAAACGGGGTGAGCATTACTGCAAATGTGTACTGTGAAGAACTGGACACAATGATGGAGAAGCTGGCACATCTCCAACCAGCATTGGTCAATCGCTCGTCTCCGCTGCTCCTGCACGACAACGCGCGATCTCATGCTGCACAGAAGACGGTCTCCAAGTTGCAAGAACTGGGGTTGGAAGCTCTCCGTCATCCGCCCTACTCACCAGACCTTGCGCCTACAGACTACTACTTTTTCCAGAATTTGGATAACTTCTTGGCGGGAAAAAAATTCAATACCCGAGAGGCAATACAAAATGCCTTTGAAGAATTTGTTGCTTCCCGTCCAGCTGATTTCTTTAAGAAGGGCATTAATAAACTGCCACTGCGTTGGCAAAGATGCATTGATTGCATGGATGATTACTTCGATTAATACAAATAAAAAATACGTGAAAAAAATTAGTTTAAATTTTTCATACAAAACGGCAATTTCATAGGTAAAGACCTAATATTATTCGTTTGAATACATTATTAAATTAAGTTTTAACTTTATTAGCTAAATGTAATCTTTATCATAGAATTAAGTAATATAATAGTGATACAAAATGAATCTTAATAACCAGTTCTCATATGAAACTAAGGTGAGGCTTTATCGAACGTAAAATGTAAAAGTGAGAAGGTAAAGGCATAAATGGCAACATTATCAAACAAAAGTTGTAACTAAAGCGAGTTCTTCTGAAAATTTTCAAGTAGTCTTGAACTGTATTAAGGATAGCATAATAAGGCTTTCTGGATTAGGTGTAGCTCTTGAGTATAAGCCCGGGGGAAATCCTGGCTCGCTTTTCTCTAATTTATGGTCGCTTCACCGGCTAGCGGCCTTCGGATCAGAGTGCAAAACGTAAAATATCCTTGATAGATTAACTACGTAATTAGATTAACTCAAATCACCCTTTAGGCGTTTGAGGTATTAACGTAATCCATGATGATAATAAAGCTTAATCACTAATAGCTACATAATTGTGTAGCAAATCACAGTAGAAATAAATAGATCATGAAATGTAATAGTTAAGATTGATTCAAAAGAAAATAACGAAAAGAAAATTTTAAATGATATTTGGTAAACTAATGTAAATAAATACAAGACGTTAACCATTTTACCCGACTACGGCGAAGTTAAAAGGTAATGGTAGTATATCTTTAAGTATGTTTATATTATGTTTTATATGTTTATTCTACCGTAACGCTTAAAATATTGATCCAATTTTAATGAGTGAGATGTCAATAGATTTTTAATATTAGCCCGAGTAACATAGGTTATAAGATTTGCTGGTAATTTTTTTTTAACAAAAAAAAAGCATATGAGTAGGTATAGTTATATAAAATTGGGTCGCATATATCGCGTACCAAATCTTAATCATTATAATCTATTTTTGTGCGAGATTTTTAACAATCATATTTGGTTAAAAAGTCTGCAGAGCGTTTTAAAATAAATAGTTTGGATAACAGCCATGAACAAAGACGATCTGACTATACATTACCGTCCGAATTGATTTAATGAGATCTTAAACTAATTGGATTTATATGGTTCGCTTGCATTTACTCTGTGCGTTAAGATAAACGCAGGCAGTTCCTTAACTTATATCCATTTTATTGAGACAGATCTGTCGGGAATAAATCTCGAATTATAAACATTGTATCTTTGAAGTTACGAGCTTCATGAATTTTTTTCATTTCTCATAATAATTATTTGGTACGAGGAGAATATTTATTTGGAATAATTGAGTAGATATTCGTTGACGTTAGGAGAGTCGAGAGACCTAAGAGATTATTTTTGAAAGGACCATGCAAAAAACTGTATGGACAGTATCCCCACCCACCAACAGATTTCAAACCTATCTGAGTAAATTAGTTCATAAACCTCTGGTGTACGGTAAACTAGCATATTCGGACTTAGTGTTAATTTTAAACAATATTACCCTGTTTTTACAACCGTGGTCACAGATAAGCTTTTTCAAGTCGGATGATATGTCAAATCTGTTGCTTAGTTTAAAAGATCTTATCGAACAGGAAACTGAGCGTCTTCATTTTATACTGTGTAATGATTTTCAGTGATATTTATTTATTTGGCATATCAACAATACTTTTATATCACAAGTTTACATACTTATCGTTTTAGTCCATTAACAGTGTTCATATCAATTAGAGACATGCACAACATTGTCTTATAAAACACAATACAACATATTATAGTAAAATTTACAAAGTTAAATATTAAAACAAAATTAAAAATCTAGAAAAATGTAAAGTTAAGCTATTAATTATTATATACACAAATTATTATCTCATGGTTCCGGTTGGGACAATCATAGAATATTAGTCAAAAACACAGAATACAATTATTAATACACAAGCAATATAAAAAAAAAGCATTGGCATTGAAATAAAGTAATGAAAATGATAGAAATCTAGTTTTATAAAATGTCAAGGAATTATAATTAAATTAAGCAAATTAGCAATCTTTTAAATAACATAGACATTCTGTTAAAGTAAGATTAATATTAGTAAAAATATGATAAAAAAAGAAAAAGAAGACTTGTTAGACACAGTATAAAATGAAGTCGCTCAGTTTCCTGTTCGCTTAGATATTTTAAACTACGCAACGGATTTTAATGCGGTTTTCAGCAATGGATAGAGTGATTCAAGAGGAAGCTTTTTAGCTTGTGTGCTAAGCAGGAGTGAGACGCTAATATAAATAATCAATAAAATATAAAATCCAATTTCTGTCAAAACCACACTCCTGAGGTGGATATCACCATACTAAATAATAATCAGCGTTGCAAGAGCTAATAACTTAGATAGGTTTGAAATCTTTTGGTGGGCGGAGACGATTTTTCCCATGGTCCTTTGACATTTCCGACTTTAAAAAAAGCTTATCTGTGACCACGGTTGTAAAAACAGGGTAATATTGTTTAAAATTAACACTAAGTCCGAATATGCTGGCTTACCGTACACCAGTGGTTTGTGAACTAATTTAAATCATAGTCAGTCATCCAACAAATGAACAGTGGTTTGTCTGTGGATTGTTTATTTCGCATAATGTTTATTATCTCTGTTAACACCATATTCCGGACGCCTGGCACATACAGTGACAATAATGATTACTTAATTAGGATTGGCTTTTCCTTTTACATAAACCGCAAACATAAGTAAACTGACCATTGAAAATCTTTGAAGATGTGTCCTAGATTGAAATAGTTTTTTTTACAAAATGCCTGCGTTCAAATTATTATTATTTGTTTATTCAAGCGTCTCATTCAGCATAGTTATATCCGGAATCTGAATATTCGGCTGAAGTATGTTATAAATTCGGTTGGACATTATAAATGCGGATATATATTTTTACAGCTGGAATTTCAACATCCCGTCTAATCGCCAGTAGTGAATTACTGCAGTTTGTAGTGGAGACACTTCATTATGGGGGCAGGCCATAAATCAGGACTTCTAATATTAAACGTGCCTTGGTGGGGCAAATTGCGGCCGTCTGCGGCCTGAGCCGTAGCCAACTACGAGTGATAATATGTTTATGGCTGTAAAAATGTATTGGCTGCGAAATGATGTGTAAATTTAGTACTTGGTGATGAGTGTCAATAAAGATGTTGCGTGGTTCTAGACGTTAGGTTTCATATTTGTTAAAGGCATTTGTTTTTAGGGGACCGTACCCAAAGGGTAAAACGGGACCCTAAACGTGGGACAGCAAACGTGTTTTTTTTTACGATACCCTTCTTGCACAAGTCTTACTCGCACTTGAACGGTTTTTAAACTAACTTACCTACTTATGCCCGGTTTCTGAAGTTCTTATATAAACTCTCACTAATGCCAGATTTCTAAGGGTAATTTGTCGGTAGTTTATCTATTCATTAGCGCTTTTGGGTCCGAAAGCTTGTGGAAATAGGATTCCGAACAAAAAAGGGAAACTTAAACTAAGTTTAACTTAGCAGAACAATGTGGTGTGTTACAGCCCGTTTCAATAACCTATCTATCTATAACTATTTGTTAAAAATGTCGTCGTTCCATCATTTGACGGTTTTTGCGATACAAATTTGACGTTTCTAACAAATAGTTATTGGTAGATAGGTTATTGAAACGGGCCATTAGTCGTTTCCATAACTCATATTTGACGTTGCTACGCTACCGTCACCGACCTTTCAAACAATGAAAGGGCGAAAAAAGCTCTACAGAAAATTATAATTTTTCTTAGTTGAAATAGTTTAAAGCAATATTTCTCTTCCACCATATCAAATGTTTTTAATAAAGCTAGTTACATTGCCGAATTAAAGCAATGCCCAAAAAAGAAACATCTGGTAGCCAGTTAAGGTACTATAGTTATTGATTCCATAACTGACTTCACTCAGAAGCCCGACGACAGAGTTGTACATATTGTAGTGTTCACAGCCTGTAAATAAACTTAATAAAAAGTAGATATTCTGTTGTCTCGGGCAATACACGACGCGGAACCGGAAGTGGCAATGGTTTGCGGACCGGTAGATTAAAAAGACGTGTATTTGTATTTATAAATATAGGGTTGCAATGTGCAATCAAAAACAATCAAAGATGTTGTGCTCGCGAATAACGTTTATTAACTCCTTATTTAATACACTTACATTGCAATATATTATAGGGAGGTGATACACACACTACAAGGTGAACAGAACACAACACATATTATTGTAATGTCTGTTATGCTTTAAGGCTCCCACAGACGAGAGGCCGATCGCTTCAGTCAGAACTGACGTCAGTTCGGCCTGAACGGTTTCGAGCACGTATACGGAAAAAATCGCGTCCGACTTAACTGACTTCAGTTCAGCCCTTAGATTAATAACGCCTAGATAGTCTTCAAACAAACGCATCGTACAAAGTGCAAGTGCAAGCAAGCAACAGATCGATGTAGGCGAAAGCATTACATACCGACAAAACAAAACTTTAATGTTGTGGAGTGTGTACAGTTTTAAGGGGAAATTTCCCTGGAAAATGTTGCTCTTAAAATTGGAACTATTGTATTTGTTTTCTTAATATCGTGAGATGTAAAAATATAACTTACTAGCTGTTGCTCGCGGCTCCGCCCACGTAAGTATAGTATCCCTCGGGAACACTACTTTTTCGGGATAAAAAGGAGCCTTTGTTTTAATCCAGAGTCTAAACTACTACCATACCGAATTTCATTGAAATCCGTTCAGTAGTTTTTGCGTGAAAGCGTAACAAACATCCACGCTTTCACATTTATAATATTAGTAAGGATATTTCATTTTAAACCATCTAAACATGATTTGTGAACATTATTTATATGAAACTGGTATTGAGGAATATATTAAGAGTTATCTTAATACTGGTAATACTTTAAATTGATAGTTTAAAAAATCAGAAAATATTAAAAACTTTGTCTTAGTTGCAACTATTAGTTAGCCATGAAAATTTTGAAATAAATTTCTTATTACTAGTAACGCTTTCACAATTCACATTAGGGCAGCAAGATGTCAACATAATATGATTTTATTTTAACATGTTATAAATATTTGGCTTGATACAAATCATACTTACATATTATGTTATGTCCGAAGAATTTTTATTATTTTTCGATGCATTGTGACACCCAATAACGACACAAACCGTCATAATGTATTCACAATAGGAGATGTATGCACTAGCGCTTGACCATGACAACTGATGGGTCGTTCGAACAAACTGAGTCAATATGGCTCAGTATGATTTGCTTCACTATTCATGCGGGTACCCGATTTCTAGGCGTTTTAATCTAAGGTTCGGCTTGAACGGATTCGAGCACATACATCGATCGATCGAATCGCATCTGGTTTGCCGCGAGCTTCGGTCGTGTTTTAGGGTTCCTCAATAACTTTATGACAATAACTTTTGAAGTAATTCAAAGAAAACCTATTGGGCGTTGATAGTTACGGAACCCTCCTTAGACATGTCGTGACATGCTCTTGGTTAGGTTAGGCTATTATTTATTTATTAATTGTATTTTGCTGCAACTGTTATCGCGCTATCGACGAAACCAAATTATTGTGTCATACATTTTTCCAGTAATATGGTATAGAAATCATTTCTCTTTGTTTTATAGTAGATTTTATCAACCATAGTGGCTCTAAAGTTTTAAATACTTCAATGAACTCTAATAAATATTATTTAGACCACGTTGCCATTTTTAGATTTCCGTTCCCAAAGGGTAAAAACGGGACCTTATTACTGAGACTTTGCTGTCCGTCCGTCTGTCACCAAGCTGTATCTTAACCTTTTTATACCGTGATAGCTCGATAGTCGAAATTTTCACAAATTAATAATGATTTAGGTATTGCTATTGCCGTTATAACAACAAATACCAAAAACAGAATAAAATAAAAATTTGAGGGAATACAACAAACGTGATTTTTTCCGTTTTGTACGGAACCCGACTGGCACTTGGCCGGTTCAATTTTACACTCGAATTTTATTACCATTCAGTCCATCCGTTCAGGTCAGAATTAATGTTGCCAACTTAGTTGTTTTACAAAGTTTTACTACTAAATTTAGTACTTTATTCCCTCTTTAGTAGGAATTTAGTTGTTAGTAGTAGTTTTGTAGAAAATAGCCAGACAGTAATCATAATAAGCAAAATGGCCTGCTTCTATGTGCTATTAAGACACCTTATCATAATAGCACTTTACGCGCGAGCCCGTAAGTCGCTTAAAACTACCGATTTCATTTCTATATATGTAATATTTTAAGTATTCCTAAGTTTAATAGTCTTTTTTTTATATCTTTCGGTACTATTTTAGTAGTTTTTAGTAGAAAACGACGCGGGTTTAGTAGTTTCGCAAAAACAGACTTGGACCCACTGGAAGGAATCGTTTTAGTCCATCCGGCCGACTGATGCGATCTCGAAATTGCACACAGACGATACTTTTTTGCATCCGTTCAGGCCGAACTGAAGGAAAACCGGACCGTGTATGGGACCTCTTATATTATTTTTATGGTCTTTTGAATTATCAGTAGGTTGTTCGGTCTACTTTACTTTTAAAAACTTTTGATACTATCATTTCAAATTGAAAGTAGGTTATGAATATATTATTAACAATATATTGTGAGCACTGCTTAGAATATTTACTGTACAAAAATAAACAATAAATACAAAATCAGCATTGATTTTGCCATACCCTAAACATCTAAATTTTACACGAATAGCATTTAATCTAAATAAAATATCATATTTATGCTGTTTTACAATTTAAATTTCCCAAATAACTTATTTAAAATACCGTAACTAAGATTAAGTATTGTTTTTGAGACATAATGATTTTGCATGAGCTTATCACAATTTCCGTATAATTTAATATTTTCGTCGTCATTCAAAGCGATAAGGAGAAGGAAAAAATGTTTTAATTTATATTTGAAACGCTAGAGATAAATGAAAGCCCCTCAGAAATTCATCTAATGTGATTTTAATGTACTGCTTTAGACATCTTGAATTCGTTGGGTTATCACTTATCTATGTTTATAACTGATTTATTTTGTGGTAGATAATTTGTTATAAACTCCAATTCCATTACTTAAAAGTATGTTATCCTCATCAACTTCTTCTTCTTTATATATAAAGATAAAACAATATTTTAAATAGGACTCACGTTCAAGTTAGCTGGTACCGACTTCAAAATTATGAAGATTGAGTAGAGATATAGTTCAAAGTTATCTATTGTAGTAGTAGGCAGAAAAAATGCCTCCTTTTTTTTGGAAGTCGGTTAAAAATGGATTGCATCTCCAATGTTTCCCTAAACCTCGAGAACAACTGGACCGATTTGGCTAATTTTGGTCTTAAAATGACACTGGAAGTTTAGGTAAGGTTTAAACGGTGATAATTGAGAAATATTGGAAAAATAGTGGGGAAAGTACTAAAAACGACGATTGAATTTTCTCATACCAACTGTTCACTGTGTTCAATTTGTCACTTGACTGTCAAATATTTGCGTTCAGTTTACCTGTTTGGTTCATTTAAAAAATCGGCCCCAGTAGGTAGTGTAGTTCTTTATTTATTCCAGTTCATAGTAACGCAGAACAACGTGTGTCGGGACTGCTAGTTGATATCTAATAATAATAAGATAGCAACTCGCGATTCAATGATTTCATGCAGTATGCATATAAACTGTTATTTAATGGTAGTCCAAAAGGTTATTTGGATATACATTTGACTTTGTTACCTACCCGACTACGACGCAGCCAAAAGGAAGGGTAATAATTTTGGCAGTCCATGTATGTATGTATGTTTGTTCCACCGTAGCACCAAAAATACTGGTCCAATTTGAATAAACGAAGGGTCAATAGATTCGAAGTAAGAGCCCAGAGTAACGTAGGCTATGTAACTTACGTAGTCGACTTATAGTTTTTATAAAAATTATAGTTATTTATTTTTATAAAAACTATAAGCGGTCATAAAACTATAAGCGGGTATATATAAGTTGCGGACCAAAAGGTAGAGACTAGTAAGGCACTAACTACCTTTTGGTCCGCAACTTCGTGCCTGTGGTATCATGGTGGCGAAAATCTATAAAGATCTTTTTTATTTAACTAGTAAATTTACTTTCATTATTATTGAAAAAGATTTTAAGACCTTAACATAATAGAAGTATAAATTTCCAGTCTTATATATTTCGAAAAAGTTGCAAATCCAACCGCGAACTTGTAAAGTTATATTTTGCATAGCGAAAATACCTAAAGTGACTATTAGGTATCATCTTGGAAAAAAGCAATTTATATTATTTTTATCTTTTTCTGACACTATCTGTCCCTCCTCAGCTGAGCAAGACAGGGGCGGATCGAGAGTCGTTTAGGCATTAGGCCCCTTCTGCCCCTCAAGAAATATATGGAATAGGGGACAAAACTTTTTAAATATTTACTGCAATCGAACTGCAATATAGAATATAATGTAAAGATGTTGCGCAAATATTCTTTTTGTACTGTTGTTAATTTCTTAGCACTAAATATTTTACAATTTCTACTGGTTTAATTTGCTCAACTAAATGATTTGCTGTGAACAATAATTGTGCAATTGCATTATATGTTAATTGCTTAATATTATAATATCAATTCCAGAGATAGAGTTGAATATTTTATAGTCAGAGCACCTACAAGCTTGGTATCTGAAAAGATGCAAGCATCCACCAAACATGACGTGAATAGTTTATGTTATATTAACAGCAACATGTTTATATATTCTTCTTTCACGCCGAAATTCAAGTGATAAGTGTTTTCCACTTTTCTTCTTCTATTGTTTTGAGTATTTTCGGTAGCAAATGTGTTTGAAATGAATTGGAAATTATTTGTATGGAATTATTATCGTCGCCTCCTGTGGCGTAGACTTTTATTTGCCAATGAATCAGCGCCTACTGATATATAGCGCTGTCGACGCATGTTCACTATTACATTTTTTCAGCACATTAATAACATTTTTTGTATCAGTAAATTGCTGATGCTATTGTTTTTATGTGCACCGAAATGGATTGCTACTGCCAAACTTGTTGAGGTAGTCGAATTTATTAAAAAAAATATTTATTCTAGGTACAAAGTGACATTAAAATCTTATTAAAGGTGGGGAAAGAAGTGTGAAAAATTTTTATAACACAATGCATCTCTGGTTATTGGTGACAATAAAAAAAAAGTTGCACTCCAGAGTGCCGAAACAATAGCGCACATGCAAGCATGCGGCGCGCGATCCTCCCGCGCTGCCCTGCCTCATAACAACCGTATCGTAACAGTGTCACGGGTTTTTTTCCTATTTCAAAAACTGCCCTGCATTGGGCAGTTTTAATTTCAAAAATCAAAAAATATATTAACCAGAGCTTAGTGGCTGTGAAGGCTTTTTGTATTTCTTAATTATTAAAGTTTTTCCCGTTACACTGTTGAACATTTTTTCGCCGACGATGATGAAGTCTAAACGCATCAGTTGTATCCGTATGATTTACAGCAGAGAGCCGTGTCATTGACTCGTTAGCGAACTTTGAACAGCCTGAAGTGGTTGTTACATTAAAACTTCGTGAGTGTGAAGTTGGCCGGACATGGTATGTGCATTAAACAGAAGAACTTGTTGTACAATTATATTAATGGCATGTGAAAGCGAGATTTTTGTTGGTATGAGTGTAAAAAATAATAATAATTTATTTGCTGAATTAAGGGCCATATAAATTAGATGTCCATCTTCAGTAGCCAACTAGCCATGATAATAACTTTGAATGATAGTAAGCAGAATTATATCAACAAAATGTTAAACACCTTCTGGGCATAATTACTGTACTCGTAGTAGGTAACTCTTGTGTTTTTTGCAAAACTTAACGACCAGTTTTAAATTGTTAGTAATAAACTTTTTGACCCCGCAGTATTTTTTAAATGTTGGATATTTATAAGGTTGGAAATCTAAGAGTTTCAACGAAGATATAAAACATTTAAGTTTTATCGCTAACTAATGCGGTAAGTTAAAACAGTGTCTAACATAACACATGGCGCAGACACATAGTTTTAGAAAGCAATAACTTATCCCTCCTCATCTCGGCTATTCCCTGGGCTCGTACCTAAACACATGAATACGCCACTGGAAAGAACATAGCTTGTATCTCAATAAATTCACTGTGCAAAAGCTTAAAAAGATCTAAAGTTTTGTTAATATATTTTTAAAATTACCAACGTTTAAAATATAAAAATAAAACCGGCCAAGTGCGAGTTCGCCTCACGCACCTAGGTACAAAACGGCAAAATAACAAGTGTGTTGTAGGTATGAGAGCCTCACTTAAATATTTATTTATTTTATTCTGTTTTTAGTATTTCTTGTTATAACGGCAACAGAAATACATCATCTGTGATTATTCCAACTGTCTAGCTATCACGGTTCACGAGATACAGCCTGATGACAGACATACAGACAGACAGACGGACAGCGGAGTCATAGTAATAGAGTTCCGTTTGTACCCTTTGGGCACGGAACTCTAAAAAAGGAATTTAAGTACCTATTTAAATAATAGTCAGGATTTTTTTAACATTGTAGTTTACGAATGGGTCTTGGTATTCAGCCACGTTCACCAAAAGAAAGTCGACGTTTTCTGGCTGGCAAAAACGCATTATTGTTTGTAGCCGTTTCGTATGAAAATTGCATAGTGTTAGGGCGAGATAGCTACATTGTAGGTATAACCTAGACTGTAGCAAATCTACACCGATTTTATTCCTGCCAAAAAAAATTTACAAATGGTTGAGCTTAAAAAGGCAGAGATTCAGAAGTGTTACACATTTTTTTCTTACCTGAATTGTAAGAAAAAAATTATTAACTCACTGTTTGTCACTAGTCATTGTAGTCAGGTTTGTTTACATTGCAAATGTCACATCCAGTAAAGTAACTCCGTGACCCCCCGAATATGAGAGTACGGCACGCGCTACATAATATATCATGTTTTGATTCGGCCGCGCAATAAACAATACAATATATCAGCTGCACGGTGGCAAGTGCGCGTCATGGTGTAATTTTAAGGCATTTTTTGCTTTAAGTTGTATGAAAACATAGTCTGTACAAAACAGAGTGCTACATTTGATAGGTATTTATTCCAATCCTTGGTTTTGATGACGTTTTTATACGTAAATCATATTATATTATATTGTTAGGTATTAAGCTGCAGTGAACGATACTCTAAGAAATAAATAATCCATAGTCGCAGTCGCATTCACCAGACCTATTCTTTTTTAATTATTATATTAACAAGTGAAACAAAACTTGACGATAACACAGCACAGCACAGCAAGCGGGCACAGTTAAATTTTGTGTGGAGGAAGGTGCGCAGAAAACTAATATTTTTTATTATTAATGCTTACAAATACTAAAAATAAAGATACCAACAACACACTGCCTTAGATTTTATTAATACACACTACCGTGCGTATGATAGATGCAATTTCGTTACACATTGATGTTTATCTGTCACAACATGCACTTTTTTTTCTACGTGGCAAAAGAACCCTCAAATCATATGAATTCTTATATTAATTAATTTTCATAAGCCATTTTTTAGGTATTAGGAGCCAGGAGGTATAGAATCTAATTAAATATGCATTGGATTTACATAGCATTTTAAGCCTAATTAAATATAATTTCTAACAATATTCAATAAAGCTTGTAATAACTTTCAAATGTTATGTTGAAAGTTATTTTCAAAGTACCTAATACGAGTACGCACTGCACGATACAGTCCGCAGCTACAAGGATTGTTTCAAACTTTGATTAATTTGCAACTCGTACCTTGTTTGCCTTGATAAGTTTGCATTTCAGAAAAACTTCCTTTTTCATTCACTATTAGGTTTAATAAGATTTTATCCAGACACATTATTCTGTTATGTTAAGTTACGGAAACCTCCCAAAATGAATTATCACCACCCGTGGTTCCTAAAGCACATGAATGAAAATCGACTATTAATAAATAAAATATAAATTATTACATTTTACATCCACTAACTCCAGTCTGTGCTATCACTAATGGAAAGAAAGCCACTTGGCCAAAATTTTTCTTTTCGTCACAGATAATAAGTACATTAAAAAACTCGACTCATATCGTGTTCTAATAAAGCAGGTGTGATACTCTAGATACACAAAAACGCTATCACATTGCAGACCGTAAAGAACATATTGGCAATAAAATTAACGCTTAAAATGTTAAGATTAATATAGACAGCTGTCTCAAGCCACCCTGCTCGAGCTCAAAATCGACGTCTTATCTCGCGAATTACATTAATGAGAGGTGTGGAGGTAATTAATATTAATTAAAATCACCTTTTAGTTCGCTACACTGAATGCGTATCACAGTTAATAAATTTACCTCGGCGCATCAGACCGCTTGCTAGTGCACTGATAAAAACAGACTGACAGCTTACTTCGAGACCCTCGAGGGAATTTGCACTTTGTTACTCAGAAAATAAGAACTTATATTGATATGTGAATTTTGAATAGATTGTAATGTTAGGGTAGAATGTTCTAGAAAAAAATGTAAGTGTTTTCATCTTCCCTAAGTACTTAAATGCGCGCATACTATCGTATTTACAATCTTAACTTTTTAACGCCTTCATTTGAAAGCGTAACCAAAATGAAATCTTATATTGTATACCAATGGATAAGTGCTATACAAAAAGGATGTTTCTCTTGACCCAAAAAAAAGTATTTCTTTATTACTTCTGTCTTACCTTCTTAACACGTGATAGTTGATCAAAATAAATATTATTTTTCGTAAAAATAATATTTTAATGTCATGGCTTCAAATTTAGCATTCGCATGGTTGTCTGTAATGACCGATTTGAAGTAAATTACTTTAATTATAATGACCTTTTTAATATTCTAATATTATGTCTTTTAAATATTACACGCTTCAGTGATCTTAATTGATGTTTTTGCATTTCAATTCAATTCAAGTAGGTTTTCTGTGCCTACCTACGTTCATTATTATACTACCGATAACCTATAGGATATCCTAATTTAGATAGATCATACCTGCTAATTATATTATTGTTAGGGTTCCGTGCTTTAAAAGGAAAAACGGAACCCTTATAAGATCACTTTAGTGGCTGTCCGTTCATCCGACCATCGGTCCGTCCGTCCAACCGTCCGTCCATCCATTAATCCGCATTTCAGGAATGCGAAGGTATCGAATGGAAATTGAAATGTTAACGAAAAAAAGCGTATTTCAATACTCTCAAGGGAATCAAAATTCATCCGTTGACCTACAATTACGAAATTTAGTTCATATAGTTCAAATGAAAGGGCTTGATTTGAGCATTCAAAAATATAATATTTTTATTAATTTATTACGATGTCATATTTTTTATTAAAAATGAAAAATATCAAAAATAATTGCTTCCTCATATAAACTATGAACACCCATTTTGAGTCCCGACTAGACTCGATTCCTAATCTATTTATGACAATCCTACTTTGTACGGAACCCTCGATGGGCGATCTGACTGGCTCTTGTCCGGTTTTTTGTTATTTCTATTTATTCTCTTCAGTAGATCTTCTCGATAGTAGAGATTTGTTCAAGTAACCATACATTTAAAAAAAAATCATATGCGGAAAAATAGTAAAATGACAACATGTCTAATGAGGGTTCCGTAATCATCCTGCAATAGGTTTTCTTTGAATTACTTCAAAAGTTATTATCCGATTCCGCTCAAGATAATTTTCCTAAAAAGTTTTTAGCGTTATCTATTATAACTTAAACTTACAAGTTTCTACCTGTTATAGTTTAGAAAAGCCATTTTGGAGGCCGATTTCTCGAAAATGGTTGACGTGATAAGGAAGTCATGTATGAAACGTCATGTATAGAAGCAGACAGACAGACAGACAGATGGACGGACAGATGGGTGTAAGGGTTCCTCGAGTACTACGGAACCCTAAAAATAGATTCAATCTTCATTTTAAGATTTGGTTAAATGAGATAGAACTGGATCTGAATATGTAATAAATTTGCGTTACATGATAAAATGAAAAATGATTTGGTAATAATAATTGCTATATATATAACGAATTGTTACCTATGTGTTCAGAGATTTAGCAACGAGGGTGGTGCTGGCAGACATTAAAACAGGGCTCGTTTTATGAAAATTAAATACGGGGTCCATCCCTTTGTATATGACCACATGTGCTTTGGATATGCAAATGATATATCGAATGTCTGGGTACAGTGCATCACATTATCTCTTATTTTACATTTATTTCAATTTCTATCTCCTACAAAAGTTAGGAGGGTACATTGAAGCTTTGATTTTATTCGATAAATAATAATAATAATTAAAACAGATTTAATAAAATCCATTTTAAAGGTAAAGGTATTTAACTTTTTCTCCAAAAAATAAAATGTACTTATCTATTAAAGTCGATTTCAGTTTTTTTTAGAGTAATTTTAAATAGACGAAATTTAAGAATGTGGAATAAACTTTAGAATAAGTTTGATATTTATATTAACTCACTTATTAATAACTCAAATTATTATTTTGTATTGAATTATTTGCGAATTTACCAAAAGTATTTTATTTCGAATGACTATAAAATTTTTAAAACATTATTTCTTAATTTATTACAAGTCACAATGCTCATTAATATTAATCATGGCATAATTTACATTATATCAATTTATTCAAATTAATTATGTGCATTTGAATATATCTTTGTGGAATAAACTGGTATGCAGCTGTTTCTATAACCTTGTAAGGAGAAAGCCTGAGTCTATTTAAATTTGATCAATTAATTAAAAAAACAAATACCTAAAACAAATTTAAAAATAACATTTTTATTTTAAATTAATTTTTATTGTTTGTGGCACCCTTTTAAATGCCAGATCTTTATGGATTTTCGTAGGAATTTACTGCATTAGTGATATAAAGTAGTAGTTTTATGGTTCATCCAGAGTTTCCAGAGACCAGACTTTCGTCGAAAAGACCCGAAAAACGTGTATGTAGACAGTATCTTTTGTCGCCTGACGTCTCCTCCCCGCTCTGGCGTAAAGAGTTCTCTCTCGAGAGACGACATGGCGAGAGATAGGTATAGCTATATCTGGATATAGATAGATATAGATAGATATAGATAGATATAGATAGATATAGATAGATATAGATAGATATAGATAGATATAGATAGATATAGATAGATATAGATAGATAGATAGGTCTGGATGCCGTATGAAATTGTTGTAAAGGGACGCTCGAACTTTGGCTGCGCACAGCGGCTATCTTGATAAAGCTATGGCTGTAAATGCTTGTAAAAGATGTCGTCAAAAATTGATCTCCAGCAGAGTCGCGGCGACTAATGGTAGAAATTATTTTCTATACATAATAATATCGTCATATACAATATCTTAAGATTATGGGTTTAACACTTAAACAGGTTGTTTTATTTTCTTACCCCCTTACTAATAAAAAGATTAACACAATGGATAACTTAAACAACGTTGCTTGTCTTTGTCTGTTAAGCGACTTCTCCAACGCATCAGACAAAGAGAGCAATGTTGTTTAAGTTATCCATTGTGTAAATCTTTTTACTAGTAAGGGGGTTAAAGTTCGAGCGCTCTTAATGAAAACTCCTTTACTAAATAACACTAAATGTAGCCCGCGACTTCGTGCGAATATATATATCTCCCGGAAACCGTGCAATGTTCCGCTATAAAAATAGTTGTTTTTGTCCTTACCCGTAGTCTACTATATCTGTGCCAAATTTCATCAAAATCGATCCAGTAGTTTCGGAGCCGATTCAATGCAATCAATCAAACAAAATTTCATAATATTAAGCATAGAATAATTTTTCTGGTAATAATTTTGAAATTAATTTTCCGTCCAAACGACACATACACCAATACCAATGCCCAGATGACTAGTTGCTAAGTTTGTTTATCATATCTACGGTAGCGATCACGTAAATCAAAAAGAAATTTTAAATTAAATTAATTAAAATAATTAAAAATACGTTTATAAATAAATCAAGTCATAAATAAATTAGCTTCTCAAGTCTAGCTCAACATATTTCAGTAACGCAGAGCGCTTTAATTTTAAATTAGTAATTATAGAGAAGTAGTTCTAGATAATTCTTTAATATAAAATATTATAATGTTATGATTTCATTTTATCTAAAAATAATAAATGAATGATATATTTCGTATTCAAAATTACATATATATCGGTGTTGGATCTATTTGAATTTTTTATCAAAGTGTATAGTTATTCAATTTTAATCTTTTTTTGTCTGGAAGCTCATAATATTTTATGACTATTTTCGTTTTAATTAACACAGAGTTGAGTGAACTGTATTTAGGTAAATGATCAGACATGCTTTGTCAATTGAGGAAACTATTTGTCAGTCTCGTTGACGAATCACTGATGGAATCCAGCTCCAGTGTGATAGCCTACTTGAATATAACGAAGAATGCAAAGCTAATTCCTACAAATGTGATCTGAATCTTTAGACTCATTGTCTAAAAATAGCATTATCGCATCTTTCTGCCATCACCTTTTTTATATCGGTACATATTATTAGTTGTTAGTTATGTTCCTTCAAGAAATATTTTTACATGTTAGTGAATCAAAAGTTACCGATCACATATAGACTTAAGGCTCAAATCTATTAATACGTGAAGTGAAAATTTCAGTTACAGTTTTATGAGAATTGTGAGTACGGATGAGAGTGAAATTCGGCACAGTTAAAGTTTATGCTGAGAAAGGCGTGCGATAAGCTTGAATTTTTTAAAATAATGCTTAGAAATACATACAATTATTGAAACCTAGCTTTTGCTCGTAGATTTGGCCGCGTGAGAGTGTGCGCGTGACAAAAAAACATCTTAGAAACAATAATGTAGGCCATACATTTTTTTGTTATTTAACTCCATCGGGTTAGGTTAGACAGCGTTTTGATAAAAGTTCCCAGACGGCTTGATTTTTCCGACCCCTTCAACAATTATCGTAATAAATTAAACAATTTCCACAAAACCTTAACAAATTATTATCTACCTAAATCTTCCTAAGGAACTATTCTGTCGGTAAATGTAAACGGCATGAAAATCCATTCAGTAGCTTTTGAGATTATCACAAACATTCAGACAGACTCGGCGGGGCACTTAAGTATCCTATGTCCGTCTCCTGGTTCTAGGCTACCTCCCCACCAATTTTCAGCCAAATCGGTTCAGCCGTTCTTGAGTTATAAATTGTGTAACTAACACGACTTTTTTATATATATATATATATAGATGTCAGCAACACACAACCATGGATTTGGTTATACGCACACACAACACACACACATTATTTTCAATGCCCATGAGTTTTGACATTCGGATTCATCGTGAAAAACATGAGTGAAATTTTATTTTTCGTTATTATAATGTAACTGGTGTGATATTTTTTTATAATTATTACATTAATTATAGTTTAAAATTATTATCGCTACCTCAGTTAGCTCACACTACCTACCGTGATATTGATGATATCAAACGATCATTTTATTACAGGTTGACGTTTGTCAATCTGTCACAACATTATTTTTTTTTTTTTTCTTTCTAAGAGGCAAAATAATAAATAACAAGATATATTATGTTTCAAATTAAAAAACAATATAGCTGTCTCTCACATTATCTCGCTTGATAAGCGACGTCGTAATTATATATATTTTACACATTATGTGACAATATGTCACATAATGTGAAAACCGTCGTAATCGCTATCGCTAATACGTGAAGCAAAAATCACGTTTTCGCGGTTTTGTACCTATTTTAAGGGCCATCCTCACAGTCCATTCTGCAAATCCAGCAGCCTTTCAACAATTTGTTTATATCTTTTTATCTGTTATCCCTAAATAGTAGGAAATATCCAGGCGGTTTTACCAGAAGGCTGAGTCGGCTGACGCCTAGGGCGGCAAATTTTAGGGGGCGGCAAAATATGTGGCCTAAACATTTTTTGTCTTACAGAACTTTAGTACTGTTTAGTACTGTATAGTACTGTATAGTATACCTACTTTACACTTACATCTGAATCCAAAAAATTGCTTAAAGCTTTGTAATTTATATTAATTTATAATAAAGGCGTTTCAATAATAGAAAATACAATTTAAATTCAATATTTTTAAGATGAGAGCGGCGGGCGGCGGCGGATTCTTTTGGTATTGAGAAGATATGCGACTCTGCAGATTTTGACCGTGTCATTTGTTCCATAGGGATTTATGCAATAGAAACCTGCAAAATTAGATACATTTTTGCTGGCTCGCTTTCAACGTACAGAACATAATAAAGTTATTTATAATATTTAGTAGTCTATGGTCTATTTTGCTCTGTTTATTATTCCAAAGAATATATAAACCCTTTCAGAAAGGTATTTGTTACAAATTAAACCAATACAATTGAAAAAAATTGATTTATCCAATGTTATCCCGTGAAATTAAAGACATTTTTGTTCGCTCGCTCCACTCGCTCGCTTTCAACATACAAAACATAATATTATCATTATAATACAAATTTCAACCAGGAAAATTGCAAAAAAAATTGTACTCTTGATTAGTTTAATAACAGTAATTTTGAGTAGGAAGTTTTGGGGGGGAGGTCAGTAACTGAATAGCCGTGGGCGGCAAATGTGTTAAGCGCCTTACTCACCATCCAGCCTGCAAATCCAGCACCGGTACTATTGGCCGTCATTAGTGTCAATAATATAAAATTTTTGCCTACAAGTGTTGGATTTTCAGGTTGGACCATGATTATGGCACATAAATCTGACACTGTAAATATAATAGACAAAATTTACACATTTTTATTGCGTATCTAATAGGCAAAAGAAGCCTAAAATTTAAACTAAAAAAATTAAATATGAATTATGGTCGAATTTCGACCACAGGGCGATCTCTAGTCTGACTTAATTACAACCCCATATTGAACAAAGTCATCCCCACAAGAAATACAAAACGAAGTAACAAAAGGCGTAACCCACAACAATAACTCAACAACTCGCAAGTGCATTAATGAAAACTATCATAATTCATCTTCATACATATTGCAAGGGTAAATTCACTACATAAACCGCGGTTTGGAATCAAGAGTTTTTAGCCTCCAACCCTTTCTATTCGGTTCATAAAGTTGGCGAAACGTACAAAAATGCCATTTGCATCATGTTTCCAGCTTTGTTTTTTCATAGAGTTCGAAATGTCACCACAGAAGGGTGCGAAAGTAACCATTAGAGTCCTTGGAGTATATTAAAAATCGTTTCGCGTCCTTCCCACTGTAAGGTTGCGTAGACCTTTGCTTACAGAATATTTATGAAGAGAATTTCATTTGGTAAAGTCAAAGTTTGACTTTAGCGAATCAACGTACCTTACGATTTTATTGCATGTTCATTTTTGTTCGGTTTTTGGAGTGGATTTTTTTAAGTTACTATATCCGAAGTGTTCTTAAAGTAAAATAACTTAGCCAAGACCTTTCCATGACATGTTTGAGGAGGGTTCCGTCAATCAACTCGCAATAGTTTTTATAAAATTGCTTAAAAAGTTAGTATTCGATTCAAGTTAACGCAACTATACAAATACATTTTTATGTAAGGGAAAGTGGTTTAACAGAGATTCTAATCATATCCTACTACTATAATAAATGTGAAAGTTTACGATGTATAGATGGATGGATGGATGTTTGTTACTCTTTTACGCAAAAACTACTTAACAGATTTTGTTGAAATTTGGTATGGTAGTAAGCTTATGCTCTGGATTAAAACATACTTTTATACCTGAAAATGTATTCCCGTGGGACACTTTATTTACGCGAGCGGAGCCGCGGCCAAAAGCTTGTTAGACATATAACTATTAGTTCTTGTATTGCCAATAATAGCATCAGTTATTATTGGCAATACAAGTCTTAGGCATCTTAGCTAAGCGACCAGAGACACAAAAGCGAAAGTGAGGTGAGCCTATGGAGGCCAAAGTGCGCCTAGAAAATTAAATAGGTCGAGTACACTTGAAGAGAATTCACAATAAATGCTCAATTATTTATAAACATACAAATTGTACTATAATTGTTTCTGTAGATCTTATCGGATAATGTGAAAATTTATTATAGCGAAATTTTACTCGTTTATATCAATAGAGGATGGACTGAGACAGATAAACATAGCTTTCAAATTCATTAACATATTCGTGAATATAAGTCGGGCTAAAGCAATAAATTGTCTAAAGACATGTTTCATAAGAATTATAATGGTATATAATAATTAATAGACGGTTACAGATAAACAGTTACTACAAATTTTGAGCACTTAAATCTATAAGACTTACTAACAGCTAACAGAGAAGTCGTAGTAAGAATAAGGTAGTATGTATTTATTTAAAAACGTGCATACTTATTAGCGTGTTACATTCAATGTTTTTTGTACAAAACGTTACGATAATTTTCAACAATAAAATGTTGTTTCTTTCGCCAAAAAAACACGAATTTAGAAATTTTTTGATCAGATCGTTTTTAGAAATTGTAACCCAGATGAAACAACTTACAGATATAAAAGGACACTGGCGAATCCTGCCCGATTTTCCATCAAAAGCAGATAAATTTCGAACATAATATTATGTGGTTTTATAGTACTTAAAAATTATTATATATAAAAAAATACATTATATTTTTAGGACTTGGGAAAGAAAGTTGTGAATCTCCGAATATCAGAGAATTCGTGTGCAAAATACGTACTTATCTGTGATAATCGTTGTCATCATATCCATATAGTCTATGGTCATCATGCTGTAAATTGACAATTTGAGGCGTAAAAGCTCCATCTAGTGGCCCAATAGATAGATTTATTTTTATTGGAGTATAAAGTTATTTTATTTGTCTATAGTTCAACAGTTTAGTACTAGATTTATGAAAAAAAAAGTTATTTGGGGTGTGAAATAGATCCCTCTATACCATTTATTCCAAGAAAAAGAATTATTATGTTTTGGTTTTCGTAATTTGAATGCGATATCTGTCATTTATCTATTAGCATTTTGCGTTTCCAAATAAACTAGTTATTAATTTAATAACGTAATTGACATATTAGTTGTGACTAATAGATGTCGTTTTTCCGCGAACCGCCAATAGGACAATTTATTGAACCATAGGTTAGGTTATATTTAATCAATTATCTTGTATCCCCCGAGTTTGATGTATAATATTATTGCTTTTTTTGGTCCGTTGTTCATAAAGTACAACTTACAATAAATATTTTTTGTCGCCACGTATTTTAATTACCAGATAGTAAATGTATGGCGTCTTGCCGATCTCCTTTTGACATTTCTCGTATTTAATTTTGATGTAAGCAATTTTATGAACACAACCACGTTCTCAATGTCTTTCGGGACTCGTTTTCACTCATCGTTTGTCACTTCGATACAAAAATGATGATTGCCAAAGGATCAAGGATCAACATCATTGTACCTACTGTTAAATACAGTACGTATACTATACTATATATATAGGTATACAACTACCGTTAAATCCTTATAAACGTCGAAAACCAACAATTTCGACCCAAGCTGGGTAGAAATGTGCAAAATGACGCTATCATTCTTACTATTTTTAATCGTTTTATACAGTTCTCGTTGCGTGTGGAAAAGGGTGAAAACAGTTACGACTTACGAATGATCATAGTGGTGCAGAAGTAACGTGAACTAAAGTTTTGTTTTTTCTTCAAGTTATTTGATCGCAGTATATTATGGTGTAGCTTATCTTTAAAACATCTTGATACTTTTTATTCGTCCAAGTCAGCAGCGAAGTAGACTCAAAGGCGACGAAATTGTATATAGTGATTCCGGCAATAACAGTTCCGGTAGCGACACTCGCCTCGCTTCCGTTTGCAGTAGAAACTACTTCCTTCGGATTGTTTATGTCTTCGACAAAACATTAAGTGACAAGTTGGACTTACTTTTATAGGAGAAACGATTTTGATAATTTTCTATTCATTATGTTTGGATATTTATATTTTATAGACGAGCCATGTCGAGGCAGAAACTGTCCCCAGTTAAATAGGGCGTTTGGGGTTTTTGGAGCCATTTTGACATTTGAGGTATGGTGAAATCAAGACGGCATAACTTTTTCTTGTATGAAGATTTGTTCTGTCAAATATATCTACGTCATCCTTAGTTTCGAAATCTTTGTATCGTGCGCTTTTATATTTTGTTGTCGTAGATATGGAATCCTTCGGATTGCTTATGTCTTCGACCACGTTAACTGCCAAGTTGGACTTAGGATCGCGTCGCATCTCGTTTCAGTGTAAGCTGTCCCTTACTTGGTATCAGAATTATAAGGACAATTTTGGTACTTTACAAATCATCATGCTCAGCATGATGATCGTTTATCGTTTCTTTTGTGCAGATCTATTTTTCTTTATTATTTTTCACTATTCTTTACTATTTTTCAGCTTCAATCGATCGTCATTTTCAATTTGTCAACCGTTTTTTGATTTCGGCGAAGAATAATCGATTCTAATCTCTAGCGTCGAAAGTGTAAAGAAAGCAAATGCAAATGTATAAAAGGGAAGAAAATGTAAAAAATGTAAGAGACAATGTAATAGGAAATAGTGAAAATAGAAAACAAATAACTCATGTAAAGGAAATGACTAGAATGTAAGTGACAAAATAGGGTTGTAAATGTAACAAAGAGAAAGAATATAAAAGAAAATGTGACTTAAAGTAATAGTAGTATGTAAAATGAGTAAGTAAGTAGTAGAAACAAACATAGTATTCGAAATAAATAAAAATATAAGCTGAAATTAAAATAAAGAAAACAATTGTCCTGGCTAACGGTTGGGGGAACAAGTTTTATAAAAAAAAAAACCTCTAGTCTACTTGTATCTGAAAGAATTAATATTACCTCTTTATTAAGTATTTTTATTATATTATTGTTTCTACTGTGTATAACTTAAATTCATCAGTATAAGTTAAATATCTTTAAGCCCCAATATAATTGCCATCCGGAAATATTAATTTATTACTCTTAGAATATGGAAATTCGGGTGCCTTCTGCGATGAAATGGCCTTTGAGTGTTTTAATCAGAGCTCAAATTAATGAAGATTTTATTTAGGTTTTGATGTATATATATTAGGTACATAAAACGTTGTTTTCACTCAAAGTGTTATTTCGATCGGTTATAACGATTAATCTGCTTTCGTATACACATAAATCAACTGTTTGTTTTCACATACTTAAGGCTGAATCATATAATTTATTACTCCGCACTAAACTCTTTTAGGTTAAGATAAAATATTAGGTATACGTTGAGGGACTACAAATATCGTAATACATTATTTAATACACCATAGAGGATTCTTTTGAAAATCATCCATAGAAAAACCAATAAAAACAATAATAAATAACTCTTATCATATTTCGAGTATACTCCTGGTCGCATCGCGAGATCCGAACCAATATATCACGAGGAATTTACGAGGCAAGATACGACAGGAAAATTGCAAGAATGGTGGCGCAATCTATCTTAGTTGGGTCGGGGAGGGTGGGTAGCCCGGGGCCGGGGAGGCTGGGGAAACTTCGAGAGGTTATTAGTCCAAGCATCTGTTGTTGAGCGGGGGCGTGATGAAACTCCTCGGGTACAAGCTAACAAATCTAATTGCTCGGTAGGCGCCTGTATATCGCCTGACAAATGGCCCCTCATGTGGCGGTACACGGTAGCAATTTGTTAAACGCACAGGTCACCCCGGGTGATTTAAGATTTTATATCAAAGCAACGCACCGGGTATGACGGAAAACTATAAATCGTAAGGCTCCGTAGAGCTTCCACGTAAAGTTATAAATTCGTTACAGCAGTTCTCACTTCTCAGTAAGTCATATTCTTGACATCTAGAAAATATAATAATAGACGACTACATGTAAAATATTTAGTTTAATTTATATACTCAGAAATATTGAGGTATTTCTACTTGGTCAACGTAAAAAATATAATATTTTATGTGTATTTTAATAAACAGATGCATCTAAAAGTTACAAAAAACTTTCAATTTTTTTTGCTGAATTAGTAAAAAACAAAAACTACCTATATCATTAGATTACTCACATCATGTACAAAAATATCAATTAAGGTAAATATATTTACGAATATGTTCCTGGGGCTTTATTTTTCATACACTTTTACCTAATCGTGACGTCTCAGTTAGTTACGACTTTTGTATCTCGCGTTTTCAGGAAACTTGCGAACTTTTTTACAAGAATCGCTGTAACTTTGAAGATATCGATTTTTTTTATATCGATTATATACTGTTTCCTCTGAGAACTTACTCAAATTTAAGAGTACTATTCATCTATGTCTAGCCTATTATCTACTATGTACTACTATGTTCCATGCTACGAAACAAGATTTGAAGTCCAGTTATATACATTAGAGATTGATGCGTTTCTGCTAATATTTTGTAGCGCAAGAGTAGCTTTTGAAGCCATTAATATAAGATGTGATTCAAGATTACGTTTTTACAGGATTATCATACCCTTACTTTTTTAAATTGTGGGTTTTTATTACATAAATGGTTACATCGCATCCTATTTCACTTCCTAGAAGTTGAAAGTAGTTCAAAAAGGTTTACATTTTTTTATATGGAGGTATGTTTGACGTTAGATAACGAAATACGAAAAGTTTAGTTCTACTGTGTACCCACCTTATACAATCTTTTTATGCTTATCTTTCTGTGATTTATGTGTCGTTCGGCGTCCAGCAACGGGAAAGAAAGGAGGTATACAAAAGTAATTTATTTTTTACGTTTGTTTTTCTTGTCTTTCCGTGCGTGTACTGGCCGGGCAAACATGTTTTGAAGTTGGCATTTTTGAGTTGTCGTATGATTTATCTGACCCGCGTAGGCGGTGCTTAGTTCGGCGTTTCGGGGCTCACATAAATCAAAGTAAATAAATCTTCAACCGTCACCTCTTTATTGTGGTTGGCGCGAAACGATACTCGCCCAGAAACAGCCGAATGATTGTGTAGACAAATATATAAGTCTTGGGGATTTTCTCGTTATAAATAGAACATTCTTCGACATGCGTAAGCAATTTTGTGTAAAATCCAGTATAACATATTAAAAATTCTTGAATATTTTAAACTAGATTTAAGAGCGAATAACCTGTAATAACATTGTTTTTTACTTACAACAGGTAATAGCTCCAACACCGATTTCAAAGGCGGTGCCTGGTTTTGTGAAAACCAGCCCGGCTATGCAGTAGTTATTTTTTATAGTGCATAAGTGTATGCGCAGTACACAACAGCACTCTCTCTTCCTTTACTCTCATAACCCAGTGGGGTGGATTTAACCAACACGACTGGCGAGAGATCAGGCGCAGGACCGACTTTTTACATGCACATGCACATGCGTCGGGCATGGATCATAAGCTTTACTGTCAGTCAATCAGGTGATCAGCCTGCATTGTCCTAACCAGACTTGGGAACTACATTTTTTATTGTTCCAATGCGGGAATCGAACCCCCGACCTCCGAGTCGAAAGCCAAGCTCTAAACAACTAGACCACGGAGGCTGTTAATTACAATAGATACCTACATAACGAACATATTTTTAGCGCTAATAGGCACATTACTTCAAAGCTTCATAGTGACCAGAGCTTTTATAAATATACAAACACTTAATGTACACAAGCCTTTAAGTACATAGAATCATAGATTACACCACGCAGATAGGCGCTTAGTAAAAAAATCACACGTCTCAACGTACGTACATATCTTAATGTTCTCTCAATTAAGGCTTAGCCGGAATTATTCATGCCATGACCCGTACAGTTTTCACTCCATGATTTATACAATTTTTACACATGAGGCTTTAAGCTTAATTAACATTTTTTTTGTTTATTTTCAGGTACGCCACGAGATTTAATTGGGTGAAAAACTTTTTGTGTAATTAATCCGCGAGCGGCGAGACATGTCACTTTGACGTGTTTATTTGGAGCATTTAATTATGACTGTATATAGTAATCAATTTAGTAAGGTGACTCTTTTGGGGTTTTAGATTGATCTGGGTGACGTTTTTGATACCAGCAACTTGTTTCTTTTCGGCCGCATTCATCAAAGTAATTTCACATAATGAAAAGGATTATGCAATCTAGATAGTATACAATCATAAATCGCACGTAATATAATTTGTCAAACTAAGGCCTAGTGCATGATGATGGCAAAAGGATATATTTATCAAAAAACAGGCCGCAAGCGATGTTCTGCAAAAGTACATGCATTATGAAGATTGCACATTTAGCCAAGCCAAGCAAGTAACGGACTAACGTTCCGTTGCCAAAAATCACACGATAAATAATACAGAGGCAAGCTGCATGCATTATAACAGTACCTTATCTTAGTGAATTTGAAGCCAAGAATTGTCCATTATATATGCATTAAAATTACCTGACCCGAATGAAAAATGCGCGATGGAAGCTCGCCTGCGACTTGTTACGATTTAAACCACATACAGATTAAATATGAAATAAACTATTCTCTCAACAATTCTGTAAATGTAAGGTTAAATAAGATTTTCACAATTATGTAGCTACAAAAAGAGTTGGGACAATACACAAATAAAGACACTGGTTTTTCGTTTAACGTTAATTTTATTGGAGTTACGCATAAAGAGGCATAATATAAAATTTGTGAATTTAAATTAATATGAGAAGCACATCGGATGAGACAAGATGAGAAGTCCATAAATGGCAAGTAGCAAAAATATGTGTCAATAAAACTGACATACACGAATATGACCTTATATAAAGAACATGCAATTCATGCGAAAATTTTAATTCCATTTAATTATCACATAAATTATAATGAAGAAAAACAGTACTTGCAGATCAAACAGTTTTGTGTTGGAGCAATAAATAAAGTTAAGCAAGAATGATACAAAATTATACATTCTGGACACGCCTCGACGCAGTACAACCTCCTCAATTAAATGCTCTGCGAATACGTTATACAAATAAGATTTCCACCGTATTACCACAGATTAATGCCAAGTTACTTTATGTTAGTACTTATAGACTAGTGTGATTTATAACCTTATATTAATTGAATAACAAACGACAATACATATTTGTCAAAAATGGAACTTTGAGTTCAAAGATAAATAAATTAATTAATACATTAAATAACTTTTATCATAGAGCATTCTTAGAAATCTTGTACTCTGCTATTGAGTATTTACACTCCAAATTAATAACTATAAATAGCATAGATACGCGGCTATTAGTATGAGAAGAAGGCATAATATATCGTTCCTTATTCTCCTCACGATACCTGCCAATGGAGAAGAAAGAGATGTCTAATAATTGGCCAATCTGTTCACATCCCACTTTTGTTGAAGCTTTCCAGACATAAATGATATTTATGTTCTACTAATTTCAGATGTCACTCACTCACTTATTAACTGACCCTAAGGCATAAAGTCAAAAAGTTGCAGGACGTAGAGTTTATGTACTACTTTGCTATATTATATAATGTTTGTGTTGCAAAAATAATATTGTAGTCTGTAGAGAATGTGGACTATGCCTTAAGGAAGTAAATAAAATTTTGGTATGTCATAAACATCTCGGACTATTCAATGTAAAGTCAAAATCCTGCGATCCTGAATCTGCACTTTATACATTTTACTGAAATACTAGTATGAAAATTAAACGCATAACCGATTCCATAGTATACGTAGATGCACCTTGGTCTTTTTTCTTACCCTTTTGTTCCAGCTATTACCGTGAATGCTTTTAATAGCAATTATTTCATCTCCGTTTCGATTGTCTAAACTTAATCATTATAATGTCTATCAAATACAGGCGTTCTATAAATAATACACTTTCGTATGTTCCCAGTTTCCCACGTCCACGTACCGGACACGCTTCTCACTGCCAACGTGTCAACTCATTGTCAACTCAAGACCATTGGCAACTGCCAAGACCAAGTATTGTGTCTTAAAACTCTGATGTGCATTCATACTGTCATATGTACGATTTCTTGATAATGCACACTAAAATATACGTTTAGACTTAATGAAATCAAATAATTATTTTGCTAATTAGCCACTATGCGAACATCAATTTTTTACACACAATTTCCTACAAAACTAACAATTGCCACAAACAGAGTACTTATTTATCTAAAATTAGCTATCCTGAAACACATTGTTCTGTTGCACCTATAAATATAGTGATAATATTGTCCCCGCAATTTTTTCAATATTTCTCACCGTTTAAATTTCCAGACAGATCAAAATGATCCAAATCGGTCCAGCCGATCTCAAGTTTTAGCGAGACATAGGAATTGCAATCCATTTTTATTATATACTAGCTGTTGCTCGCGGCTCCGCCCGTGCAAGTATAGTATCCCTCGGGAACACTGCTTTTACGGGATAAAAAGTAGCCTATGTTTTAATACAGAGTCTAAACTACTACCATACCGAATTTCATCGAAATCCGTTCAGTAGTTTTTGTGTGAAAGCGTAACAAACATCCACGCATTTATAATATTAGTAAGGTTAAGTCAAATCAAAACTAATCACGCATTTCATAAACTTTATCTCACGTCCCACGGGAACGGGATAAAAAGTATCCTATGTCCGTCGACTGATTGTAAGCTACCTACCCATTAATTTTCAGCCAAATCGGTTCAGCCGTTCTTGAGTTATAAATGGTGTAACTAACACGTCTTTCTTCTATACATCAATATATAATATATATATATATATATATATATATATATATATATATATATATATATATATATATATATATATATATATTGGTAAAATAATATTTGAAAAAAAGTAAAGGAAAAATTTTTTGCTATTTTATGCTATTTTCCAGAACCTTGTGAGAATGTGGTGGCAAGCCCCGAAGGGAGATCTCCGACCGAGCGAGATGGTAGCACGGTCAGGCCGAAGCCCACTTGTATGCATTTCGGATGTTGTATATGTACCGCCGATCTTAGAAAACTTCGAGAGCGCGATTCAGGATTATGGCCATAATTTGTCCGCCCCAACCTCTTCACCCAAAATTTACAAAAAAAGGTGTAGTACCTTTTTACCATTTCATTACTAAGGCATAGTCCACATTCTCTAAACACAATTTAGAAACATTTTTCTGCTTTTATGTAGCTCACTTTGTTTTTTTTTTATATCCAAACATAGCGGATATTATCACCTAAAAATTATTTAAGAATAATCCAACAATTGATTTGGAAAAAGCATAAAAAGCCTGCTTAAAATTTTCACGTACTTTGCTAGTATGGATGAATTATTATTGTTTAATGTTTAAACATGTTTGTGTGCATGTTTAATTATTATATATATTAAACATGCTTAATGCATGGCAATAAGCCTTATTTTATTTGGTCACTGTCCGGATTTATTGGAGAAAGCATTCAAATGCAAGAAATGTCAGTCCGTACTAGGATGCTGTCATATAACACATTTTGTTAACGCTCCCTTAAGATTACGTCTAGACAAAGCAGTTATAATAGAAATGGTATGAAACGCATTTTATATTTATATTCCAAAGGGGCAATCCCTTATAGGGTCCAGTTAGTCCTTTGAATAAAGGATAAGCTAACTGTTCGTAGATAATAAGAAAACAGGAACATATTACTTGATGATCAGGCGCGCTGCCAACGTCGATTGTTATTCACCGGCGCACCGCACCATACCTTGAATACCTGATACGGGGAATTTTCGCCGTCATATGTCACGTCTCATGTGGATATATTGGGAAAATTTTTCCTAGAAAGCTTTAAAATTATTAGACTGACTTGAGGCACTTAACCAAGCTGAAAGACTGAATCGCCAATGTACCAAATTGTACCAATTGGCGTTCGGCTAGCTCTGGTAGTAAATAAAATCTGGTAAATATATTGGTCATTTTGTACTTAAATTTTATTTATAAATATTGTTTGCAGGTTGTGCGACTGATACGTTACAAAACAGTGAGCTGAAAAAAAATATCATCTAAAGTAGAATTTGCTTATATTAGTCGAATATCCATCCGTACTTGCACACATATTCGAGTTTTCATAGCCTCTAATGTATTCCTTGATCGAAGGCGGTCTTAGTCAAAGTCTAAAACATTGAGTCCGCGTTAACGACATGTGATTGTCAGTGTACAGTTAAAAGTTTAATTCAATTGATCAATTTATTACGAGCACACTATAATATAGAAAGCCAGTCGAAAGCCTCCTATTAGCTTCGGATTTCAACAGTCTCGAGTTGTCTTCGGCCCTTCGTATCTACACTAACATATGAATGAGAGTGTGCCGCTGGAGTCTGGACGAACTGACAGATGTATTCGTTCCCATGTGGGTTAGAAAACATAAGTGCCGAGCCTGTCACCGCATCACACATACACTTGAATGGGTACATCTTGATACGAGATGCATTAAAAATACAATTTTTATGACACTATCTATCGACCTATAAATACAAGTATCAAAGCGTATCGCTTTAAAATTACAATCGTGACTTTCGCTCGTAGACGTTGAAAGCTCACGGCGATGTTTTATTTAAAAAGGCGCGATAGTCATAAATCAATTGTAACCTTTAGTTAAGCCAGTTATTTTTTAAATTGTAACAGAGTACGAACCAAATTGCAGTGTCAATAATGAACTTATTACGAGCCGCGCCGCGTCGTCAAGTGACAAAAAATATTTGTCGCTTTTTAATAACCGGAGATGTGAGGAAAGTTTTAAGCTAATTATGAGACTGAAACCGCCTGCAATTAATCTCATTTGTACTGCCGCAGTTATTTCCATCTAAATTAGGCGAAACAGGTTGCGAGGACACAAAAAGCACATTTCAAATATGATTCGACGTGCAAAAGATGACGCGAGAACAATTGGGCGATGTAGCGTCAGAAAAAATGATACGGCATGTCTTTGAGAAGTATGCGACACATTTTTGAGACACTTGTGGATTATTAATACATATAATGTGCGAGTCTGTTTTGGAGCATCTATGGATGAGATACGCTATTTTTCATGTGAAAAATCGATCTGTAATAATTGTTGTTCGGTATCGACTACACGTCTTCATCAATAACTGATAATTTATGTACAGCACGATCGGTACAAGATGAAATTGCGGCCGCCGGCTCCCTTTGTAATCAGCGCAGAATTATAAAGCCATTGCAACACCGCGGGCTTGGGGACTGAGTTATTAACAAAGTTATATCTCAATGAAGTTATGAAACTGTTCCCGATCAAATATGTTAATTTTTATGTTGTTAAATCGAAGACATGTCACAATCAAATCCTGACGTCACTGTAACCCAAGTGGATCTAATGTGATTCCTTCGACGTTTTAGAATTTTGATGGCGGTCAAGCCGGAGGTTGCGGGTTCGAATCCCGCCAAAGGAACAAAAAAGTGTTCCTGGGTCATGGATGTGTAATATGTATTAAAGTAGTATAAAAGTATTAAATGTACTTCCCGTTATCTGGTCCTCGAAACACAAGTTCTTCGGATACTTACCACGGGGCCAGACTGACGTGGTGTAAAGTGTTTAAAAAATAGATATTATTATTTCGCATTACAGTATAGTCCCCAGCCTTAAGCTGCTGTCTGTGGTAGAATAAAATATTTCGTAAATATGATTTGTTAAAAACATGTACGCTTTTGGTTGGACAAACCACAGACGAACATAGAACAAATAAAGTCCGATAAGATTTTGTACGTTATTAGACCTAAATAATTTTAAAATAGAGAAAAAAACAAAAAAAAACGTTTAAATAAACTTCTTCGTGATACTTTAGTAGTGGTTCCTTAGAACCAGTAGGATTAACTCCTGAAATATTAACTCTTTTCATTAACCCTTTAAGTGGTTATTGCTCATAAAAAACATTTACACACATAGCGTTAAGCCGATACATCTGTATTCAGTTCAATATATTTTAACAGTCGAAATTGATCCTTCGCCCGCAGTCCGTACCCCTTGTTTACGAAAGATAAATTTACGCTCAAGTTTCGGTGGCTATTTTAAAACCTCTTTTATTAGTTTTAAAAAGGCCGTTAAGATTAGTGTAGTATTAGAACTCCTCTTCAACGACGTGGCAAACGGCCTGTAAATTTAATGGCTCTCAGTTTCAACAAATTTTTTTGTGCCTTATGACAAGAATGATTTAAAAAAATAGCTATCTCTCGAGACTTTAAATAAAAGATGAACACTTATTGAGTTGTAAACTACCTAAAACTATTTTTATAATTTTCGACCGCTGTGTGTGACTACTATGATATTGTAACACAAAATAATGTGAAATTATCTTATTAAGAATATATTTTTATCTCATTTGGTAATATGAAACCATCCACATTTATTTTATTGAAATCGCAAATACATAAATTTCGTACGTCAATAAAAATAAGACTAAAACAGTTTTAAATATTATTATCTTCATCAAAAAAATGTTCATTGATTATATCACTGCAACATTTCATTATATTAAAACATGTTTCGACTTATGTTTAAAGCTTTTAATTCGTATATTTAAGTTGCATACATTTTCATTTCATCAAAATAATTGCACTTTTATTTTATTTCAGTGCAGTGCAACTCTACAAATTTATCGAACAAACTCCAACTGTACGTTTTTTAATGGTTGAATTTTTAAAAAGTATACTTTTCTGTAAATAATTACTTACACAATAATTTATATTGTAAACGATCACTCAGACGCTAAATGTACTATTATGTATTCTGTGGTAAAGGCAAAAACATTAAAGCTTCCTTTATAAATAAAATCGTAAAACATACATTTAAAAATGGGTTTAATTTACTTAAGAATGAAATAAATTAAATTAAAATGAACACATACATAAATCAGAAATAGCTTTACAAAATATTCCCTTTAATTGCTAGTGCAAGAGATTTATTTGTCTTGTGAAATATGCTTAACATTCGTCATTAGTATTTTTATTATGCAGAATATTCTCTCAAGATAACGACGTTCCCTTGAAATTATACACTTTTAAAGTATTTCTCTGGACCTTGCGCAGTTTGTCATTTCTCACTCGTTTCTCGATTGAGAGATAGCTTCGTGTTTATGTCACTTATATTTAATTGCTTGAGTTGATTATCGTGGCACTATTTATTACGCATTTACGAGTATATTTTATCTTTTAACACTTTTTGATTTTCTATTTCTTCTACTCTCTCGTGATAAAGAATTCAAATTATTAATCTAATAACTACCAAGCTAGCTATACATTTGCCATATGGCTGGTAGGTACATTTTGTATAGGATAGATTTTTTATGACTTTTATAAACCAAAACCTGAATAATTTTATTTATTGAACACCTTTAGTAAAACAACACCACACAACACAACAATAACCACATTAATAATAAAAATCATACGACAGTAAATCTTTTCGGATCGGTTGCTACTAACTATAGATAATAGTTTAATTAACTTTATCTACGGGCAATAAAACTATTATTTTAATGTCTATATTTAATCATTTTGATAAATAACACCATAAACACTACAATTAAAGAGTAATAAAATTGTTTTGTCATAAAAGTCAATGTAAATACCGCATTAATAGGCGGGTGTGATTTAACTTAACGTCTTCATTAAACTCGACCTCGCGACGTTGTAATTTTCGAATCGAGTCGAGTAATTTTCGTTTTGGTCGATTTGTCGGTAAGGCTCAATTCTGTAACGCGAATCGCTAGCCAATTTTCAAACAAACGATTTGTTCGTATACTCCATGCATCTAAGTTCTAAGTAATTGATGCCTGAGGCGTATAGCGATTTAAATAATAGGACTTGATTGTATGTAATAACTTATAAGTTAACCATATACTATATCTATATATTATGTTATACTTTCTAAATAGCACAAAATTTACTTACACTAATTTTAACATTTTTAATTTTGATTGATACAAACTTTTAATAATACAGACTAACCTGCAATTTAAAAATATTCTTCGTCTCGAGTATTTTTTTTTAGATTTCTTAATCTAAAAAAAAAAACATAAATTACATAATAGTTTCCACTCATTTTTTCCTGTAAAACCTTATCTTTCGTACGCCGACAGGTAGAAAATTATAAATAATATTATTCATCGCATTTGATTTGGGAGCGGTCCGCGTCGAAAGCACAACACCTCCGCTAGCTTCGATCCCCCAAACTTTAATTAAGTGCGATACAGAATCATCCGGCTATCTCCCTCTAGCGCGTGGCCATTAGACGCCTTCGCCCTATCACCGTCTCACGCCACACTAAAATAGACTTTGCCCAAGCGCACTGCTCGTGTCAAAAGTTTTGTGTACCTAATCCGTAATGGCCTACGAAATATTCCCCTACCTCGGGACTTTTTTGTGCAGTCGAGTTGGTGTTTTGATATAGTAGAGTTGTGTTGAAAAAAATTCAATACGTCATCGGCGCGTATTATAGGTTTTTATGTAACTGCCGGCAGATGCCCGCTCTGTGTTAGGTGCGGTTGGACTCGCTGTTTTATTATGGACAACATTGTCAGTTTTAAATAAGGATTTGTATAGACCATACGTATCCGACAGGTGAACGCTTAATGGTTTTATACGCACTACAGTCACAATGAGTAATTATTATATAGTGGTCTAATAGGATTTATAAAGCACGAATTGTGTTTTGTGATGGAGAATAATTAATTAGTGTTGAAGTGCATTATTTGTGTCCGACAGCTAAAAAAGGATTTATTATTATTGTAAGTATTTTAATGAATAATACGATTACGTAAAAAAAATATTTGATTATATATAGCGAAATTTTACTTAATTGGATTTTTTATACTCATTTTACGTAAAAGGAAAAGTTGAGTATTTCAATTATATTGGTATCTATTTATATCAACCAAGTAGGTAAGTTTTATTTTAATGAAATTTATTAATCTTTTTATAACAATTTGAATAAATAAATATAAAATGTATAGTAAAATAGTCATCTTTGATACGCCCAGATAACTAGTAGTACGACTAGTACCCTAGTTGGGTCTACGGACCACTTTTGAACTTTATTACCATAGTAGTAAGATCGAAATATGACACACCGGATCTGTCGGCGACCGTACGTTTGCTTTCCAGTCTACCAAACACCAATACGAACTTTTTAAATTATACAAATTACTTGTACAAGTAATTTGTATAATTTAAAAAGCCCCCAACTGGATTTTTATCATTTTTCTATTTGATGCTTATAAATATTTTAGAATATATATAACATTTCAAAGAAGGGTATTTAAATCGAACTGGTTGGAGTGTATCAAGATAAAATATGTCATCCAGAATCTGAGAGCCTCCACCGAAACCTTACCTAGACCGATCGGGCAACTGCTAACTCTAACACGAGGGATATAGGATTAAATTTAGATTGATCGTGTGCAAGGATAAATTGTTTTTTAAAAAATGTTCGGACAGAAGTTCGACTAGCTTTTTGGAATTTATAATATCAAAGCCGCTTCCAATGCGTTTAGCTATTCTGCGAAAATTTTGTTTATTCATTCGTATGCCACAGCCTAAAGTTTAAATTATACTTGCATATAATATTATATATAACTAAAGTAGTTACAACTTTGACTCGTAAATTCGATTACATTTTAATTCGCTAACTCTACAATGTTCATTTTTATAATATTAACATTGAGTTTGTGGTATCGAAAATGTTTTGTGCCTAAGTTTATACCTAAAGATTAAACACTTGCCAAACACACACAAAGTCACCTTGACGGTCGAAATACATATTTTGATCTTTCAACTTCGATTTAATATTTGCATAAATAATGTTCAGCTTCATGTTGAGGATACAACATGAAGCTGAACATTATTTATGCAAAATATTCCTACGAGATTTCTATAAATCAGTTATTCTATAAGTATTTAGAAACTTATAATGATCATATTTAAACACTTGACGTCTATTTGATATGATTTAATTACAATTTACAATTTATTCGAATTTTTCAATCATAATTTAATTATATACATAAACTAGCTGGTGCGGGGAGTCCGCAACTTCGCTTGCATAGAACAAACGGAAACGGAATGCTATTTTTTCAAATGGAACCCGAAGATAACGTAGCCTATGTTACTCCTTATACCATCAGCTATCTGCCTGTGGAGTAAATGAAAATAGGTCCAGCCGTAGCCGGAATAAGCAGACAGACAGACAGACAAAATTAAAAAAAAAATATTTATTATTGTAAGTAATGCATTTTACACGTATATACTTTCATATGCATTGAGTGAAAAGCTGCTAATTTAAAATTACAAACAGACACAATTTTATTTATTTGTATACTTAGATGAATATATACATTTAAAAAAAATCTACTAAAACTTTTTATTTATGTAATCCGAAAATCCTGAGAGAAACATTGGCCGTACTTAAACAGAATTCAGAACTTTTATCACTTAGGTATTTTTGTCAGCGACTTCCTTAGATAGCGAGGGCTTTCCCAGCCGCGGGGAAATGAAATTCTTATCGTTCCTTTACAGAAAGAAGCTCGATTCTTTCTGTTATCCGCGCAGAAAATATATAAGGGGGATCCCGCGATTCTCGCAATAACAGACATCTCATCGTCTAAAGAAATCACACAGATATCCTAGTTAAATCTACTAGGGCCGTAAACGGATTACAAAAAAAGCTGGATATTTTTTTACACAACACAAACATTCGCGTAAATTACACTCGGTACATGAAAATGTTGATTTTATTATCATTATGCATATTCAGTGTGCGGTTAACGTTCGAAATCACAGAATTCGCTTAAAAACTTTCAACAATGATGTCCCCTTTTTCATTCTGACGCTACAGAAAATTTACGATCGGTCCGCGCGAGCGAACATTGCGTGCCTGATGTTTCTAAAAATGTGTCAAACTTTTTACAAAGTTCTTTCATTTAACAGAGCCCGTCCTTCGAATGTAGCCTTGTGATTTTTTTCTCTATTGTTCATTTTTTAACCTCTATAGAAATTTCGGAAGAAATTCTAAGTGAAATAAAAACTAACAACGTGGATAATGAAACTCTTTTCGAAGCTGCAAACGCAAAAACTTGCGTTTCAAATTGAAAGAACGTAAACGGACATAATTTAAATGACAATTTAACATCGAATATTGTCATTTAGAAAGTTTTCTTTAGGGTTCTCCTAACCCTACAGGTATTGTTCGTGAAATGTAATGAAAAAGTAGTTTTTTGCGTTCTCAAATAAGTAATAAAGAGATGGTACAGAATAGCTATGTAACTTTCAAATAGAATAATTTGGTTAACCTTTTTTAATTAAAAAAAAACGGTTCTCTGTAAAGTCGGTTTACTGACGATAGTTGAACGTGACAACGTCATAAGAAAATGGAACGCCTCAGAGCGAGGTAACGCCGCATGAGTCATGTTTCTTCGTGCGTGCAGCCGGCTCCATCGAATTATAAGACGTTGTCACGTCCAAAATCTGTTTTGGAAACAATATTTTTTTTAGTCATGTAAAATTATTGTTACGCCGTTTCAGCGCAAAGAGGTTCAACATAATGTGTTCTATATTTAAAGTGCATATTTTATATAAATTGGTTGTCAAATATTGTAAAAGGTGCAGTTTCATTAAATCTTTTGAGGCGACCGGTTGTTTCTCTCCGTAGTGGACCAAACATGATCGAGTCCTCCAAGAGCGGAATTAAATAATTTAGCCTGGTAGGCTGCCGTATCCAGTTTGAGAGAGAATTTAATACAAAGTATAAACAGAGAAAATGAAATAAGAGTAAGAAGAAGTGCAAGGGAAGAAGTAAGCTAAAGAGGAATAAAAAAAGTGTACTTAAATTGAGAAATAAAACTAATAAATAGTGCATAAAAGTATTGAAAAAATAATGGAAAATAAGTGACAAGTTTGTCAAAGAGAAAAAAGCATAGAAAACAGTAAAAAAAGTGGCAAGAGTTGTCAGAGAGAAAGAAGAATTATAGAAGTATGAAGATGGAGAACCTTATTAGCGCACAACAAATTATTTTAGAGCAGTGACAAGAAGTTATTTGAATGTCAATAATTTTCCAAATGACAGTATGAATATAAATTATGTAAATATTAAGTTAAGAATTTTAGAACATAGCAACAGCAACAATAAATAGCAACATAGAACATAGGAAAAAAATACATAAATAATGTTATTTATAATTACTGTGAAGAGAAGTACACTGCAGGTAAAGTCGGAATGCTATATATAATACAAGAAAAAACATTACCTGTAAATAGTAAACGAGACGCTAATACAATTATTGAAAGAATTAATGATACAGAGACAAAGAACATAAGGACATACGATACGAGCGAGCATAACAAACATACACAACAGAGGAAATTTCCAAAAACGAACAGAAATGAATACAGTACACAAACAAAATTGAAGATGCAGATTCACTTTTAGATACAGCTGGCAATATACAAGGTGGCGTTATATACGGGCCGTCTAGTACACCTTTAGATCAGAAAACAGTACTAGGTCGGATCTCACCAAGAGCAGAAATGAGCAGAGATGCAAACAAACGCTATTCTACTGATAGCATGCATAACACACCTGGAGATGAAAGTAGTATACAATATTATAACATGATGATACAAGAAGGATTAAAGATACGAGATGTACATAGGAAATGTACATTAAAAATTTATTATACTAATTATTATACAAATCAAATCTATCGAGTAGGTATCAATGTCATCGAGATAGTTTTTTATTGCATATATGAATAGAACTCTAAAGCTCCTGCTTATACTCTTTCTTATGGAATAAAGAGTATATTAAAAATCAATATTTTCATAGGTACAGTTTACAGAATTTCGCAAGTCTCCTGAAAACGCTCCATACAAAAGTCGCCATTGAAATGACGTCACACGTTCCTAAAGTTGTATGAAGAAATAAGGGTCGCAGGAACATAATTGCTAATATTTCCGAAATGTGGCCCATATTTAAGTTCATACTATAAATATTTTGTATATGATGTAATTAAATTATTGATGTAGGTTTTTTAATAATAGTGATATTTTTGTATTTTTTAATTGTACATAGGTATCTCATTACACAACTGCACAGAAAATGTTCTATTTTTTTTTTCATCAAGTTTTATTATTAGTGGGGTGTTGGACCCCAATATTTTTGATTATATTTTACATGTCATCGTCATTGTCATCTACCCTATGACTTATAAAGTCAGTATCGACACAATATATCTACGAAGTCTCGAAATACAAGAAAAATCTAAGCGTTGTAGTTTTATCGATGGGAATAAATTCTATTTTGCATAATCGGTTTATTTAAAATTTATAAAGTGTCCCTCGAACCGAGGCGAGGCGTGTCGGAACCGGTCCCTGAATTAGGTTTTGTTGTTCCGTCTTCACTCCACGCTATAAATCTTTGGAACTCGGACAATAGCATATTTAATAATCGATCGAATTTAAGGACTCACTGAAACGTTAAAATATATTTTTGGGCACATCACTAACAATAAAATATTATTGGGCACAGCGAGTGGACATCACTAAAAATAATAATTTTGATACATACACAATTTTTTAAATTTAAAACTTAAGTGGGTTTTAACACTTTCCTATTTGATTTTGAACAAACTTTTGCTCGCGATGTGGTTCGCGTGAAACGAATATCTATCGATCCCACGGGAACAATGCATTGTACGCGGATTAAGGGTTGCCCTCATGTTAAGCCAGCAATATTTTAAATTCTGGCTGGTTAAATTTCATCATATTATGTTTTTATTAAATTATAGGATATGTGCATGTAGTACATACATTAAAATATTATAATTTAACGTTCCCAACCGCCAACGTCTGTGATTAGTTGTAATAACGTTTAAATATTATGTATTAATTATATATATTTGCAAAATATAATAAACAAACAATAATTTAAAGTTAAATAAACTAAAATGCGAACTTGTTGAGCATAAAACTAGTTAAATAATTTTTATGGTAAACTTTACGATGTGTATCTTATTTCGGTGCCCCTGGACAAATTTATGTGTTTACATATCAATAAACCTACGGATATATTATCCGGTTAATCGAAAACATATAAAACTAAGTCGTAAGATAAACAGTAGACACATACCATCTACGGAAACTCAAATTTAGTTAACCGTATGCTAATTATTTCAGATCAGGAAAACGAATCAACTCATTCGAATTCAAATTTAAAGATGCGTAGGCGTAGTGAGTTAGATGTTCAAAAATATTATCAGAGTAGGTAGGTGATTTATTTCCAGTATAAATTTCGCTTCTCTTGTCGAATATTATACTAATGAGACTTCCGGATACCACATATATAATAATAATATTCAATACGTCGTTGGTTTGTTCGTTAATTAGAGATGACATTTTGAGATCATTCCGTGATTAACTAGCCCATTTACAATGAGGCATAAAATTATAGAGTAGTATAATAGAGTTTTTATTGTGACGAAACAAGTTTTTTTTTTTTTATATTGTAATTACCTACATCATGCATTATTATGAAATTTAAAAAAATACATTTATAGGTATTTTAGTGTACTTTTGATTGCTTTATAAATCAATCAATCAGTATACTTTTTTTTTCCTGTAATGTTATAATATTTACAGCCTGTAAATACAGAGTGTATTTACAGTCAATTTCATCAAATCTGTACTGTTTCTGAACGTCCCCAAAATCTATTCACACCGAACAATAGGTGGATCTACCTGCTCGTATTTACGTATAAAGGTAGGGTACATAACGGCGGCACAGCTGCCCGCCAGTTATCTGACAGCTTTTAGATTAGGGCCCCTTCCCGGCCCCTGGCCCGGCCCCTAATTGAGAATCTCATACCGCTTTTAGTCTAAATTAGTAACGGTAACCAAAATTGCATTTTAATTTCGCTCCAAATAATAATGTGATTTTGAAACAATCCAATATTGGAGTAATAATAATATTATCAAGCTTTATTATTCCGAATATAAACATCCAACTGAAATAGGAATAAGTATCTAATAAAATAATACTAAAATATATTTTATGAATATTTGGCAAATATAAATGCATAATTTGGTATAAAAATAAGCTCCTGGGAGACTGAGCTTTGCTCAGAGCTGTAGTACCTAGTACGGAAAAAAAATTACAGTTATATAAATATTATTATTATTATTTTTGCTGAATGATATTGATTTATAATATTTGCTACCATTAAAACAGGTGTCGCATGAAGACTACGAGTAAATATACGTGAGCCTTATTCGACCTTCATAATATTTCGTATTGTGGTGTTATTGTTTTGTATTTTTGTATTTAATCTTTTTTTTTTCAACATGAACCCCGGGGCGCTGACGGGGCCGGCCCTGCCCTAGCGCGTTGTGTAGCCCAACCCTAATTTTAATGGCTGCTTGCCTGTCACATCCGGCTAGCAAATATGGAGATGGACTTTGCTAAAATATTTTTAAATTCAAAAGAAATCAAGTTTTTTTTCTTTTGTAAAGCTTAAGCAATCTGATACACAACACTGAAAAATACAAATCATCATACAACAAGAAGCGAAAAGTGTTAATCAATTATTTTTTACGATGATCGTAATGGCCAATCGTCATGCGATGTAGGCCGGTATTTAGTTTTTAGCTAGACCAACTCAGCTTCAATACGTGTCAATGGGAATTGTAGCACTGGAGGCGTAACTAATTGCCGTAATTAAACTGTAATAAATCAGTCATTTATGGGTTAACTATGTGGCTAGACGGTGCCTTTATTCAATTATCACTTGCGAAGCTTAGGGTTAAGCACAGCTTTGTAAAGAACTAAACTTTACTAGATTATAGAAATCGAGTGTTTGTTTTTATTTAATGAAGCATGCTGGATACATTTTTTTATCTTGATTGTATTACATCGATTGTTTACATCGTTGTAATAATCAATACATTAATACCTTGCGATAAATTAGTTAGATGTTACAGCGAACTTGTAAGAACTAATAATTTTTATTTGTGCATGAAACTCTCTGTTAGCTTAGCTTAAATTCTCTTTCCATATTTTCACTTGGTAGAGCAGTGCCCTGTGGAGCTGATGAAAATATTATATTTAGAATTTGGTATCAGCGCGCAGTTAACGATTTCTTAATTAAAAGATGATTTTATTTTAACACCTATCAGTGGGTGTTAAAATAAAATCATCCTAACCTAACCTAACCTAACGACCGAATACTGAAACGATAGTTAAATTAAGTGACTCTCAAGTCACAATATGCTGTCCTTGTCATTTCGGCTAGCAGAGACAGCCACAGCCTGTGATTCACAGGCTCTTAATTTTAATCTTAACATTTCTGTATTCGGCCGTAAGTCTATAGAATTCCAATATAAAACAGGTACTCAAAAATAAATGTAGAAATTGGGGAATTAAAAAAGTATTTAAATCAAACAATCTTCAATCAATCAATCTTCTTAGTTACAAAATATGATCTCTTCTTTTAGCTATACCGTATGTTGTTGTTCCCATATTTCTCTTTCTCGAACATACGGACACATTATAAACGCATCCTAAATGAACTGTTTTAATGCAATATGTACAGATAGCATCTCAATCGAGCGCCAAATTAATCTCCGCCCGGATTCCTGCGCCGGGAGTCGGGACGTATTAATATTATAAAGTATAAGTCATCGAAGCTCCAGTACTCGTGGGTAACCCTTCCGCGCAAGCTGATGCATGAATTATGTGTGCGTCGGACGGGCCCCGCCGACCCCGTACGGATCGATAGACGCTTTTTGTTATATTCAACCTGTAATTGCTGAAAAGTTATCACGCTGGAGCTCCGGTCACGCGTATTTTATTACTATGAAATTGAATTATTTATGACGCCGTGCCCGACTGCGCTGTGCGTCGCTGAATTTTAATACTGAAATTATGTATTGTGATTAGTACAGCCGTCTGTCACGAGATGGCATATCAGCCCGGGCTTAATTGCGTCGCCCCAAAGCCTTGTACACGATTTATGTATATCCAATCCCGGCCGTCTAATCCCGCCTGGTCTGGGTCAATCCGACCCCGGAAAAGGTTTTCCTGGTTATTTTCCGTGGAACTTTTAATCCTGCCGAATACCGACATACATCATAGAGGATTAAGAGGTTTAAATTGGAAGTTACCGACGTCCGAAATAAATTTAAATCGGCTGGCACCCGGTATTGTGATATCGGTTCCGATGCTAAATGGTAGCCAATTTTATCCGGCTACTACATATTTCTTGGGTAGAGCTTAGAAAACATAATTTATTGGTAAATTTTATTATTCCATTTTGAATTTTTGTCACTGTGGCTGTTTATTTAAAGCTAGTGTGTAAACTATAGCTAATAGCATAATGGAAGAAAAACAAAAAGTAGTATCCAAATCTTGAAATAGAGGGAAACGTGTGTAAAAAAATGAACATTCGCACGTTTACAACGTGTGTACCTAGTTGAGTACCTACCTAATAAGTTGTAACTATTATGAGCTTTATATTTAACCTTCTTTTTCTCAAACAATATAGCATGGCGTTCACATTACGCGATATTATCGCTAGCATTTATAGGATATAATAATAATAATATAATAATAATAATAATACAGTCTATAAAAATAGTACAGTACAGTGTGAACATGTCCATAACAATGTATGGTGCGCGATATTGTTGTACTATGATCTATATACTATATGCTATTATATTATAGCGTAGTCTGAAAGCCGCTTAAGATAAAAGATGTAAATATGTTGTATTGAATGTGAAAGACATATTTACAAACGTCAACGTGTGACAAAATTGTATCATTGGGTTATAGTGTGAATAATTAATCTGAGGTAGTGTGTGTAACGGTATTTTACTAACTTAATGTATTATTATAAAAAAAATTAGTGCAGCTCGCTCCACCTCCGCATAAACTTTAAGAGATCAAATTTTTTACTCCATCGTTAGCTTAATTTTAGTTATGAAAAGGGGTACAAAGTTTTCGTCATGTATTAATATAATATGATTATTGAAAAATCTAATCAGAACTGATAGTGGCTTTAGTAACTAAGCGGCTTTCAGACTACGCTATAAGATAATAGCATATATTATATAGCTCATAGCACAACAATATCGCGCACCATACATTGTTATGGACACGTTCACACTGTACTGTACTATATAATATTATTGGCTTACTGTACGCTATAAAATAGTGCGATACACCGAGTTCATGCTGTGCTATATCGCGCGCCGCCCTCTTCCTCCCCTCACCCCCGGTCGTCCCGCAAGCGAAACGAGCGACACAACCATAATGAGCTTACTATATACTATAAATGCTTGCGATAATATCGCGTAATGTGCACGCCATGCTATATAGTGTAGCATTAGGTCCTTCTTTTCTATACTATATAGCACAATAATATAGCGTAGTCTGAAATGAGCTTAAAACGATCTCTTCCAATCGTACAATCGACAACAAAAAGCAATTTACCAAAATATTTGTCGCATATTCGGTTGTATTGTCCACTTGTGCGGGGATAGAATTAAAAGGGCATTAATAAGGGGATGGTAAATCATGAGAAAGCTCTACCGTAGCAAACGACCCTTTCGAGGACAGCCCTCGGTAACAGCTGACCTACTGGCAATGCGTTTACTACGTAAGGGCCTAAATGAAATCCGCCTAAAACGATTTCGAACTAGTGCTACTTATTGATTTATACTATAAATAAACTTGTATTAGGGAGCGAATTACTTGTCAAAACAATAAACATATACACTTAGTTTTGTCGATTTTCGTACGTTAATTAAAAATCTCTAATACATAATTCTTATGTATGTTGTATGACTATGTAGTAATTAAGCATGTATATTGAAAAGGTATCTATAACTAAATAGTGCCACAAAGGTACAAACCCACATACAAAGATATGCTGATAAACACATTACCGCACCTTTGCGTCGCGCAGTCGGGGTAAAAATCAACGAAAGTCAATACAACACAGTAAAAGTTCCTTATAAGTTAACATTATCTTCCGAGCCCAGATCCGGCAGTAAATTAATTTGGTCGTACAATTTTGTATTATACGTAGTTCATTAATCGCGTATGCACCCACCACCCCGGCTGCGACGTAAATCATTAATCAGCTGGCTCATTTGTTCGCGCCAAAATTATTAACACCGCAGCGGCGGGCTAGCTCACGATATCTGTTTAAACCGCCGATAAGTTAATCTAGTGTTTAGAGAAATAATTGCTAACACTTTATATTTATACGCCTATATAATAAGATCCCAGAAAGCGTTCAAAATTTTTCAATCAATAAATTTAAAAAATTAGTTAAAGAACGTTTGTGTGCTAAAAATAAAGTTAATGATTTTATGAATGATAGCACACCTTGGGAATGAGGTGACCCTCTGCAAGGCTACTTCTAAATTACATATATTATTGTACTCTTGTTATGTAGTTTTAGTCATAACATTGTTATATATGCCTTTTTTATATTTTTAAAAGAACAATTTTCCATATTTCTGATAAAAGATTTTCGCGCGAGTTTCTTACGCCGGTTCTTCTCGCCGGGCGCCGGGCCAGCTAGTAGTTCCCGAACCAGTGGTAGGCATCATGTAGAACGACGTTCAGAAAGTGTATAAGAATACCTATTTATATAGAATATCAATACTCTAAATAGGTATTTACATTTGTTATTTAGTACCTATTTAAGGATTGTTTTATATTAAGGAGTAGTCCTCGTTTAAAATTGATACTTATTTTTCTAATAATCGTAAGATTAATCACATACAACAGTTATTGTAAGATTTTGTTATTGTCAAAAATAAAACCAAAATCGTCGCTTTAGGTACCTATAGGGAATGGTGACTAATTTATATGCGAACAAAAATCGATTAAAGAGCCTCCTCTCTACAGCCTAAAAAGCATGCAAGCATTAAATCATTTCCAGTCCCCACAATTAATCAAGTGGAAAGTTGAACTTGATCGAGGGAAGGGTATTGGGTAAGGGCTTTTTACCAGCGGTTTCGAAGATACCCAAAATTGTATTGTTAGTAATGTCCGCGAACGGTAGAACTTTTAGATATGATAGAATACTATTATTCCACCATGAGCTGTAACTTTTCAAATTCAGGATATAGGGTAAGCTCTAGGTAAAGCTTAAAGGTAAACCTACGCACTAAAACTAGTTTTAAAATATAAAATTAAAAATTAATTATGCGCTACGCGTTTGTGTTCGTAATTGTACTAAGCAACCGTCTAACAAGTAAATAGCTCGAAGTAAATTATTGTTATCAAAATTTATCTCATTGAAACTTTCTTCATTAATTTTTACCCTCACATAATTGGGGACATTCCTGAAGAGGGGCTGACCGCATACGGGCTGTTTACGGTCTTCTAAGAATTCTACTAATTGTTCTGTAATTCCAAATACAGTAGTCATTTTACTACTTTTAGATAGCAACAATGTTGTAGGTAAATTGTAACAATTTTTACAACCTGTTTAATTTGATCATTAAAAGTCTTTTTTAGGATTTGTACTGTGGCATGATAACGCCAATAATTATATTATGTATTCAATAATTTAATAATATTGAGTTTTTTTGAGTTAATTTAAACATAAAACTTAATAATTCCTTGCCAATCCAGAAGATGGATAGGTATAAGTATCAGTAAACAAATATACATAATTTTTTTATAGACGTAATAGATTTCAAGCCTAAATATATTACTCAGTTAGTGGTTACTTAGTAGAAACACCCTAGACCTTTGCAACAAAAGCTAAGCTATCTATTAAATGCTCGGGTTACGGGCCCGTAGATTATTTAAAGACAATCGGAACCACGATCTAGGAACAAGGCCGGCTCTATTGTCATACCGCAACGCCGGTTTGCTCACCTTTATTTACATGCTAACCTTATCTGTGATAAAGGTGAAGAATGCACTTATCGCTAAATAAATTCAATATACTAGCTGCAGCTCACCTAGGTGGCCTGAAAAAATGATGTAATTATGCCAATTATATTTAGTAATTGCGATAAAATATGTCTGGGATTCCTTCGTTGTAATTTATAAACTGGTTCGATGGATCAAGTCTTTTTTGTGAGCGCCAAGTTTACTCTATCTACCGCTAGATGTCGCTGTTCTAAATGAATGTTAGACTTTGTTAAAAATACTTTAAACATATTATTGAAGCGTGACATTTTTTTTAATGTAACAAGATAAATAATGATGAAAATATTTTATTTCTAAAATTAATGATTAATAGTAATTACAATTGTAGTGTAGTTTAAGGGGTAATACTAGATGGCGCTATATGAGGTCACTGACTTCCAGAATGATTAGTATTTACCCAAGCAATCATACGATATTTTTTATTTAGTTAATTCTTATTGGACTACAATAATAATAATATATATGGACGCTTCACACCACGTCCATCTAGCCCAGTGCTAAGTATCCGAAGAAACCAAGGACAACGCACTAACCACTGAGCCACAGAGGTCTTCAATTAAAGGATTATTGACCTGGCTCAATATTTAATGACCCCCAACTATGCGGAAGTTAATAATTATTGGGGTGGCCACGGGCGATCCGCGATAGCCGATAGTTCCGTCTATATAAGGAATTTAGGGTCACAGTGAGAAAAATATTTCAATTATTATAATAATGAGGGTTTTTAAATTCGTGACATCTGACAGCTTTTTAACACGACACGGACCGTCGGGCTATCAAGAACCGCCTGGTGACAGAAAAAGAATCGAAAATTCTTATTGACCGTTTTCGATACCACTTACGCCACCAGATGACGCTTTGTTTGAGTTGGGTCTGCCCCCTAACGGCAGAAAAAATATCAAAAACCTTCATTGAAATTAGCTTTTCAAAAAATCAGTAAGCAGGTAGGTATGTATAAAAGGAATGATTAGAAAAAAATAACTTTGTTTGTCAAATTAGAATAAACTTTAATTTTCATTGAAGTACTGTTACTGCATTTCAAAATATTTATCGACAGATAATACCTACCTAATTATTTATTCAGTTTTAAGGTATGTTATCATTTACAAATGACGTAAATTTTAGTTCATTAGTCAAGTAAGAAGGTACTGGGTAATATGTAGAATTTATTAACTGTACAAGTAGGTATAGTAATGTAATACTTGCTATTGATAATAATAAACAATATACTTAATAACTTTAAAGTTCATAATAAACTTTATCAACAATATGATGAAATATAAAATGGCTTCTTATTTTTATTTTATCAAGAATTCCTCAATAATAGATGCAAGGGTATCGCACCCTTCAAAATTAAAAATGGCCGCCATCGCGCTCACGCTATTGGCGGCAATAATTCATCCCGCCGCCGCCAGGGGCGCTGTCGTAATTTGTCTCTGTCAGCCCCCACTAGCAGAAGATCCATGAAGATGTAAGGGGCGCTTCTGTGTTTTTGTGAAGTAGGTCAATAAGTTTTTTTATTATTTACTTAGTTTAATTAAAATGTAAGTAACATAATCGTTATCATTTAAAGCAAAATTGAAATCTAACGTAAAATAAAAAAAAATTGAAATAAAAGCACTACCTAGGTAAAGAAATATACTGTAAATTTGAATTTCGCAATTTACATTTTCAAAACTACACTTTGACGTTGACAACTCCTTTTATAGGCCAAAAGAAGAAGAAAAAGATTTTTTGTAAGTTTAAGAGTAGGTACTTTCTTACCTAGATTTACTATCTAGGGAAGAAGAAAGGTTTTTTACTGTTTTTTTACCTTTAAAATTAATTCATAACAAAAACTTCCTTTTTCATGTTATCATGAAGAGATGTTATCATGAGAGATATGTTATCATGAGATTATCTCATTACTATAATTTTATATTATTTTATTCTATCTCCTTAAAAAAACTATGCTAAAGTCAACTAAAAGGCGGTCTTAATTTGAATAGATAACTCACTAATTTATAAATCAACTTCAACGTTTTGATTAATTTATTGACATTCATTTGACATATTGTTGTTAAGACTGATAATGGTGTGATAAAGTCTCAATAAATTACTATTAATTAGTTTTCCGCATTACTATACTTCATAGTTCATGTAGATAGTAGAATTCATAGATTATTATAAACTAGTATAAACACGTAACTGTTTTTCAAACCAAGCCTAAGATATATGTGCCTAAGTTATTCTTTATAACATTAGCTATATGCCAGTGAAAATCTGGTCAAATCGGTCCGGCCTTTTTATAGATTAGCCGGAACCAACAGACGGACAGACAGACAAAAAAAATTAAAATAGATTTTTTGGTGTAGGTACCACAGATATCTACTATCATATTTTTAATTAAGCTCAAATCTGTTCATTTGAATTTACAAACAGACACTTCAATTTTATTTATTTTTATAGATATACGGACTCTTAGAATAACTAAGTAAATGTATAACAATTTGTAGTCTGTACTCATCTGTCCCACTAATATTTTTAATATATTGTACCTATTATAAAGAAAATAATCAAAAGTTAAAAATATAATCCGACTATGCAAATTATATAGCCTATGCCCGGGACTTTACTAGGGCAGGACCCATATACGGTCCGCTGTTCCTTCAGATCGGCCTGAACGGATGCAAAATCGTATCGTTTGTGTACAATTTCGGGATTGCATCAGTCGGTCGGATGGACTGAAGTGATTCGTTCCAGTGTTGCCAACTCTGTTTTTGCGATACTACTAAACTCGCATCTTTTTCTACTAAAAACTACTAAAAGAGTATCTACCGAAAACAAAAAAAAATCACTGCATTTTCGGTTTTACTATATTGAAAATATGATAATTTTACCGATAAAATATAGAAGGAAATATTACGTATATAGAAATTAAATGTGTAGTTTTAAGCGACTTACGGACGCCGACTATGATGTGTTATTAGTAAATTTTTTAGGGCCTAACATAGCCCATTTTTCATAATTTGATAACTGTGTAGCTATTTTCTGTAGCGGGCTTCGACCTCTTGATTGTAAGTCCTGATGTGTGTCTGAGTGGTGATGATAATAATACAGCAACAATTCTTATATTCTCCTTTATTGGTGCTTAACACTGACTACGTATTACATATGAGGTAAATGCCTAACACAATAATATACGTCTACACTATTTATAGCCTTTTGGCCAACTGAAATAAACAAACTAAATAGGCTTTACTTCATGACATCTGTCAATGTCAAAAATGACATTGACACTTACTTTTGTCAATATGCAACATTTTCTATTAAAATACTACTAACAACTAAATTCCTACTAAAGAGGGAATAAAATAGTGCTAGTCAGACTCTCGTAAGAAGGGTTCCGTACAAAACGGAAAAAAATCACGTCTGTTGTATGGGAGCCTCAAATATTTCTTTTATTCTGTTTTTAGTATTTTTTGTTATAGTGGCAATAGAAATACATCATTTGTGAAAATTTCAATCGTCTAGCTATCACGGTTAAGGAGATACTGCCTGGTGACAGACGGACGGACAGCGAAGTCTCAGTAATAGGGTCCCGTTTTTACCTTTTGGGTACGGAACCCTAAAAATGGCAATGTGGTCTAGAGAATTTTAATTAGAGTTCATTCAAGTAGTTAAAACTTTATAGCCACTATCATACTACTAATAAAAATGTGAAAGTTTGTGAGGATGGATGGATGGATGTTCGTTACTCTTGCACGCAAAAACTACTGAACGGATTTCGATGAAATTTGGTGTGGTAGTAGAGGCAGGCTCTGGATTAAAACAGAAAAAATAAGCTAGTTGTTGATTAAATCTAAAGACTATAACAATAAAACAAAGACAAATTATTGCTATAGCACATTGGAATAAATGTATAGATTCTTTTTTTTGTGTATAGTACCTAAGGCTAAGGCACTATAACACAATAATTCGATTTCGTCCATAGCGTGATTACAGTTGAAGCAAAATACAATTAATAAACACGACCATAGCTCGCGGCAAAAAAAACGAACTGAAACGATATTTCCGTGTGCTCGAATCCGTTCAGGCCGAGCTGACATGACAGTTCCGCCTGAAGCGATCGGCCTCTCGTATGTGAGGGCCTCTACGAATACAAGGACACCTCATTCATTAACATTGAATCAGTAGTTTAGGTGCTTCGATGGAACAAACATATGTATGTTCCATCGTATTTTTTTGTAAAATAATAATACAATTAGCGAAAATAGTTTCAGATATTTTAATTAGCTTACCAATAACTTCAATTTTATACTAATAAATAACCTTACTACGTAAATTACATAGCTATTATCACTAATCTTTTGACACCTCATTTATTATTTTAGTTTAGTCGCTACGGTGGAACAAACATACATACATACATAGACTGGAAAAATATTCTTGACTTCAATAAGCTTACTAAAATTCACATACTAATCGGAAATCAAAAGTTACCATTATCATCGACTTGGCACATTAAACGATTAATTAGTCGATAAGTTCTATAAAACATCGATGTTTCCCAACCCTAAAGGTAAGGTGTCGTGCTTACATTGCGTGCTAGCTGGCCATGTCAGCACGCACCGCACGCACTATACCCAAACAATTTTTTCGAATTTAGAACTCAGATGCATGTTTCGATTCCCGCTCACTTCAACGGCATTATTAACTTTTTGATAAATATAAAAAGTCTTAAGTACAAGTTTTTGACTTTGATAACGGGGTTGTTAATGGTTTTAGTAGAATAGGACATTATTAATCGTTTTAATAGAATAATATATGAGAGAATGTCGTACTACAAATTTTTTAAAGAAAAAATTAGTATTTTTACAATAATAATGTTGACGATAGAGATGAAATCACATCAATCAATCATACCAACAATAATAATATCAAGTACAGACATAATTCAAAAAACATTACATACTCGTCTTCAAATACTCAACATTCACCCACTTACTTATAATATTACAATATTACAAAAAGCTATGATTCTAAATACGTGTCAAATTTTCCGTAAATTCTTATCTATAAATTAGCATCATATTTTACCTGAAGTTGTATGGCCACAAGCCCGCAACTTCAGTAACAACTAACAACCCACAAACCTGATTGGAAAATTTTAAAATAATGATAATTATACTATTTATGGACGCTTCACACCACGTCAATCTGGCCCCGTGCTAAGTATCCGAAGAACTTGTGTTACATGTACCAGTTAACAGGAAGTATATTTAAGATTTTTATTATTTTTATTAAGCATATTTAATAAAAATCCATAATCAACCATCGACGGGATCTGAACCCACGACCTCCGGCTTGTGCGCCAACACGTTAACCACTAAGACACAGAGGTCGTCATCGTCACAAGCCACTCTTGATATCAAGAGTACATGCTATCTTATCTATTTATATACGGAACATAGTTGCAAACGATAACAAAGTCATTACACATTATGTTTAATGTACTTACGAGTTACACATTATGTAACTCGTAAGTCCAAAAAGACTTGACCAAAAATAAATCACTGACGACATCTCTATCTGAAACAAAGCCTTCGCATTCGCCTTCGCAACGATTATTATCTCTAAAACAAACTTAATGCATTTACGGCTAGTAGCGACACGGTCTAGAGAGAGACATTTTACCACCTCGCAAAATCAATTATACGGCCACTTTGACCTTTATTACGTCGTAACAAGGCATTTTATCGCGTACCCACCGACGTAGCTTATAAATATGGACTAGGAGTTCAGTATGTATCTCCCTTGGACCTTATGTGTAATCGTGTAGATATTATTTTTGAATAATTCGATCTGGAATATATGGCTTAATAAATAGGAGACGCTAGTCGTGATCTCAGTTCGTGATTGCAACACCGCAGCCTGCCCTTTGAACACGGGTTCCGTAGCCGTGAAAAATCACTGGAACATATTCAACTGTTGCCTGCGTCTGTATTCATAGAGGAACAGAACCCCAATTCTCGTAATTAACTTAGTTTATGAGAATACCATTTTGCTGTTTTAACATATCGGGTCTGATCGTAGCTGGATTATTGCCGGCTATAATTAGCAGATTTGACCTTCTGGCTAAAGTTGAGTAACATTTTGATTACAATTTAATATTTGATGTGTACCTATTGTACAGTTACCCACGTAAGCTTCCTGAAGGCGAATTAAAACTAAATACCTAAAAGACGACTTAGTAGATCAACAGAGATGTTCCAGCATGTAAACCAATACCTGCTAATATTTCTTCCCATCGAATCATTTTACTTTTGTCATGTTATTGAGATATCAACTATCAAGTTAAGATTTTTATAAGCTTAAAAGCTTTTTGACACAGTCAATCAAACCAGTAAATGCTATCAATAGCGTTTTATTAAAATTCGAACACCGCAACGCTACCAGTAAGGCGGACAAGGGATCATAAAACATTATTGCTCCATTCTATTCGCTACGTGATAACCCCGAGCCCGAGTGAATTCTATATAGGCCTTCGACACAAATCCGCTTCCCGGAAGTCACGAAAAGGTGACATAGTGGACACTGGACGGTATGGTCACCAAATTCCGGGTACAAATTCTTGGCACAGAGGAAAATTTTGAAAGGTGTTAGTGAGAAGCTAAATAAAAAGCTGGAAAGAATTCTAATGTAGGGCTGGACGCTGGTGCGACACAAATCCACTTTCTGAAAGTCACGAAAAGCGGCATAGTGGACAGTGGGTAAGTGGATAGTATCGTCACTAAATTCTGGGTCAAAGGAGGAATATTTGATGGTACAAAAGATAAATGGTAGTAAATCAGGAAAGTCCTAGAGATGTAGTATTGATGAGGAAGTGAAAAAAATTAAAAATCGGTAATATGATGGTTAGCGAAAGCCATGTAATCTGTAGACGTCGGTTGTATGTTAATGTAGAACTATAGACTTTGGACTCTGCAAAAGTCCTAAACTTGTACGTACTGTAGGTTAGTATTTTAACGCAAAATTGCTTTGCTGTAAAAAGTACGGTTTGGGAAAGTCCCCGTTGTTGAAAGAGAGTCAGTAAAAGTCCCAGTATAGGTAAGGTGTTGGTCAGGCAGTAGTCGTAGTCCGCAAAAGTCCCGGTGCATCCTTGCCTTAGACAAACTAGAAAGGTCCGGTTGTTGAAACAGAGTCAGTAAAAGTAACAGTGTAGGTAAAGTGTTGATCAGGCCCAACAGTAGTGTAGTCTTTAAAAGTCCCGGTGTTTCCTTGGATTAGACAAACATGAAAGTCCCGGTTGTTGAAACAGAGTCAGTAGAAGACCGAGTATATGTAATTAATTATAATGATGATTATTAAACATAACATAGCCATAATTGGGTGTTAAAAGACAAGAATCAGATTCAGATGTAAACCGTACTAACAATATTTTAGTAAATTAATGTTACTTTTAAAGACTCATATGTCATAACCATATTATCATAAAATCAACATAAAAATCGGCATCTAAGCAATATTAACTTCGACGAAATTTTAAACGAAGAAAAAGAAACAAAACCAACTTTTGAACCTCCATGTGGAAATATTAAGGCGTAATAAACATATAAGCACGGAGCACTCACTTAAGTTTACACTTCAATAATTTGTAAACAATTAATCTAATGTTAAAACCGGCCAACAGTGAGTCGGACTCGCGCAAGGAGGGTTCCGTACAAAACAGCAAAAAATCAAGTTTGTTGTATGGGAGCCCCAATAAATATACATTTTATTCTATTTGTTGTTTTAGCAGTAACAAAAATACCTACGTCTGTGAAAATTTGAATTTTGTCTAGCTATCACGGTTAAGGAGATACAGCCCGGTGACAGACAGCCGGATGGACAGACAGACAGACAAACTTGATTAATCATACATAAAATGGTTGTCAAACTACCGATTACCCAAAAAATTAAATTGTACGTATGTCGTTAAAGGTAAATAACTATGATCGAATAGAATTTATACGCATTTTGTACCTTTTGTGTCGTCAAATGTTCTATGGCAGGGATTCCAAACTTGAATAAACGCGCTTATTTAATAATAAGCTTAATTGGTACAAACACTAGTCATCTTTTTTTTTTTTTTTGAATTAAGCATGCCATCCCGATTTCATGAATTTTAGCTGTGTAAGTAAATAATGAAAAATGACAATGTGGGTCACGGCACAAAAATTTTCTGACTTTTGTAAGGATATAACGTATCCATAGTTATCAATGGTACTATATAAAACAAATAGTCGCTCTAAACATTTTGATGAAACATCGATAAATCACGGGTCCGTGACTCCAATATTAATTAGCCATCACTCGCACGTGCTGCAGCATTTTTGATGGTAATAAATTATTTGATTGTTATCATCTTTTACGATATGTAATTGAGTTGTTGGTGTCGAATATATCTTCGATATAATCGTTATTGCTTGTCAACTTTATATAATATCTACTAATTACAAAAGTCGTAAAAAAATCCTACTTCGTCGGCGTTGAATGTATTTTTTTTTATAATTGTATTATAAGCGATGATCTAGTATTTTCTTTCCTCTTTGAGTGAGGGTAGCAAAGTGCCATCCATAATTTTAATATCTAATGCGTTTAAAGACAATACAATTTATATCGAAAAATCGTGATAACAAAACCAAGTAGTCTCTAGAGTCTAGACCATCGTACTGGATTAAATCGCGTGGAAGTTTTATGCGACTTGTTGAGATAATTATATTGATGGTAGTCGACAATGTATCTTACAGTAGGTAAATAAAAAAAAAATAATATTATCTACCTGCTTTACAGACAACTATGACAGTTTGTAAAAATTAGTCGACCATCTCAGATGGGAAGTTCATATAAAACAGAGGTTCATAAAAGAAAATTTTAGTAGTATAAGCGGTTTTGGGTTCAAGTAATGTAAAAGCAGATACATCAAAACTCCGTAGTAGGTCCATCTTGTATATATGGCAGGTACTTATAAAATTATATCTTCCAAAAGAATTAAAATATTATGTAGTAGGTACACAAATTATTTATTATACTGTGACAACGTACTCCAATAAAATAACTGAAACAGAGTCATGAAAATGAATAATTATGCATTTTTTGGGCACTTGGCCGCCATCTACTTAATTACCACCGAAATCAGAAGCTGCAATTCAGGCATGCATAGTTAATCATTCGTTAGCATTCCAATCTGCATGCGTAATGTCGCCAGTTGATGTCCCAATGTCGTTAATAATTTCCACACTGTAATTAACATTTAAATCTGCGTTAGTTCCAGCACATCGTGTAACCTCACCTTAATTGTTATAGAAACAATTATGTTCGGATAGATCAAATTCATGAGGTAGTAACCTGCTTTCACTACTCCTAACTTCTAAAAATGGACCTTGTGAATTTTGTTTCATCCATCCCCTTTATTTTTTCACTACTAAGCCTTAACAGATATAGAGACAATAATTAGATCCAGATAAAAAAACCTTTTTAGGACTTACTGCCTGCTCCAGTCCTTCCTGGAAGGTAAATATTCGATCCCTATCATTTAGTTTCGTCCATTTTTTTATCATTACATTTTAATTTCAATAAGCTTTATTGTTATTAAAATAATTACATCGCTGTGGATCAACACCGTCTACATGATCAGGACCACTGCCTGCTCTTGTCCTTTCCCCAAGGTAGATATTCAAATTTTCATATTTTCTTTTATCACCTGTCTGAAAAAATCGTTCATTTAATATTAAATCAGATAATTTGGGTCTTATTTCTAGCTGGTTAGAACATTCATAGCTCCCGTCTTCTTTTCTTTCGTTCTTTTTTGTAGACAACAAAGCGCATTTAATATTTCATCGTAAATAAATAATTCATTGAGCTAAAATATTCATATATTGTATTCAGCTTATTGGTATCAAGTTTTTGCTTCCACCTCGTCATAATTTATTAACTTTATGTGGTAAACAATTTACAAAAACGTGATATAGTCTCACCTGTAATGCAAATACAAGTTTGTCAACCGGGCTATGTCTGTGTCAACATCAGAAATGTTCTGGAATAGTTTTTGCTATTATTAGTCATTATGTCGCGTCCGTTACCCCATTATGGGTAATGAATAACACTATGTGCGATGGGAGGTAAAAAGTACCATGACATGCCACGTTATATATCTATGGAATGTATGGAAAAAATATAATTGAAAGTGATCCCGAGGAAAATGTTTAGTCGGGGAACTCCTTTAATTAAAAATAATTGTCAGTAGATCGTTAATTAAATGTATTAGTTCTTTAATTCTAGTAGTTTATGGCTTATTTATATTTTTCATTGTATTTATATTATGCCGTTAACTTAAGTGTTCAACATTCCTATATGAAACAAATAGCTTTATAAGCTACGACGAAACTCGCTACGAAATCCCTCATGTCGTTGTTGGAATGCAGTAGGAGGTAAAAATTCATATTATTTCTCCTTAAGGCTGGGACTATATTATAATCCGGAATCTTGCGGGCCCGGGCAAATTCACAGCATTGAAAATAGAACTCTGTGCTAATACAATATAGTTGAAAATTGAAGCGTCGAGTGTCAAGCTGTCATATATGACATTGACACTTGACTCGACACTTGTGTGGTCGGTTTTCAGCTATATTGTATTAGCACAGAGATCTGTTTTCAGTGCTCTAAATTTTCCCCGACCTTACGGATTCCGGACACTACAGTCCCAGCCTTACCGCATCTTTTCTCGCGTTACTACTTGCTTCTTATGTGCGGAGTGCTTTGATTCGATCCAAATGGAACGGTTCATCCGATACAACTGCGCGCTCGGATTGGCAGGTAATCATAATATTAAGTGATACAACGGCTTCACAGAAAACCGCCATATTGTCAACGAAATTCAATAAGAATACCTCTAGTTTTCATTAACAGACATACTTAGATCAACGTCAATCGTCGATTCACGCTACACAGCATGCTACACCCATACACCTCACGCTTGAGAAATTAAATGCTAAATGTATAAGGAAACTCTCAGGGTCTAATGAATAAACGCGTTCACTAGGCTGAGCTAAAAACGTTTTAGGAGGCACGTCTTTTTATGAAACTCAATTAAATTAATTAAAAATAAACTATTATGCTTCTGTGGCACTGCGCGTATCTGTTGATAAAGCTTAAAGCAGTTAATATTATTTTATTCGATTAATTTTATATATGCAACAGATACAAGACATATATTTTGATTCGAATTATTTGGTGCCCTTAAAGTAAATCTGGACTAACGAAATGCCCCTAGTACGATCTCTTGAAACCTCGAAACGATCATCAAACCTACGAATAAAATGTCAAAGTTCACCTCATCGTGTAAAATGCAGCACAATCTGTAAAATTGCAACACAAACAGTAAAATGTACGCAGTATTCACGTTATGAATCCGTTTATTTATTAATCCCTCGTCACACCTTCGAGTGTGATCGACACGCGCGAACCTTTTCCATCAATTTGTCAGGCGCATTGATATGCGAAATGTTGTCTTGTTTCGCGCATTGCATACATACGATTAAAAATCGACGCGGTAGGTGACCGGGGCATACTCGGCTTTAATTGAATAGATTTAGAGGCCCACTCGGACTCTTAATTGTCTAATTTGTAGCGAAAAGGATTTGGTTTGGCGGTCAAATGAGTGACTATGGTATGCGAGGACTTTCTTTTGGAGCGGAATATAACTAACGGTTTATATGGCGTAGCAAACAGGGCTACGTTCCAACATTAGCCTAAGCTAAGTGGTACGGTGTACCAAAATTAGTATTTTAGACTCGTATAAGGTATGTCGGCGCGAGTGGTTGAACTTATAAATTTTGGATTATTGAAATCGCGAGGCCTATCCTGTTTATGAACGTGTACGCAGCATGGTTGGATAAATTATTCTAGTTTGAGTTACAACTTCTAGGTCTAATGTTTCGATGCCTTGAGGTAAAAAGGTCGTAAAAGGCAAAAACCCTACTTTACAGGAGAAGCAAAAACAAAATTAAAAAAATAAATCGATGAAAAAAAATATTTTTCTTGTATGTATATATAATATACATGTATAACCCTTATAAGTTATATATGACATTTTTTATGTTTCTTGCAATCATCATCATCATAATCATCGTCAGCCCGTAGTCGTTCACTGCTGGACATAAGCCTTTCCCATTTCGCGCCACCATACCCGGTCCTCTGCCTTCCGCATCCAACCGCTTCCCGCCACTCTCTTTAGGTCGTCGGTCCACCTCGCGGGAGGTCGTCCTACGGAGCGGGTTGTTCGCGGTATCCACTCCAAAACCTTTCTGCCCCATCGGCCATCGGCTGCTCGACAAATATGCCCCGCCTATTGCTACTTCAGTTTGCTTATCCTGAGCCTTATTCCGGATTCTATCCTTCAGAGAGACTCCGATCATAGCCCTCTCCATAGCTCGCTAAGCGACCTGGAACTTGTGGACGAAGCCTTTTATGAGCGCCCACGTCTTGGCTCCGTAGGTAAGGACCGGAAGGACGCACTGGTTGAAGTCTTTCGATTTGAGGCACTTTGCTCTTTTCAATGGAGAACCTTATTTTATTATATAGTCAGTCTCTTAGTTTAGAAGTAAGCGTGGATTTACGACCAATTTTTTTGTAAAAATGGTTTATAGGTACACCTCATATTTCCTTCAGGTGTTTAGAGTAGTAACTAGAAGTAGGTCCTTGCATTGAACTTATAGACCACGATCAAAAATTAAGAAAGTCGTAAAATCACTTAGACTGTACCTTTTGAATGTGTGGAGTCGTAACTACAATAAGTTTATAGTAATAATACATACCTCATTAGAACTTGGGTAACAAAAACCATCATACTTAAATACCCCGCTTTACCTACTTGTATCTATGGGTGAAAAATGTTCAATTTTAATCAGTTATTGAATCAAATTTAGTCAAATTTATGAAGTGATTAATATTCTACGAACACAGTATCAAACAAAACGTTTATTATTGATTGCTTATGTTTACGCGAATATTGTTCATTGTTTTAAACACTTACGGATTGTGTCGCGGTGTACTTTTCTTTTTTCCGACATTTCGGCTACTTTCCAGCAGCCGTGGTCACGGGAGATCACACTCACACAGTTTATTTTTAATTTATTTATTTTATTATTTACGTGAAAAATGTTAAAAGCTTTATAATATTAGTTAATGCAGCAACGAATTACTTTTAGGTATGATAATAATATTCTTAGAATAATCATTGAGATCAAACTTATCACCAGTTATCTAGAATTCAATAATATAATATGGTAATTGGCTGTTGTAGCAACTCATACTATATTTACTCAGAGTCGTATTTAATTCATATAATCAAGGGGTCATCTGAGTAAATAAGCGATAGTACCGAATTTGCAATAATAAATTGCAATATGATTCAAAATATAAGACCGAAAAAGAAAAATGAGTCAAGTATCCTCCTTATCAACTTTAAAGAATGACCTATTTTTTCTAAATTTCTTTAAAATTTGTTGGAATGTAATATTTAAACCAAATAGTACTAAACATCGTACTAAAAATCGTACTGAATTTTGGTTTTTACAACCGAGTGCTTTTGTTACGTTGGTAATACCGCATACTTTACTCAATTCTACTGTCTTTTACAATCTAATATTATAACAAATATAACATTATACCAAATAGTCAGCAATATATATTTTTTGGTTCATACATCATAAGCTCCAACAAAAACTCTGTTTATACGTTGAAGTCATCTGGGCCGTACGAACCATTTTTTTGCGAATTTGAAATTGTTACATAGACCAATCGATAGAGCGGAAAATTTTAAATAAGACTGCATTAATTACTTATTTTGGGTTAATGGTTTATACGCCCGTTGTAACCCAGGATATCGATTTGTCTAGTACGAGCACGTATAATGAAAATTCGAGTAGGTTAGGTATGTTACACCTCCCGTGATTCCGTCGCACAGACCATAGTACGATGTAGACTTAGTCGTAGTCTGGCTCTATTTAGGGCAGAAGGCTATCAAAAGTTTGCATTGTTCGGTTGTAGCGAAATTATTATTCTTCAGAGGTTTGTGTGCCTGGTGGTATTATATTCGCGGGTGGGCCACTAAAGTGATAATAAAAGCTGATATCGTAAAACCTGGACGGATCGTGAATACGAAACACAGCTATGTGTAGGTGAATGTACTAATTGATATTGGCAGCATGATCAATGATGAACCAAACAAATCAATGTTGATTTTTATAGATATAGAACTCCCAAGGCGTCATCACTGGTCTGCACACTAGGATTCCCTGTGTCGTGAAGGCCAATCTCTTTCTTATTAGAATGTAGAATATATTAAATTGGATAGTTGTACGAGTTTAAAAAGGAAAATCTAGTCGTTTGCTTTATATTGTAGACAGGATATTTTGGTTTTATTAAAGATTATAAGGGCTTGTAAGGAACTTACTAGAAAGAGCTTGTAAGTTCCTTAAAGACAGTTTGTTTCTTAAGGTTGATAAAATTTTAGAGGCATTAAATGTGCATATAAAATCCTTTATTGTAGGCACTATCAGTACTTACAAAAGCTTCCAGTATATATCGTAACACATTTTATTGGTTAATAGAATCAGACGTTACGTTAATATGTGTGAATGACTCACACATTTGCAACAAGTTGTTATTTTTCGCAGGATATTGCTAGATATAAAATTATTTAAATTGTTTACATTTTATTGGTATAAAACAGGAGGAAATAGATACTTCAAGAGTACACAATTTATTCCACACATTTATTACGCTTACGGACGTAACCGAACTACAGCATGTCCTAGCGGCAAAATAAAGACTAAAGACGACAGCGATAAATCCCCGCTGAAAAGTAACCAAAACATTATACAGTTGCATAACAACACAGTAACAGTAAATAAAAAGGAACAAAACCGCTCCAAACTGCGCGCTTTTAAATACGGAGGACGTCGGGTAAGGCAAAGACATTTATGTTCACTAAACAAGTAGTAAAAGTCACTACTTGAGCGTTTTTATGGCACTCATAAATGTCAGATTGTACGGCGGGGTTTAGCAGGGACTCGTCCTGTGGGGCTCTAATTGATTCCACACGTTTTTCAATTTGCTCCTTAATGATTTTGTTCACATTCTACTGATGATTATGTCACTCATAAATCGTTTATTACACCTGCTTTTTTTTACAGGTAATCTGCTACGGACTTTGAGCCGATTATTGGTAAGGCTGTATTTTAAGGAGCATATTTAGTAAGTAATCGAATTTATTTCCGATAAAAATGCAAATCAGAAGTCGAATTTTATACACTTTGACAAATTGAAGGATAAAAATCAAATTAAATATAACCTCATTGAAATGAATATATTCAATTTCTGTTTTGAAACTCTTGAAAAGCTTCGACTAAACGCGTACGTTTACCAGAATGCTTGACTAAAATTTGCATGCTTTAGGATTTAAGTAACAGTAAAAAATATAGGTTTTTTTTTAAATGAAACTGATTTAAATTAGATATCACCCGCGATTTGTGTAACAAGACTTTTTGCCATACAAGGGCGTGATGGGCGACAGACGTGAGAATGGCCGGTTTCCACGCGTGCTCCGGTATGCAAATGTTATCATTAAACACCTCGTCCGAGCTTTCGTGTCGGACGGATCGGATGTCGGACGCCAGACGCAAGAAATCGGACGGTTTACAACAGCCGGATGTCTTTGATTGGGGTTAGTTTGTTTGCGACACGTTTATTGATAACAAGCTCTCTTTTATTGGCTGTCTGCATAAATAGCGAATTACAGGTTGACAAGGCAAAATGTTCTTAGAGTTTTGACGATTACAATTAAGATAATAATAATAAATAAAGAGACTTCAGAACACTTAACAAAGTTGAGAATCGTGTATATACGTATTTAAGTAAATTTTACTATTGACTACAAATATTGAAAATTAACTATATACAAAGTAATTGAAATTAAAAAAAAAAACTCGTTAATGAGCATTGTATTAAATCGATTCTTTCACTACAAAGGTAGGTAGATAGGTAAACAATAATGTAGTATGAATATTGAATAAACAAGTTCTAAGTTGAAATTGCGAAAAAAAATATATACAAAATACAAAACACACTTCTCTGTTCCGATTCAATGTGATCTAAATATGAGCAAAAAAAATGAAATTCGTCCAAATTAATTTGTCATTGTATTTCTTTATTGCGCGGTGAATAAGTGAAATTTAAATTGGAAGCATTATAGCAGTCCATATCGAGCTTTGTTTACATTTTGATTACATTGAATCGGAACGGAGTACAAGCCCAGAAACCCAATTCTCATAATTAACTTACACTTTCATTTTACTGTTATTGAATAATAAATGAATCGTCTTGATATCATAAACTGATTTTTGGAGTTTGGAGTTTTGGAGACGTTTATGAGAATACCATTTTGCAGTTTTAACATATCGGGACTGGATTGTAACTGTATCATTGCAGTATTTAATTAGCAGAATCGACCTTCAGTTCCTTAGTTATAATATCAAATAAAATCTAATTCCCCGCCCATCAGCAGCCCGTAAATCTGACAGTACACCTGCTAAGGGACGTCTGTATGGGGGAGGGTGACTTTTATCGCTACACTTGTTCCGCTAAGCTTCTTCAATTTTATTTCAATACCTCTTAAAAACTTGTCATGCAGGTACAATTTTCCGGAAAAATAATTAATGACTAATGTTATTGTACATATACATGTTAAATCAGTTTTTTTTAAATAGATATTAGATACATTTCTAATTTAATTATTGATTTTCTAGTCGAAAGCTTTTACCTCTTGAAAGTCGATGAAAATGAAGCGATAATTAAATAGGATTAAATACATATAATCTTAAAGACTGTACGAGAAAATAAATTAGAAGTCTTTAAAAGTTTTTTCATAATAAATAATGTTTATAAGTTCCAAGTACCGATGTGTCAACTACGCAACAGTGGTTTTCACAGGAAATCCCAGAGAACTAGATCACGTATGAGATTAATGTTTACATTATTGTTTGCGTGCGGGGCGTGTAGGTGCCAAACACTTTCTACTCCTTGCGATTCCATTTACCGCCTCTACGTGCCAAGCCGTATTCAATAGTACCAGCAACGTCCTTGTACGGGCCCGAAAAGGCCAGTTAAAGCCCATGATTTTGTTGGATTTGGACTTGATGTAGAATAGTATATTTAGTAAATATAAGTGCACTAGATGTCCCGACACGCCTTGTTCTCTCTTATTAATGACCTGGCGGGGTATTATGAGGTCTTGTAGCAGTATTACTTTAACATTACTTTTAGATTTCGCGCAAATTAAAAATATTTTTTTTTCTATGTAAATAGAGATCATGTTTGCTTATATGGAATAAATAAATAACTATTACTACACCTACAACCTACCACAACATCTACACCTTCATCTACACCTACGACTACACCTACATCTACACCTATGGTTGCCTGGAAGTAAAGCAGTAAGGCCGCCAATTTTGGACTTTTTTTATTATTATTATTTTCTGTATGTACTTTATTTAGTTTAAGTTCAAATAAATATTTATTTATTTATTAATACCTACACCTATAACTACATCAACAACTACATCTACACCTGCCAACCTACTGAAGCCAATTTTTCTGAAATAAGCCAAACTGAACGCACCTATATAATTATATATTTTAACAGTCATGTGACGAATTGAACACAGTGCACAATTATTATGGGAAAATTTTAGTGTCGCTTTTTGTATTTTCCTCACCTTTTTTTTCAATATTTCTCACCTTTTAAACCTTCTCTGAACGTTTATTAATACCAATTATTAACACCAAAATTAGCCAAATCGGTTTAGCTATTCTCAAGTTATAGTGTGACCATGAGAAAGAGGAGTTCATTTTTATATAATATATAGATAGATAGTTATTGTTTTTAATGTTTGATTACCCCGGTTGGTTTATTCTATGAGATTGGCCTCTGTCCATTTTATGTAGAGACCACATACCTCTTTCTCTTTTAATTTATAATGGGACTCATTTCAAGTAGATTGTACTAGATAGCTTGTATTTTTAGTTAAATAGCCAAAAATAATAATGTTTCTATTTAGTATATTCGATATCTTATGGCGAAGAGAGGCCATGGCTCAAATAAGTGTAGCTATTAAAGAGAGATGCAGCGGCGTAAAGAAATTTTTAAAAGCATCGCACGTACTGAAATTGTATAGAAAATAGCTAATCACAGGCGTCGCCAATCGTAAGGCGCGAGAGTGCATGTCTTCGATCTACGATAGCATTGTGCGAGTCGCGATCGCGCGCGGATAGCGCGAACTGTCGCTTATGTGTCGCCTTCCGACCCTATCTGCCTGCATCGCACGCAAATTATAATCGATACCATTATTGTAATATTCAAGTATAACATTCGCACTATTGTTCCATTTCTTGCTCTTATTGGCAAGAATGAGGCTACAAAAGGATATTGTGGTTGAGTTGGATACAGAAGTATATAGATGGAAACTCTACGAAGCTTATTTGTTTCTGAAAGAAACTATGATTTTTCGCTAACTTAGTAATTATGAGTAAGTACTGGTAACTAACAAGCAATTGGCCCACCACACGTTCCCGCCACTGTATAGCTGTAGCCAGGATCGACAGTGATATGTAGAATAGGTAATAATTTGTAAAATGTCATATTATTATAAATAACACGTGAAGCAGTAACTTTCAGTACAGTTTTACATGAATTGTGCGAACGGAGGAGTATGATATTTGGAATTGTTAAAATTTATGTGGAGTAAGGATTGCAGAAAGCTAACATCTTTCTAAGTAATGCTTAGAAATACATGAAACTCATAAAAAATAACAACACGCTACCTCAGATTACTAACACTACCATGCGTTTGATAGATACAATTTTGTTGCACGTTGAAGTTTGTCAATCTGTCACAACATAAAAATTTTTTTAGGAGGCAAAAGAACCCTTATAAAGTTCAAACTTAGAATTAAACTCAAATTATAATATGAATTATTGTGGTCAAATTTCGACCACAGGGGGTCGCCCTGTGGTCGAAATAGTAGATCTAGTTTATTTTAATTGTTCAATGTACAATCAGATTGTAAACGCCATATTAAAATAGATTTACATGATGTCCGCTCATCTGTTTACTGAATACATAAGTAGATTGTATCAGTATTAAATAGTAAATCATTTGCTTACTGGGTTCGTATATAAATTCGAGCAATATATCAGGAGACAGAAAAATGCAATAGAGCGGTGACGACCTCGTTTTTTATTTCTTTTATGCTACAATCCACGGACGCACAAACAAATCTATATTTCATATGAACATTTGTAACCGCTAGGCAGTGAAAAAACAGAAACTCTAAATTGGCAAATTTTCGTAGCTTTCCAAATTTCAAAATACAAAAATCCTTCCTTGTAGCCCGGCCTTTCTGTGCAGCTTAAATCTAAAAAAGTATAAAACTGATCCTTTGCAAATCATTAACAATCATAATGTTTTATGTTAATGTTCGATTATTACAAACTCAAAAAGTTATTGCGTCAACACTTAATCGACTTTGTACCTATTAATAAAAAAATTCATTAGTGCCCTTATTGCATATTTTTTGTTTAAAATTGTATAAAAACGTCGCTAAGCCTCAGATTTTGTTTTTCGTTTTACTCATCGTATAAGACTTTAGCGTCTTATTTTACTTTACTACATTACTACATTTCACCATACATTAAATCAATAATTATTAGAGGTACGAGTGTTGAAAATTAATTCCTTCTTGATTTCCAGCACTCGTACCTCGGTAAAGAATCTTTATCTTAATACAAGTTGGCACAACATAATCTTTGCTGAAATTATCCGCGTTTTTTGTTTTATTGGATCGAGATATGGGCGTACAAGCTGCCACTGTCTTCATAAATCTTACCACTTGCAAATATATTGTTACAGCCCATAAATACGAACATGTCTTAATTCGAATTCTCGATATTATGATGGTCTTAATCAGTGTTCTGCGTATGCGCAATTGGAGTTACCAGTTTGGAATGAAGGTTATTTACGGTGTCTATTACTTTAATTTTGTTAGGTAGAGATATAGCTAGTGATATAGTTTTATATTCTTGGATTTAGTATTACAAAAGCTGTGTGATTATGTCCACAGTGCTTCATTAACACTCTGGTAGCCTCTGGCTGACACAATTTTCAAATACAGCTTTTTGTTGTTGCTAGGCAAAACCTTTTCAATTACCTACATTTTTTATACTCGTTAAAACATTTACGTTCCAAGTAACTAAGTAAGTAAAAATGTTCTTTATTGATACAAAAATATTAGACACATTTCACGTAACGACATGCGATCAGCGGCCTCAATAAACAAATGTGAATGGGAAAATAAAGTAAAACATTTAATATATTTTTAAAACAGGTGAAAGTAACGAAGGTTATTGTTAGGTATGACGTGAGACACAACAGCTGTTATGTAAGAGCGTTTAACGGTTCAAAGCTATAAATTGATGCAATATAAGGTCAGGGTCCCCATATAAACGTTCAGTGCTCGATGCACTACGCCGCAAAGTGGTCATTCGTTTTAAATAAATTACCATGTAATGGCATGTTAATTTGCATACTCTACCCAATAATGCCGAAATCTCAGCAACCGAAAAACAACTCTATCTGTATTATTTTAAACTGTATTTCTCGCAGGATTTTGTATTCATTCAAAAGCTCCGTCGATAGCGCTAGCGTAGCGGACGAACGCGGAACTAACTGAGCTTAACGTAGTTCATGCACCATCCCAGAGATGGCGCTGTGGAAATGTTCACAAAACGGTTCTAGTTCGAGTCCATTAGGGGTTGTTTTGTATAATAGAGGGTTCGTGACAGAGTCGAAAGGGTAGGTTTGAGTTGTTGAATGAGAACACCGGTAGGTGTCGCTTCAATTTTGACTTGCTAGTTCTTATAAGATTTTCAGAACTAGCATTATTGGTTTGAACTTTGAGTAGGTAACTAATACTAGCACTACGGTTTTAAATTATCTCTTATAGTATGTTGCTACAATTCTAATGGCATAAAATATTTTTGATCACCATCAGACTAATTCTCAAACTTTTGGTGTCTTTCTACCCGAAAGTACCTACTGGTTTTTGTTGCTATGTTACTTTGTTGAATTCATATTATTTTATTGTTAATATTTTATACATGATTATACAAATTTGCGTTATAGGTATAAATATACGAACAGACAAAAGATATAATATGTTATAGTTGTGAAACACATTTTTTAAAAGTATTTATTTGCTTTTTGTATTTATCGTTGCAAAATATACGTATTCATTGTAATATAAAAGAGTAATCATTGTAACATTAAAGAGAGAAACTATTACGAATAAGATTCGTTTTCATCACACTTAGCACTCTGATCACAGTTGACGAAATAGATGGCAGCACCATACCATGTTTTCAGTAGAACTTTCGCAGAACTTTGGTAGAGCCCAATAATTTCTCGTTTCAGAACGTTTACATATATTAATATAATTTTTATAACGTTAACTAGTCTTTTGATGATCATTATTCATGAATTTTCGACTTATGTGGAGAAGTATTTTTTCTACATATTCTTTAAAATATAATAATGGATTGAAATTCCTATTTTAATACTATAATTGACTAATCTTGTCTTAATTGTGGAAGTCCAGGAAGGTATAAACGGCGAGAACTATTGAAAAAATTGCGGGGAAAATACTAAAAACGACGATAGAATTTTCCCATACCAACTGTTCACTGTGTTCAATTTGTCACTTGACTGTCAAATATTTGCGTTCAGTGTACCTGATTGGTTCATTTAAAAAATCGACCCCAGTAGGTAGGTGTAGATGTAGCTCTTTATTTATCCTAGTTAATAGTACAGCTAGTATTCCATATTTTCATTCTCAATTCTTATTGTCTACTTAAAAACTCACAATTATTCGATTTGATATACACCAGTAACCGTCGCTCAATTTTCATAATATTAGTGTAAATAAATTTTGTATCATGTGAGGTCTCACATGATACAAAATTTCGGTATTGCAAAAAGCATTGTCACAGCTCAAAGAATGTCATAGCTACCGAAACGTATTCAAACTGCCTTATTATTCTAATACCAACAATAAAAGTGAAAGCTTCCAACTTCATGCTCGTTCCAATTTGCGTAAACACCTGACTTCTTCATTGTACCTCCATTGTACTTGACCGTACTTCATTGTACTTACGTGTATTAGCTCACTGTACCTCATTGTACTGACTTGCACAATCTGAAATGTTTGTAAACGCTCTACGGGAGATCACCTCATTCCAATGCTCGAACAATTATTTATGATTTACCTGTGCATTTGAATTTTTTTAATTGAATATTTGTCCTAACAATAGACTTTTAACAGTTTTCCTTTCATTTGGAATATTTTACTAAACAATCTTACTAAAGGCTAAGAATATTGTGTAACTTTGGAAAACTTACAGTTCTTAATTAAATATTTAATAATTTAATTTGTATACATAAAATACATAGTTACAGGCATCTGGCGACATAATATTATAGGTCTAATGACCATTGATTTTCGACCATCTTGGAAGGTAAATGAGTTATGAGACTGGGATCAGAAAAACTGAAGTTAAAAAATAAATAATCTTGTAATTAGAATTAAAATAAACCGAAGACCCCAAGTCATAAATACGGTGACGATTCAAGCATACATCCGAGAAATTTAGACGTCTCACGTTGAACAAACATATGATTTATTCCGAAACACCATGTATTATGACGTTTCCACACGATAAATCCCAGCTCTCAAGGCGAACGGACATCGGGCTAGCGACGACACTGCGGATACATATGATCACTCTGTATAAACCGGTCACAGAGCACGCCCGGGGTACCCGGGTATGCTGGATACCCCCGGGTATGCCGTACCCGGGTATAAATCTGGCGTTTCCGGTGTATACCGCGCCGGTAGTGGCGACGATTATTCATCCAATATCGAGTTTTGGCTTTACTTGCTAGGTTCTAATCTTCGCCGCGGCTAGATTTATGGTCTGATGATTTCTAGAAGTTTTCATTTGAACATCGTTTTAGATACTTTTTCGTATATTTTGTACGCATCATGTACTGGAGAATATGATATTGCTCTTTATTTTGTACACAAATAGTACAATATACTAATATAGAAGTCCTCTAACTCTACCTCTGACCTACAATAATTTAGGTAACTTCTGACTTGCGCGAAATTCAGTACCTTATTGACTTTCTTTTTCTTACTTTTATTATCGAACTTATTTTTTAAGAAGTATTTGTATGTAGTGAATAAATGACGTCTGTCATTAGTAATAATATACACTACATACACCCACACAGAAATATCTACACCCTTTTGATATTATATTTGTATTTCTCAGTATCTATGTTTAGACTCAGCTCATTTGGTTACAACAATGTATTATGTTGTATGTACGTGTATCTTCAAGGACAGTCGACTGTCCTGCGTGAGCCAGTCGCCTGCCAACCACCACCTAACATAGGTGGCCAATAAAGTCTGAAGCAAGTATTTTATTAGAAGAACCAGCCATTGCCATACTTTTAAATATCACTGATTATACAAACTAAAATTCTAGGTAAAGTATGGTAACTTTTACTATGACACTTTGTTAGAACTCAGCATCAGAGTTTGACCTTCTAAATTAATTACTCTAACCTTCTAAATTAATTTCCTAATTGTCTCTAACACACCACGCTAACCTTATCACTTGTAACTAATACGCTCAATAAATCAGGTTGCCATTTTTGTTTTCAACGCACCGATAACTCTTTTGTCATAGGGCGACGTAGGTAGGGGCAGTTATTTATATTGTCGTATTTTCCTGGCTAGAAGAAAATTTCCTTTCTCTTCATGGGTCAGTGAGCAGATTCGGGTGCCGTCACATATGGCTTATGCGTCATAATGACGCAAATGCAAAATTTTATCTCAAATTAGACAAATATTTTTCTATAAATTTATATTATGTTAAGTGGGTAGGGACTTTATAGAACCTGTTGTAACATTCTTATCTTCGTTAAAAAATTTTTAGTGCATCAAAATTAGAATTCGTGAACAAACTCTACGCATAGGTGAATGGTATTATAATATTATTAGTTTCATTCATGGTGGGGATCATAAGCTGGATTTTTTTATTAAAAAAGAAATTCAAACTGCTACAAAGAAAATCGTGCATGAGTGATATATAATTGTGTAGTGAACATGAGTTAGATCTTTTATCGTAAAACGCCTAGCTAAAAGCTATCTAAACACGTCGAATAAAAAAAGCAAAAGTACAATCGCTTGTTTGCTACACACTTCTGTTAATTTTCGCCTTTTATATTAAAATCCGTACAAAACTTCGGAAGTTTTAGTTAGACACAAACATTTGAGCTGTTAAAAGTTTTGAGTTGCGCCATTTTCGCAGCAACCGTAATCGCCCCAATACTTCGCAACCCTGTCCGTGCGGCGTGCGGCGTGCACCCCAGCTCGGGAAATAATTGTTTATTTTCGACAACCATGCACTTAAATCCACATAAGCGAACGTCCGAGTATATAAGTGGGCCAAATTTAAATTGTCTCGGTTCAAAACATAGATTAATAGACAAATAAGTAGGCAATTAAAGTCTGCTGGTTCATGCAAATTAATTTTCCACAAAGATTTCAAATATTTGTAAGCATTTTAATTAGGCAGGTACTGGCCGAAAATAACTGTTACAAATGCAAAAATTAAATACACCTTAATGATTAGGTGTCGTGATTAAATCATTTTCATATTTTAATTCATCCATATTCAGGCCACCTTCGCAGAACGCTCTTTGATAAGAATAAATACGCGACGCTTAAAACTTTTTAAGATCTTGACACTATCTTGTACTTTAAACGAGACGATCTTGTATATATTATATACAATCGGTATCTCGGCAACGGCTACAAGTATTACCATGAAATTTAGTATGCAGGGAGTTTTGAGGGAGTGATTTGATCTATCTAGGTATTATCCCTTAGAAACTGCGCATTTTTAAGCAATATATGTTTTTTTATTTCGTCGTGCAACAATATATCAATAATTTCGGCTGTCTTACCTCAGTCTAATTGGCAGCTTGGTATGCGTACCTGCGTATAATTTTTGCATTGTTTGGAAATTCAGAATGTGGTGGGTTCGAATCCCGATAAGATACATATTTTTGTGATTCTTATTAATTTCTTTTTCTTTAATATTTTTTTTATTTATTTTTCTACTTAAATACCGAGCAAAGCTCGGTCTCCCAGGTACTGCTAAATTAAAGAACAAATTAAATCTGTGGTTCAATCTCACCAATCTCATGTGTAGAAGATGATATAAATAACGCCACGGGGAGGGGGGAAGGGGACGGGTACAGACAACAACACAATAGCAAATGTCGGGGCTCGCGATCATTGTAGCGTGGCGCGGGAGGCGTTACGAATCAATGGAGGGAATTATCGGCACATAGACGTGGATGGACATTTCTTGATTACAAAAAATATGCTACTCGTATGTAGTAGACGAGGGTAGGCCTAGGAGAGATTTGTAGGATCATTGGATGGGATGGATATCGTGTAGGCGAGGGTAGCTCTAGCTTAAGTTTATCTGCGACAACACGCTTAGCATGACCACCATAGTAATCCGTTATGCCTAAGAATAGATAATATTCTGAAAGATTGTGTAGACAAAATAACAGATTAATTACTTTATCTAGTATTTAGTAATTTTCTTCCGTAGAAAGAAACTATTTTTACAGTGGCATGACCACTACGCTTGCTGGTAGGAACACTAAGCCTAAGCGCGCACTGGCGCCCAGGCCGCGGCGGCCACCGAAAGAAATGTATGCATTGCATCCTCACTTGGCCGCAAGTGGCCAGCAGTCGCGGCGGCCAATGCGATCATTGCAACGTAACCTGCGGCCGCTGGCCGTCTCGTACACTGGGATTCGAAGAATTGTAGGATCGTGCGCCAATATACGCGCACTGGCCGCCGCGTGCAGTCGTGTTACTTGTTTACAGAGTGTTCAAATTACATCGTGATGTCTTTTGACACGGAGAGGTTTACTTGCCAGATCGAGACTAGAAGGGCGTTGTGGTACATGTCGTGCGACGACTATTCAAACAGCCGCTTAGGCTTAGGATGGGATAATTTAACTGTATTTTTTTTTGTATTTTCATCACAATGTTTTCTATACTTCTCACCGTTTGAACCATTCCTGAATTTCCACAAATTAGCCAAATCGGTCAAGCCACGTTTCGCAATTTTTAGCGAGACAGTAACTGCAATCCATTTTTATATGAAAGAAGATTTCTTATTATAGGAATGGATTTGGAGATAGATCATTCTATTGTAGACCATCGAATAAATCCACAAGCTAAGCAACAAAATATTGATTATTTCAATTTTAAATATGCATTTCAAAACCATTCAGCTCTACGTAGTTCGCTGTGCAAGATTAGTACGTCCTACACAGCGTATCGGTTGAAGAGGTAAATGAAATGCTATCCGGAGGGGAAAACTTAAATTACTGAATTTGAGGGTCAAAGGAATAAGTCTTCCACAGACTTATACGACACGCGACATTGAACCGATTGATTTAAAAATTTCAATTTAAAAGAGTGCATCTTAAAAGATTAACAGCTGATGTGAAACACCACTAGGCTTGTTTTGAACGATATGTTTTCTTTAGAAAAATAATATTATTATACATACTTCCAAGTTATCTAACTAATAAAAAAAATAAAGACTTAATTTTTATATACTCACAGTAGATAGGTTACACAGCTACTAGTTACCATACAAAAATTTATACTCGTATTAGAAGTAATCGCTTCACAATTAAAACTATGGACCCCGTATTCATATTTACACTACGGATTAGCTAATCCAACATGGCTGTCTTTGTCTGGTAGGTTGGAAAAGTCACTTGACTAGAAGATATTAGTAATTGTGATGACTAATGATGACACAGGTAATTTTATTTAAATATTTAACAAAAGTTTCGGTCGGCTACACATTGGTTACAAACCGGAACTTGAACTGCATAAATTGGTACATTTATTACATAAAGTTTTGTAACAAATAGAGTCATTATATAAATGGGCGAAATAAACCATTCTACACCCGACTCCCCGTTTTAAAACGTTTGATAAATGCAGCGTATTACGTCAATATTGTTTAAATTAGGGAAGGGTCACATAATGACCCCGTTTACCGTTATCTGGCCTCATCGCTCCCGGAGCCCAGGCCATCGCGGGGCCCATAAACAGCGGCTCAGGCTTCAAACATCAAATTTGTAATCACGATAACCACTTTCCGTAAAAAAGTTTATAACATCTGCTTCGTCTGCAGGAGACATTTGAAATTTTGAAAAAACTCCCACCAACAGATGCGACTGGATTCCTTAAGCAGATGTTACTCCCTCATAGATTAAATACTTTTGTTTTTATCCTCATCGCGCGATATAGCTCTTATGACATCAGTGATATGCGGGTCAGATAATGTTTGTAATTGGTCTCATTTATTCATATTGAAACTAAGCAAGTTTTTAACTAAAGTTACTAGTGTAAATAAAACTAAATTTTGTGTTTGTTTTAAATTAAAACAAAGCGAAAAAAAATGTTCGTAAAAAATATCTTCCTATCTACTAAAACCTACGTATCAAAAAAAAAATGGTAGTCCCGTTATCTGTAATTTTAACAATTTAAAAATACTTGGAAACGATGAAATTTATTAGGGGCGATCAAAAGAACCGGGTCCCAGATTCAATCAAAAAAGTTTTACAACGATCAAGATTAGTAACCGGTATAGTCTAATAGACTGTAAAATACGCAGTCAACAATACTAATCACCGCGACTAATTAAGAACTTAGAAATAACGAACTTTGGTAAACGAAGAAAACGATTCGAGGTGAATTCGAGTTGATTTCATGGTCAATTTTTATTTTCGAGGTTTGCAGTCTAATCTGAGTTGGTAACTGTCGGTCGACATGCAACCTTTACGTGAACTGAAATTAGATAAAATAGGGAAGTTGTTTCGATTACGTACAAGGAAATAATGAGAAATGAGGTTTTCTGTTTTGTAAATTTTTATCGAATGTTTTCATGTTAATTGTAATGATGTCATGATTTAAACGCAACCTGGTTATATACCTGTAGATAGATTATCTGGTATCTACCTTATACCTATAGATCTTTACAATTTTACTCATTGGTATATGGTTATTTTGTAACTTAATTTAAGGTATAATAATGTTAGATTGTCTAGTCTGCCTTTAGTTTTGTAGGTCAAATTTTTGTGTAAAAATAATGAGCTTAATTGTTGTAATACGACTAAATTAGTTCTCAAGGTCTTTTTATCACGCTAAATGCTATGTTTTGTGGATCCCTGTGGCTTTGTGTGTAATAATAAAAGTCAAAGTAAAATATAAACACGACACTATTTTTTAATTCGATTAAAAATTATTTAAACACGGCTCCAACTTCACAAATTCAAAATAAAAATTTCTTAAAATTCATTATGTAAGTGAAATAATTTAACAAGGAAAGAAAATAAAATGTGCACGCACAGTTCACATAGCGCTGCATAGTTACTTCAAGAGAAAAGCTTTTGAATTGAACGAAACTTATCACCTAAACTGCAACTCTTATTTTAAGTTCCATCTATTATATTTTAGCGCTAACCACCACCAAAAAATGGTGTCAAAATTATTACAAGTGTAATTAAAATGCGGCATAATATTATTTAGTATGACGTCACTCTTGCCATGGTGGCTGGCTGCACACAATGGCTGCCACGGGCGAATCCGGCCGCGCCCTATACTATCACGGATATAATATTTATGAGGGGTTCGTTTTCACTCTATAATTACGTATCGATTTCGAGTCTTGTGACGCCCAAATTAAATTCATCGGCCAAATTAGTGAGCTGTAAAAAATCGATTCCAAAAGAAATTAACTCGAATGAAAATAGGTCTTATTCTGAAAATATTAATGGATGTGTAATCAAAAAACGGGATGCTTAAATTCAAAAGTATTCGGCCAATGATAAACGAAAGGGAAAGTGGATATGCCACGTGAATGTGGAGTCCCGTTGGCACCATACCTGTTGCAGTCTTATTTATGGCCCAAAACAATCGCTTTATCTCGCCTTGTCCATATAAAACGGCCGTGAAACCCGATTCTTCACGTTTGCTTGCATAACAGGCTTTTGTTTATAATCAAAAGTTCTCAAGGACACTGCTACCTTAAAATTGTAAGTGAATTTTTATCCAGTATCTGGTAGGACGCGTGGGACGGAGGTCCAAAAATTCTGGGAATATTAAACAAACCGTTAATTGGCTTATTAAAATTCTAAATTCGTCGCTACATTAGATGTTGTCAGTGTTTTATTGTGATTAATGATAATAAGGCTGATAAGATCTACTAGTGATTGTGCCGATATGGACGTGAGTGACAAATTGGATATCGATGGGTATGTATGATTTAAGTTTATAGATGAGTGTGTATACCTATAAGTATATTACTCGCGATTTCTTTAGAAAGGACATCAATACCTTAAAATAGTGTATTTTTAATTATTAACAGTAACTTTTAGATGGTAATATGAAACTCTATCCATGCTTTAAATTGAATTCTAAACTTTTAGCAATTAAGGCGGAAAAGAGTTATAAGCCTCTACATCGCATAAATTCATCATGGGCATATCCGTATTTATCTTCAGCAACTTAACGAGATAACTAGTGTTTTATAAAATTATTACTAGTAAAATATCATCACAAATCACGGAACTGTATACGTCAATATAAAAAGTTGACGTTAGAGAAAATGAACAAAAAGTGCTCATGCAAGGAATGGCGGCGGAGCTAGGGAGGGGAGCGTGACAAAAACTAATAATAACAATGTGTGTCACCCCATCACTAATGTCCCATTTCGCCGCTCCTACTTAACTCTATAGTCCCGCTCCTCTCCGAGCACTACCTACTTCACTCTGATTCGTAGCAACTTCGCTCTAATCTGTTCCTACTTCATTCTGGGCTACGTCATGTTTGAATCTTGCTCCAAGCAACTGTAGCACCAATTTAATAACATACATTAAACAGATCTTGATAAAATTGAACAAACTGCGTGTTATCATGAAAAATATACATACCAAGGTAAAATTTTGATGCCACAATTTTGTATTTTGATCATAATTCTTATAGCTGTGAAATAAGTAACTTACTAGGCAAACTAAAGCTTTAGCCTACAATATAAGATTTATTATTATTACAATATTTTTTATTAATTTTTAACCTAAGTACCTACTGAAGATTATTTCAGTATTGTCTGACTATATTTTGTGATATTAAAATATAAGTTTTAGCAAGTTAATTAATATTTTATCGTTACAGTTTACAACACTTGTTACAGTAAATGTTTCTGTAGTGTAAGGTGAGCGATTTCAAAAACAAAAATCGATTTACTGTTAAGCGGTGGGCCCGGGAAAATCCCGTTAAAAAATTTAATTTGCATATCATTTGGTATAACCGAGGCAACAAAAACGCTATAAAAACAGTTATTTGGGATGTATACCCGAAAACGGCAGAGTTCCGTTGATACAGATAACATTTCAGCAAGTTCCGATTCTCACACTTGTGGGGGCGCAAGTCGCAACAATATTCGGTCACTATCAACATCATCTTGTGTCCATGTCTAAATATTATATCTTATTGTGCAAAGCAAAAAAATATTTATATTGAAAAAATATTCTAGCCAAAAAAGTTCTTGCCTTTGAAAGCGATCAGAACGACGTAAAAGATGATAATTTGTTAAAAAAAAACTTTACGCCTCGACTATCGTGGCTCTGGTATCAGTAACTGTGATCTAATGTAATTATAACATACCCGGGCTAGTGTAAGTCACGATTTAAACTACGGCTTAAAACTCCTTGTTAGTTATACGAAAAACGATGTGTTTATACCTACTTAGATAGCGCGGTCGAATCTGATGATGATCGCGCGGTAGAGTTAGGCTAGGGATACAATGGGTTTCGTATTATTTATTACTTATAACTGGTGATTCATATGGAGGTACTTTATTGAAATATAAAAAAATAATAATAAAAACCAATTTATCTGGTAATTTTTATTATTATACAAAATATAATAGGTCTTTACCTATGAAATTGCCGTTTTGTATGAAAAAATTTAAACGATTTTTTTTCATGTATTTTTTATTTGTATTCATCGAAGTAATCACCCATGCAATATCTTTACCAACGCAGTGGCAGTTTATTGATGCCCTTCTTAAAGAAATCAGCTGGACGGGAGGCAACAAATTCTTCAAAGGCATTTTGTACTGCCTCTCGGGTATTGAATTTTTTTCCTGCCAAAAAGTTATCCAAATTCTGGAAAAAGTAGTCATCCGTAGGCGCAAGGTCTGGTGAGTAGGGCGGATGACGGAGAGCTTCCAAATTTCCCAGTTCTTGCAACTTGGAGACCGTCTGCTGTGCAGTATGAGGTCGCGCGTTGTCGTGAAGGAGCAGCGGAGACGAGCGATTGACCAATGCTGGTTGGAGATGTGCCAGCCTCTCCATCATTTTGTTTAGTTCTTCACAGTACACATCTGGAGTAATGCTCATCCCGTTTGGTAAGAAGCTGTGATGAATCACACCGGCGCTAGACCACCAAACAGTGACCATCACTTTTCTAGGGGTAAGTTTTCGTTTAGGGCATTGTTTAAGTGCTGAACTAGGATCCAACCAACTTGCTGAGCGCTTGCGGTTATCAAAAAGAATCCATTTTTCATCGCAGGTAACAATGCGGTTCAAAATTCCTTCATTTGTGTGTCTGTTGACCAGTGCAAGACACGTCTCGACGCGTACTTCGCGCTGGCGATCATTGAGGTTGTGGGGCACCCATTTGTCAAGCTTTTTTACCTTGCCAATTTGACGCAAATGGACCAATATTGTTTTGACGCTAACGTCGAAAGTTGCTGCTAATTCAGCCGTAGATTGTGTATCATCAGCTTCCACAATCGCCTTTAATTCGTATTTGTCGACCAAGGTCTTCGGACGACCGCGAGGTTCATTTTTCAGGTCGAAATTTCCAGAACGGAAGCGAGCAAACCAATAACAGGTGGTGCGTTGGTTTATAGTGTTAGCTCCGTATACGTCGTTGATGTTGCGTGCCGCTTGTGCCGCGTTGCTGCCACGACGGTACTCATATTCCATAATTACTCGAATTTTTAACGTATCCATGATGACGAAAAATATTGAAATGCAATGAAAATGTAACACTAATCAATAAACAAATGACTACTTTTGGAAAAAGAATTCCATGTTTTTAAAATAAAATTAATTTGAAATTAGAATTCTTAGCCAAACAAAAATTATTTTGATTTGTAATGGCCAGTATTGCAGAACGGCAATTTCATAGGTAAAGACCTATTATATTCTTTACATTTTTTTTTAAAGATTATTTGATTTAAATGTTGGCCGTAACTACGGCCAACATTTAACGGTATTCATTTCTCCGGTTAACATAATCTATTCTACCGTTGCAATTTTCGATGACGCGTCCGAGCATTTCGATTTGTATTTGGCGAATAACGCTAGTAATGTTGGCTTCTAGTTGCTCAATCATACCCGGCCTATCCATATACACTTTGGACTTTACATAGCCCTAAAGGGAAAAATAAGAATAAAAAAGAAAATCACACCAAACCGTTGTTTTGACTGGATGTAATGGTATCACTTAAATCTCTTCAGGTTGTTCTTCGGACCGAACATGACAATATTGTTTGTTGACATATCCGTTAAGCCAGTAATGTGCCTCATCACTAAACAAGACAAACAAATTTTTGTCGAAAACGATGGATTTTTTCCGTCTTTTCAAGAGCTGAATGAAAGCCAAAGACAAGAAAAGAAAATTGAATTTTGTATAGTTTTAAGCCAAGATCCTTACGTAAAATACGTCAAGTTGTTGCATACGACAAGCCAAGTTGTTGCGAACGACTATTTTAATTATTTTGATTTGTAATGGCCAGTATTGCAGAACGGCAATTTCATAGGTAAAGACCTATTATATTCTTTACATTTTTTTTTAAAGATTATTTGATTTAAATGTTGGCCGTAACTACGGCCAACATTTAACGGTATTCATTTCTCCGGTTAACATAATCTATTCTACCGTTGCAATTTTCGATGACGCGTCCGAGCATTTCGATTTGTATTTGGCGAATAACGCTAGTAATGTTGGCTTCTAGTTGCTCAATCATACCCGGCCTATCCATATACACTTTGGACTTTACATAGCCCTAAAGGGAAAAATAAGAATAAAAAAGAAAATCACACCAAACCGTTGTTTTGACTGGATGTAATGGTATCACTTAAATCTCTTCAGGTTGTTCTTCGGACCGAACATGACAATATTGTTTGTTGACATATCCGTTAAGCCAGTAATGTGCCTCATCACTAAACAAGACAAACAAATTTTTGTCGAAAACGATGGATTTTTTCCGTCTTTTCAAGAGCTGAATGAAAGCCAAAGACAAGAAAAGAAAATTGAATTTTGTATAGTTTTAAGCCAAGATCCTTACGTAAAATACGTCAAGTTGTTGCATACGACAAGCCAAGTTGTTGCGAACGACGCCGGATCGACACTTTGCGATCATCGTGTACACTCTCAGCTACCGCAGCAATATTTTCTTCACTACGTGCTGGATGTGGTCTATTTGGTCGTGTATAATCTAATAATGTAAAGTGGCTTTCAAAATTTTCGATGGTATAGCGAATCGTGCGTTCGGTAGGCCGATTATGTGGATAGTCCACTTCTATAAACTTATAGAAGTTTATCTATGTGCACGAAACACTTTCCTCGCAGAACGTTGATTTGCGTAATACAGCTGAATAATTTGTAAAAAATTAAATGTCAAACTATACTGAACTAAAAAGTTTATCACGACTCACGCTTCATCGGTTAAAAAATCCATAGACAAAAAAGTACCTCTAAAAGAATCCACCCATTATAACTACTTGTAGATTATTTATGGATTATTATTTAATATTTTATTCACTTTATTATGATTAATAAGAGTACTAATGCGAAATCCAACAAAATTGTTAAAAAAATATAATAATATGTTGATTCCCAGAAGACGTGTTAGGTAGGTACTGCTACGCCGAAGCCCAAAACCCTGAAATAGAAAATACAAAAAATTACTAATTATTTTTTGTTCATGAGTCAAATCCTATAGGGATATTTCAGTAAATTTGTGACACCGTTTTCATCCTGATTCAGGTATATGCCTTGTACCTGTATGCTATGTGATAGTTTGAATATTTATTGTATCAACAGTTATCAGGTACTTTATTTCAATTAATTATGAGTAATTGACGGCACAATCCTTGACAATAGAATTAATATTATAAAAAGGTTAATGTAACTATCGGTCTCAGTGTAGCCCCGGTTCTACGCCGAGACCGTGAGTTAAAATGGTCGATAATCCCGGAGTAGACACGCGAAACACGAGCACCACCCAGTGCCCTCCGTGCCGGCTTAAAAATTCCCTACACTTTACCTAGCTCCATATTGTTTTAGACAAATTCAAAGATTATCGAGCTACATGATTAAAATATTATTAAAAACATTTTTTTAATGATGCATCGTATCTGCGTCCGTGGGTTTGTGGTGTATCGCTTGGGTTGACCTCGAGAGGGTGCAGATTCGATACTTTACTATGGTTCAGACTACAATCTTACCCTTGCGTAGAGCCGAATAAAGCAGGGGGACGTGGTTGGTGATAATAATGATGAGAGCGACATTAAAATATTTGTAATTACAAGCATAATTATATTTTAAACATATAAAGATAATTCGCATCGATTAATCGACAAAGGAGAGAAATTTGAGCTAAATTAAATTCAAATCGTTGGAGGAAATAGCCGTCCCATCTCCCGAAGATTTATGGTATTGTCCTACGTTTATTTTATTATTGTAAAACGTATAAGTTGAAATAATAGAGACGTTATGTAGTATCCTTACAAGTCATATTCTTAGGAGCCTGTAATATAATTATTATTAGTAATTAAGATGGACTTTTAAAATTTATAATAACGTGTGTAGCGGACTAATTAGCGTCACAATCCTGAATCGCGCTATCGAAGTTACCTAAGATCGGCGCTATAAATACAACTTCTGAAACTACTACACTTGTATGCATACAAGTGGGCTTCGGCCTGACCGAGCATACCACTTCGCTTGGTCGGAGATCTCCTTTTGGGGCTTCCATTATATCCCACAAGTCAAAAATGTATTTTATCACAAGCTTCAGTTTTAGTAACAATTAACTAGTCTGAAAAATATAACATTTAAAAACTTAATAAAGTCCATTTAAAACACTAGAAAACCAATCAATCCATAATAATAAAACTAGCACAGCCCTAATGATCACATCATTGATCAATGGATTATGATGAATATCATATCAATGATGATGATGACAGCGATGACGGTTGTTAGGAAAATAATGGAAAATTATAATCAACATAAAAATACAATATGTTAGTTAGACAAAATGTTGTGGGTCTTGTAAACACAAGTGGTAGTTTTTGTTGCGACATTTCGCGCTAATATAAAATAATCCCTTAGTTTGTTACTTCGATTCCAAGACTTGGTTGATTTTTATAATGACGATCACGACGAAATTGATGATGATAAAAAAATGACGTTGTGGGTCTTGTAAACACACATTATAGTATTTGTTGTGACGTTTCGTGCTATTAAAAAATTACTCCTTTTTCGGCGAGCTCATGAATACAAAGCTAAGGATGCTATCCGTCCCGTTCACACCCGAGGACATTATCAATCTAACACGAATCGAACAATAGCGTCGCATGATTTATACAGTCGCTTAGTAGAAACATTACGGATAATTATAGCGGGAGCGAACGGTTTTCATACTTTTGCATATTTTGGAAAAATCAAAAAGGTATATTTTCTTCTGTATTTATTTTCTTCTGTAAAATAAATGAATGCTTTAAATAGTATACAGGTTATAAATTAAAAAAAAAAAACGGAAGTAAACGTAACTAACTTACACTTTTCAAAGTCTTTGTAAATACAGATTATTGCAGTTGTATTTATCATATTTTTTAATTAACCCAGCTTACCTTCATACATTTAAATGTATGTAAGTATTAGCTAAGTAATAAGTGTTATACTAGTTTTAGCATTTAAAAACACAAAATTAAAAAAATAATCCCTAATTTATCAAAATGTACGAGTAAAATATAAATAAACACACACCTTCATATTCAACTTACACACGTTACCCGAATTGTAAACTGTCAATTGAAGAGTTTACAAATCCCAAGACGTCTCGCCCGAGCTACACCTCCACAAAAGCCGAACAGAAGTAGGAGCTCAGCTCACGAGCTTTTCAAGGGTGGTGGCTTTCGGCGGGAAAGCGGCTTCAAGCGGCATGGGGTGGAAGGGGGAGGGGGGAGGAGGCGAGGCGTGATGGTTCGTATTGATTTAGTGCCGTCGTCGACGAAGCTATGTACTACTGGAAAGTATCGCCTATTGTCGCTTGATGCGCTTTCCTTACACCTGCGCTTGGAGACTATTATTTTTAATAATTAATTAAATTAACGGAAGGAACTGAAACTTATATAGATTGTTTCAAAGTGACTATAATAAAATTATGCTCGAAAATAAATTAAAGGAAACATTAATAAATATATAAGATAACAACAATATGTATAATTTTTTTTATTGTCTATCCGGTCTACTTTCACCGTTCTTTCTTTCCTTCCGATGACGGTTTTCCCCTGTATGTTACATGTTAATATATCGCATACTCTTTCTATTTCATGCGTCATTGATCTATTGGTTATACTCCGTGTGCAACAATTTTAAGTTAACTAACTGAAGTATAAAATAACTTAGAATAAAAGTTTGTAACATCATACAAGAACGTACTGTTTAAAATCACATAATACATCGGAGCAAAAGCATTTTCCAGTGCTGCAGCGCTTCGTTCCCTCGGGACAACCTCCCAGCGTCGAAGATTTAAATGGATATTTAACTTTAGTCTCAAGGAACCTAAAGTCTATTGCTTTTAACGTCCTTCGTGTTCAAGGTTTTTTTCCTTAAAAGAAAACTTGTGAAGCTTTTAGCAAATGGTTTAAAATTGCTCGGATTTAAAACTTGTTTGATTTTTTCGTTCTCGATTTTATAATCTCCAGCGCTCGCAATGCTATTTAGAATAAACGAAAGAAAACTAATTAAACGGTTGCGAAGCTCTTGCGACGTAAAATTTTATGATTTTTATTACATAAATCATATAGGTTACTTTGTAAACTTGGTTGACAGACTGCCGTGTGTCTAAAATCTAGAATTTTAGATCATAAGTGCGCATATGGCATGTGTGGTATTAAATTATATTACATCGAAAAAAGTATTACTTCACACAGTTCATGAATAGATACATCCAAAAGTTTCGAATTTTTAAACTTATTTTGATTTTACTAACATTCACAAAGTAAGCAATAGAAGGTCAAAAAACTCGTGGGACATCTCCACATAAGAAACGTAACATAATATAATGTCATTATAAACCACTGTCTTCATGTGGTAGATAAGCATCTGAACACCGATTTTCGCACGATCATATTATTAATACAACTTAATAAGTGGCTTAAATTTTTTGCATTTTATTATTGCATTTTAGTGAATTAGCTAACTAAAAGTTTTTGTATGTAAACTAAATAAAAATTCAAAACACTTATCTATAATTCTTATTTACGATAATACATTGTTCTAAAATTTATGTTAGCAATTAATGATGTTTATTTCTACAATAATGAGATGCTTCACTGACGCTAATAAAATTAAAAATCGATATTCAGAATTGCAATAAATTCGAATTTATTGAATCAATCAGGTCAAACAAATCTGCATAAACCTGATTGAATCAGGTTGGGTTTTAATTTTTTTTTTATTTTTTTTATTACATGAACTTCCTATTTAGGTATTTCATACATTACAATCTAGCCTAGCTTAGACTAATAAGTAATTTTAGGTTAACTTAAATTGCTAAGTAGAGTGTACAGGACTGTATAAATTCACAGGGGTTCAACCGCCGGCTCAGATTAGACTCGAAGATAGCAAGGTTACACCGATTTGGGCAGAGCCGGGGCGATAATAAAACACTTATTTGAGGAGAACGTTTTTTCACTTTTTCGATTCGCTTACCTGGCTCATGGCAATGCCGTATAGAGAGCCCCGCCCGTACGCCTCTTTCGGGCCGATCTTCCATTTCATTTTTACCTCTCTATACGGCTATTTTCCATAATTTTCCCCATTTTCCATGAGCCAGGTGAAGCAAAACGCGTTGTGTGAAATACTTTATTATCATAACCAGACATATAAACCCTTATATACTAAACATCTTATTCTGTAGAAAAGTTATTTACATTTTAAGGTTCAACTTATATGAAATGTTGTACATTTTTACCACTGTTTTCGTAATAATTTCTTAACCATTTATTATATAACCTTAAGCGCTATACTACACGTTATGTACTACGTTTATTTATATAAATCAAAAGAAGCTACGTTAAAATTAGCTTTAGTTAAAAATATATAATCAAAATAACCCGCACTTGATAAAACACCATTTTAACACTATTTTTCCACACTGATGCCATATAAATCTATACATATAGTCACTGAGTGTTCACTATTCTAGTTTTACGTACCGTTTTAATTACACGTTTATTGTTCACATTAAAATTCACTCATGTTTTTCGTTACGAGGCCGCTGTCCTTAACATCCTCCCCCCGGCGCAGTAGCCAGGGTCTACGCAGCCTCCTCAGGTGACTGCGGGCTCGCCGATCCCGCCGTGGACTGCTCCGGTGACTGCGAGCTGGTCGAGCTCGCTATAGGCTGCTCCGGCGGCGACTGCGGGCCGTCCGCGCCCGCCGCAGACTGCTCCGGCGAATGCGAGCTGTGTGGACTCGCTGCGGGCCGCTCCGGCGACTGCGAGCTGTCCGTGCTCGCTGTAGGCTGCTCCGACGCTCGTTCTGCGCCCGGCGCCGTCCCCGGCGTCGTCCGCTCCGCTCCCGGCTCCGTCTGCTCCGCCAGCGGTCGCAACTGCGACTGCGGCGCCTCCTCCAGCACCGCCAGCTTCGACGTTGGCCTCCGGAACACGCCACTGCGCGTGCGAACGTCCGCACAGCGCACTTGTCCGTCCTGGCCGGGATAGACTCGGTGCACGACCCCCCGCGGCCACGTATTACACGGCAGCGTCGGGTCGACCACGACAACCAGGTCCCCTGGTACAAGGACTCGGTTGCTCAGCGGGGCCCCGTAGCGTAGTGTGAGCGTGGGAAGGTATTCCTTCACCCAACGCCTCCAGAACTCGTCGGCAAGGGCTTGCGCGACCCTCCATGTTTTTTTGTCCGCCGGCACACACGGTCCGACGTACGGCAGTACGGTGGACGACCCGAGGAGGAAATGATTCGGTGTAATCGCCTCCGGGTCGTTGGGGTCCACCGATACGTGCACAAGCGGTCGAGCGTTCACTGAGTACTCCGCCTCGGCCATCAGTGTCTGGAGTACCTCTTCCCTGGGCGACTTCTCGTTCAGCGTGGCTAGCAGGGCGGTTTTCACCGACCTCACCATTCTTTCCCAGGCACCTCCTTGACTCGGCGCCCCGGGCGGTGTAAACTTCCACTGCATCCGATGAGTGAGGCCCAGCTGAGCCATAGCCGGCGCCCACTCGGCGTACGCCTGCCGCAGCTCGACGTCCGCGCCTCTAAAATTCGTCCCATTGTCGCTGTACATGACTGCCGGCCATCCTCGCCGCGCAGCCATTCTTCTCATTGCCATCAGTGCAGAGTCCGTCGACAGCGAAGCCACCAGCTCCAGGTGGACCGCCCGCGTCGTCAGACATGTGAAGAGAGTTCCCCACCTCTTCTCGTGACGTCGGCCGATGGTGACCGTCATCGGGCCGAAACAGTCGAAGTACGAAAATGGTCTCTGGAACGCCCCCAGGCGCTCGGCTGGCAGGTCTCCAGTTGGCGGGGTCCTCGGGTGTGCCCGTCGTAGCCGACAGAACGCACATCGGCTCATGATAGTACGCACCGTCGGCCGCAGCTTCAATATCCAGAATTTCTGCCTGAGGTCGTTCACGACTCTCTCGCGGCTCCCGTGTCCCGCTCTGGCGTGCTCCCTTGCCACCAGTAACCTTGTGAAGCGATGTCTTCCATCCAGGATGATAGGGTTTTTCATTTCGGCCGGCACCTGCGCTGCTTTGATCCTTCCGTCCAGTACGAGCAGCCCGTCCTTGTACACCGGGTTGAGCCGGTACAAGGAGCTCCATCTAGGCACCGTCTTGCCACTTGCCATCTTCTCGATTTCTTGTGCGAAGCTGTCTCGTTGTGATTTTTGATACCACAACCTCTCGGCCCTCTCCAGGTGGGCCCGACGATCTCGGCACTTCTCGACGAACAGCAAGACCATCGCCGTGCATCTTACGAGGCGCTCGTAGTTTGAAAAGCGCGTCACATCTGGTAAACAGCTCAGCTCGCTCGCCTCCGTGGTGTGGAAGGCGACGTATTCTTCTTGATTTTCGATTCTAGCGGGACTCTCCGCGGGCCACTCGTTCATCGGCCTGCGCAGGAAGTCCGGCCCCCGGAACCAAGGGTCCTCGTCGCTCTTCGGGACGTAGCCCGTTCTGGTGGCTAAGTCGGCGACGTTGCTCTTCGTGCTCAGCCATCTCCACTGGTGAACGGACGTCAGCTCGGCAATCTCCCCTAGCCGATGTGCGACGTACGGTGTGTATTTGTGGCTGCCGTTCCGTATCCAACACAGAACCACTTGTGCGTCGATCCAGTAGAAAACCGTGTCCGTTTTCCATCTGTGTTCTGCTGCGACTGCGTTTCCCAGCCTCGCTCCGACCAGGGCAGCCTGTAGCTCCATCCTTGGTATTGTCTGTGCCTTCAGCGGCGCCACCTTGGCCTTGGCGGCGGCTAACACGACTCGTACTTCCCCATTTTCTTGTTCCAATCTCCAATAGACGGCTGCGGCGTATGCGTCCTTACTCGCGTCGCAGAACACGTGCAGCTTTCGGCCTCTCGTCGGACTCCCCCCGTTGTAACTCCGGGGTAGCTCGAGCTGACTGATGTACTCCATGTCGGTCAGCCAACGGGCGAAATCTTGGGCTGACTCAGCGGGTAGCGACTCGTCCCAATCCAGCTTCTGACGCCACAAGCCTTGTAGGATGACTTTGGCGGTGATCGTGTAGCAGCTCAGCAGTCCCAGCGGGTCGTAGATGCTCATCACCGTGCTGAGGGCCTCTCTCTTTGTCGGTGCGCGCTGTAGCTCGCGAACCTCCTTATGGACTCTGGAGAGCGACGTGTTGAATCTTAGTTTGTCGCCTCGGGAGTCCCATAGCATGCCCAAGGTCTTCTGCTCGTCTTTGGTGACACGCTGTGTAGTGTCCTCGGCCAGGCGGTCTTCAGGCAGTCCCTCTAGCACCCTCCGGTCGTTGCTCGTCCAGCCTCGTAAGTGGAAGCCACCTTTCCTATGTATTTGGTCCACTTGTTCCACGGTCTGCATGGCCTTCTGGTGGTCTGGATAGCTGTCTACGTAGTCATCCATGTAGTGGGCTTCGGTGATAGCGCGATGAGCTTCGGGATGCGATTCGGCAAACTCTTCCGCGTTCCGATTCCGGGCTGAGTGTGCCAGGAACGGTGAACACGATGCTCCGAAGATCATTACCACCATCTTGTATGTGGACGGCGGTTCGCCTTCGTCTTCTCTCCACAGGAACAGCTGGGCCGGTTGGTCTTCTTTTCTGACCTTGACACGAAGAAACATCTCCTCTATATCGGCCTTCACAGCGACGGCTTCCTCTCTGAACCGGAACAATATCTTCGGCAGTGAGGTCAGAAGGTCAGGCCCTTCTAACAAGTGATCGTTGAGGCTCACGCCGTTTGTTCTCGCTGCTGCGTCGAAAACCAGTCGCAACTTGCCCGGCTTGTTTGGGTTTTTAACCGGGAAGTGCGGCAGGTACCATGTGATGTCACTTCCGGCCTCTGTCCCGTCGCATTTTTCCGCATATCCCTTGCTTATGAGATTCTTCATCTGTCCATGATACTGCGCCTCGTCCATGGGGTTCTTCTTGAGCTTGTGTTCCAAGTTCTTGAGCCTCTTTAGCGCAGTATTGTAGCTAAGAGGTAGCTTGACGCCGTTCGTGCGCCACAGAAGTCCCACTTCGAATCGACCGTCTTCCGTTCGTTTGGCCGTTCTGCCAAAGAGGTCGATGGCTCGCTGCTCCTCGTCGCTCAGCTTAGCCTTGGACGCTATTCCCAGTGCGTCTATTTCGAAGTGTTTCTTCACCATTTCCTCCAGTCGTTCGCCTCGGGTCTCGATCGTAGACACGTGCAGGATGTTCTCGTGTTCTTCCTGCTTTATGAGGCGTCTGGGGATGCTTCCATGGATTACCCAGCCAAGCTTCGTCTTCGAGGCTGCAGGCTGGTTTCTCTTGCCGATCCTCAGCTCCCTGGATACAATGAGCTGCCAGTTGTCCGTGCCGATGAGAAGTTGGGGTTTCTTATCTTCATAGCATATCTCTTCGTTCTTGAGATCGTGCAGGTGAGCAAGTCGAAACAGTGATTCCGGGACGGACTGAGTAAGTAGGTTCAATCCGGCCACGGTTCTCGCAGTGACGTCATATCTGGTACCGTCGTGACCCCGTACGCCAAGTTGTACGAGTCGGCTTTTTTCTTCCCTTCTCTCGGCATTGATCCCATGCATTCTCAGCACCTTCGGTGGGCCGTCTGCGCCGATAGCCTTCGCGACGTCTTCATCCAGTAGTGTCACTGTCGAGCCCTCGTCGAACAGCGCGAAGATATTCGCTTCGCCCCGTGGACCGACAACTTGAATTCTTCTCATCTTAAGTTTCACCGCACGGTCGGAGGTGACCGATGCGGTAATCACGGCGTCCTCTGTCTGTGGGGCGCCGCCGGACCTGTCTTCGTGCAGCAGCGCATGATGAGGCAAGTTGCAGCCCTTCACCCTGCTTCGCCCTGCAGTTGTATCTTCTGTGCCTGCTTCGTATGCACCGGAAACACAGCCCTTCCTTTTTGACCGTGTCCCATCTCTTTTGCATGCTCAGTTTCTTGAAAGCAGCGCAGCGAAATAGAGCGTGATCTTCGGCACATATCGGGCACTTCGTTGACTCCTCGCGTATTCTCTTTGGCTGGCTGCGACTCGGCGAATCCCTGCCCTCGTCTGCTATCGCGAAGACTGGCCTTCTCGTCCGGGCTTCGTTCTTGTTAGGAGGTGGACGCGGTGTTTCCTTCTTCGGTGCCGTGCTGAACCCGTAGCGCAGCGCCCTGTCCGCTTCTCTCATTAAGAATTCAGAGAGAAGGACGACATCGGGCTCGTTCCTGAAGCGCGACGTCTCTTCTGCGTAGTCGTACCACTTGCTCTTCTCGTATGGGCTGAGCTTCTCGAGGATGTCTCTCGTGAGCAATGGGTTAAAGAGATACCCGTGCCTCAGCTTCCTCAGGATGGTTACCATGTTCTGAATCTTCACTGCAAATTGGTTGAGTTCTGCCGCCGAACCTCCGAGCCTCGGCATCTTCTTCAGATCTTCCATCATGCGATCGACCATAACCTCGGGTCGACCGAAGCATTGTTCCAAGGTCTTCATAATTTGTTCAGGCGGCGTCGCGACGCTCAGCAGTGGTGCCACGGCTTCTCTTGCTTCTCCCCGTAGGCAGCTTCTCAGACGAGCTAAGTTCTCGATCGGCTTGAGCTTGTAGAACGCAGTGGTGTCTTCCATGGCTGCTTTGAATGGCAACCATTCAGTGGGAGCGCCCGAGAATATGGGCAATTCCGTAGTGTGGCGCGACTGTCGTTGGTTTAGCAGTTTATCCAATGTTTCGGCAAGTTGTTCCACTCCATTAGCCCTAGACGTGGGCGGTGTGGTTGAGCGTGGGTGGCGTTGCTGCGGCCACTCGAACCTCGTCTTCTGGGCTCCCTTCGGTGGCATGTCTTCTGGCTTCGGCGTCTCTCTTTCTTCCATTGATGTCGGCTCTTGTCTAGCCTCTTCGGGTTCGGGACCCTGTTCGCTTAGCCAGGCTCGGACACGTTGCTCCACCTGTTCTGATGGCTCGTCGTCGTCGGGGCTGCTACCATCTTCTGCAGCGGCGACGTCAGCGGCGACCTTCTTCTTTATAAGTTCTGCTTCGATCTGCAGTTCCTTCTTACGAAGAGCGGCGAGTTTCTCCTCCGCCTCGTAATGCATACGCGCGACGACACTTGCTGTCGATCGACGCGATCTAATTGAAATAGCCTTCTTTCTGGCTAGGGTTTGTACTTCCGAGGATGCAGGCGCCTTGCTGGTACCTGGTCTCGGTTTCAAAATAGTTTGAAGCAGATCCGCTCTTCCCTCGGTCGGCGGCGGCTGGCTCGTAGCGGCAGCGGACGGCGATCGTGGCGGATCCGGAAATCGACGTGGTTGCTGCTGGTTCTCCTCGGCCCCACTCTGACTTCTTGTTATAACCATCTTCAAATGTTAATCTTCAAATGTTAATCTCAAATGTTAATCTTCAATGTTAATCTTCCATATTAATCTTCCTTTTCAAGAATCTTCGGGAGGTTTTTCCGATGAAAAATCTGCGAATCCTTGCTTCCGTTCGCAGCGGTGTATCCTTGTATCCTCGAGTCCGATCTTCTGAGTCCAATCTAATCCCTGGCGTTGATTTCTGACTTGAATCTTCAAAAAATTTCTATGTTCAGAACAGCTGACGAAAATTTTCTAAGTCCTGTCTTCAGTAAAAATTTCTATCTTGATTCTTCGGAAATTTTTCTATGTTCAGAACAGCTGACGAAAATTTTCTAAGTCCAGTCTTCAGTAAAAATTTCTATCTTGATTCTTCGGAAATTTTTCTATGTTCAGAACAGCTGACGAAAATTTTCTAAGTCCAGTCTTCCGTAAAAATTTCTATCTTGAATCTTCGGAAATTTTTCTATGTTCAGAACAGCTGTTCAAATTTTTCTAAGTGCCGTCTTCGTTATTTTCAACTTGATATGGACTTCGAATTTTTTCTTCGATCTTGAAATTCGGCTCGCCAAAGGACCACGCACTACTGTACAGGACTGTATAAATTCACAGGGGTTCAACCGCCGGCTCAGATTAGACTCGAAGATAGCAAGGTTACACCGATTTGGGCAGAGCCGGGGCGATAATAAAACACTTATTTGAGGAGAACGTTTTTTCACTTTTTCGATTCGCTTACCTGGCTTATGGCAATGCCGTATAGAGAGCCCCGCCCGTACGCCTCTTTCGGGCCGATCTTCCCTTTCATTTTTACCTCTCTATACGGCTATTTTCCATAATTTTCCCCATTTTCCATGAGCCAGGTGAAGCAAAACGCGTTGTGTGAAATACTTTATTATCATAACCAGACATATAAACCCTTATATACTAAACATCTTATTCTGTAGAAAAGTTATTTACATTTTAAGGTTCAACTTATATGAAATGTTGTACATTTTTACCACTGTTTTCGTAATAATTTCTTAACCATTTATTATATAACCTTAAGCGCTATACTACACGTTATGTACTACGTTTATTTATATAAATCAAAAGAAGCTACGTTAAAATTAGCTTTAGTTAAAAATATATAATCAAAATAACCCGCACTTGATAAAACACCATTTTAACACTATTTTTCCACACTGATGCCATATAAATCTATACATATAGTCACTGAGTGTTCACTATTATAGTTTTACGTACCGTTTTAATTACACGTTTATTGTTCACATTAAAATTCACTCATGTTTTTCGTTACGAGGCCGCTGTCCTTAACATAGAGTATCACTAAAATTGCGTCCATCAACACATTTCTTATAGTCTCTATAAAGGAGAATACACATTATTGTTTGTGTTCTGTCACAGTCACACACTTCACTGACTTTAACACTAGCTTAACACACTAACTCGTAAGGTTTTGTCCTTTTCAGTCTTCTGACTATGACCGTGTTATCGAGGAGCTGGATAGCCTCAACATTCACATGATGGTAAAGTCTTTTTTCATGAGCTTCGGCTTATTTTTTGATAATAGTTGAGACGATGTCCACTTTAAAGTCCCGATGTATCTTCATTTCTAATGTACCAAGGTACATTCACAACCCCTCTAAGTACTTTATTTTGAAATCTTTGTATAATAAGGATATTGCTTTTTTTGCTAGAAAAAGGTTTAAGTTTCTTTTTTTTTATAGCTGAATACCATAAGTCCAAACGGGCATGAGGACTTGTTTATAGGTACTTATATGTTTGTGTATTTTGTTTTGTATTGTAAAGGTTGTTAAATAATAGTAATAAATTAAGGTGTAAGGTTCTTTTCCAAGTAACCGGCACATTTTCCTATAACGAAGCTCTAACTCTTCGCGCTTCTTTTGAACGAAGCTTTGTATCCTGTGTCTTGCCAAGATATTTGGCTGTATTTTCGTGGGGTATTATAGTATTCTGAATATATATCGGATGATAGTTTGGTCTCTTGTTTGTAAAATCTACGTGAATTAATTTTGTTTCATTAAGCTTTATACTTTTTCGTCCAGTGATATACTGTATCTACTCTATTACTCTAGCTTTCTCTACTCTAGCTTTCTGTACTTTTTCCACTGCTTCCACTTGCGTCTCGCCCGTAGCCATTATGGCTGTGTCGTCTGCAAAGGCTGCAATGGTACTATTTTCTATTTCTGGAATATCAGAAGTGTAAAGTAGGTACAGGACCGGGCCTAGGACACTTCATTGAGGTGTTCCAGCTTTTATATGCTTAATCTCTGAATATGCTTCATCTTGTCTCACCCTAAACATTCTGAGTGTTAGGTAAGACTTTAAGATATCAGCGAACTGCTATGGAAGTAGATTTATAATTTTGTGAATAAGGCCTTTATGCCAAAACCTTATCAAAAGCCTGCGCTACATCCAAGAAGACTATTATGTAGGCTTTATTTTTTTCTAGTGCCTTTTCTATTAATGTAGTAATTCTATGCACTTGGTCAATTGTAGAGTGTTTTTCTCTAAAACCAATATAGTTTGGAATTAAATTCCTTTTTTCTAGTATAGGTTTTAGACGTTTGAGAAATAGATTTTCAATTTTAGATATAACAGGTAGTAGAGAAATTGGTCTGTACGATTTTGTTTCTTGTGGTGGTTTCCCAGGTTTTGGCAGCATTATGACTTCTGCTACTTTTCACATATCAGGCACGTATCTGAGCCTAAATGCCGCATTTATGTGCGTGGTTAGCTTGACTATAGCTTTTCGTTGAAAATTTCGGATAACTTCTCCAGTTATGAGATCGAACCCTTTCGATCTTAGGAGATTTCTTTAGGCTTATCCTTTTTATCTCACTTTTTACTTCTCTTAGTGTAACGAATTTTATTTCAATCTCATCTTGTGATGAGAATGATGGATGATTGGTTGGAAAATTTCCTCGAGATGATCAGCAAATGTAGATGCTTGCTGTTTACTGATTATAGCCCAATTTACTTTTTTTATGGGTTTTAAAATAATAATTATATGGAATTAGATTTTGTGCTTATTATAATAAATAATTAAAATGTATGAAAGGATAGTGTGGTGAAATCTAGATATAATATTATGATCTGTCTGTTTGGGCTATATTAATCATCGGCCACCACAGCTATCTCATGCCAAACAAATGTGTGTGTTGTAGACATAAATATATATCTTGTCGCGATCTTTAAACATAGTAAAATGTTATTGAGGAAATCGCAAGTGATATTCATCATCATCTATATATAAAAGGCAAAGCTGATTGACTGATGTATTGACGCACAGGCCACCCTTGAGGCTAGAAAATTGAAATTTTGCACACGTATTTATCATATTATAACGTAGGCATCCACTAAACACTTTTTTTTAAATTTAGCCCCCAAGGGGGTAAAATAGGGGATGAAAGCTGAAAACCTAGTCACGAAAAAAAAAGTCGTGCGGGCGAAGCCGCGGGCAATTAATGGTAGTAATATATAAACGGTAACCCAAAAAATTTGTACTTCGTTTAACGAAAATAATGTAAATTAAAGTTTATATGGAGGAGGAGTGAGCTTCACTAATGGTTTTTTATAATAGTACTTAAAAATACACATATTTAATAAAAATAACGTATTACACACTACAGGTACTTGATTACTCATACCATGCGTGTTATACAGTTTTGTCATACGTTGACGTTTGTCAATATATCTTACACATCCAATAGACAATATTAACATATTTAAATTCGTATCTAAGACGCAAAAGAATCCTAATAAAGTTCAAACTTAAAAATTAAATGAAACTTATTATGATTTGTTTAATAAACATAAACATGAACAAAATGAACTTATACCATGAGGCGATCACGAGTAGTACTTATTAGTCGTTGAAATAAGATCAAGTCACATATCATTTGCAAAGGAAATAATTATACCCGTAATAAATAACATCTATCCGGCTGCACATTAATAAAATTTTAGAAAATGACAAACATCGACATCCCCTTCCTTTGCAAGTTACATTTTAAATATTTAGTATTTATACAAAAATAATATAATTTATAATAAACGAAAACTGAATTAAATTTGCATATTAATTAAATAACTCGTTTTATACTTCGGAAGTCGAAACGTGTTCAGTCCTCTAATAATACCTATGTATTTTATTATTTTTGACAGCTGTTAAATACTACATTAATAATAACATTTGACAGCGGCGTAACTGTCATGATTTCGATCGATTTTTATGGAATTCTCATTCGATAGCGTTACGTTTACGCCACTGTCAAATTTTCCTGCTAGGCCCACAGAATCCCTTGTAGCTCAGTACCACTTAGTACCTATACCTACCTCGGGGGTAGTGAAATTCAATCCGACAGATAGGCTAATAGACAAAGGGTGGAAATCATGAAAGGAGGATAATTTAGTTTGCAGGTTGAACCCTACATAAAGTCATCGCACAAACTTGCACTTTTTAAGTAATCTAAGTACAATTTAAACCGGAAAAACATAATTTAATCTTTTATTTAACGTTTAACTTAGGCTACGTTCCCACGAGAGTTTTTTGTGGTCGCGACAGAAAAAATAGCACTGTAAATAGAACTCTACGCCAGTACAATAGAGCTTAAAATCGAAGTGCCAAATATAAGATTTGACAACACTATTGGATTTTCAGCTCTATTGTATTAGTGCACAGCTGTATTTACAGTGGTATTTATCGCGATTACTGAAAAACTTAACATATTTATTATCTTAATTGTACTTTGACGTTACCACGACCATAGAATGGTCTTATAGAAATATTTAATTAAAAAAAAAAACCTACTAATGTTGTGCTGCTACCTGCTGTCTATAAATATTTTTCAGATTTAAATTGAGCTAAGATAGGTTAATTATAATTCTGTTATTACAAGGAAATAAAACATTCGCGGTTGAAGCTATTTTAATGTTTTATTACGACCGTTTACCGTAGGTAACCTACCCAGGTTATCCATTTTTCAAATAAATACAAAATGGCGAATATCTGAGAAACGGTTCAATATCGGTCATACAAAATTTAATTGATTATTCGCCGTCTGTGACGCCCTTCACTCATATCGTGAAAAGTATAGAAACAACGTCAAAAAGTATAAGGCATCTACAATTGCCTAAATATATTTATTTATAATATGACATACTGTCCAAACACGTATTCAATAAATTGATTAGGACTATGATTAATAAAATTTTCCTCGTAGGGTAAACAGTGATATACTTCACGTTTCCACATTTCTGATATCGTGTCAGATTACACCTGATGAATATTGAAATTATTTAACATTTTTGAGATTAATGAACCTCATAACTGTGGGACGAAATTCGTGCTAGAATATATTAAGTTAATGATGCGAGTTGAAAAATTAAAAAAAACTCGAACGGAAGCTTTCCGCTTAACCAGTTTATGGGTTGATAAATAACTCGAAGACGATACCATTAGATTGTCACATTATTGTTAATGGTGATCATTTCTTTGGCACCTCTGTACTTTTAATAATGAATATTATGACAGTCTCGATTATCATTAAAACACCGACAAAAAGTTTAACTGTTTGTCGGTATTTGTTGTTAAAATATTTGTTTACCTTAAAAAATGATTTTTGTATATTTATGCTTTTGATTGCAAATTGGTACAATTATAAAAGTGTGTGTTGTAATGTTGTTAATATTTATTACTCAGGTATTGTAAACTTACTTAACAAACAAATACTATAATGTTAGGTAAGTTTTCAGACGCAGCTCTACTATTGCAAGGGTGTGACTCACAAATTAAAATTCTTTAAATTTGTTCTTCAAATGTAGATGGGCAGAAATGTATGAACGCTGATGATTTTAGATTTTGTTCTTGTTCATAACTTCTATACCCAGTGTATTTCAGGGGTTGTCCCGTTGGTGAAATCAAATATGATTTAAAGTATAATACTCGTTGGAAAAAACATTTTAAATTGCTGTCGACTCTGGGCTTTTTTAGTATGGAATCGTGACCACATCCTTAACCCTGTGTACTATTAACATGAGCAATGTAGTTTACTAAACCTTTAAAAATGTAAGTCTCCCATAGAGCTACGTGAGATACATCGTTGGATAGGTATTATTGAGCTAGCTAAAAGTAAGTTTCTATCGCGCAAAAACCCAAATCTTCACCTGTTAAAAGCAATTCGGCACTCAACATACAAATTATTCTTGTACATTTCTTTATAAAAATACTACGATATCCCTCAATTCGCCGCATAGTTTATTCTTTTCCAGAATTTAATCCTAACTGCAACACTATCGAATACTATAAACAGGTTGTTTTTTTTCCAAAATTAGTCGAATTAAATTGCGCCGTTTTTCTATAAGGCCATGTTATTTTTCTGGTCAGACCGATCTATTCGTCTCAAAACATGTCTTCCATGATGAAAAATAACCTTTCCACGGTCCTCAGTCCAAATTATTTAAAGTATGCTCAAACACAAGGAAATAAAGAAATAAAATATAAAAGTTATTCTACTACTCAATTCCAATAATTTCATTTACAATTCTAATGTGTAACATTTACAAGGAAATAATGTATTGAGACCTTTCTAATGACACACACACAGCTTGTGTGTATTTAGTAGGTAGACCATAATGCCCATCCTCCTTTAAAGTATGCATGTTGATATCCCACAAATAGTCATAATATAATGTGGAAATTGACTTATACCTTATATCATCACCAATCTTCATATTATTATGACTTAATTTTAAAGATGCGATGAAGAAGAGAATGAGTAGATAGGAGCTTAATAATGACTATAAGTACATTAGCGTCTACCTTAATTATTAGTTTCTGAGCCTCCTACAACTTTTAATTACCATCTTAATTAGTAGATAAATCTTACGTGTTCGTTATCCAAAAACAATTGTTAATTTAATTTGCATTATAACGTAATATTATTATGCACACCATTGTTCTATAGGTCTTCTTATCAACGACAATAATAGTTTTTTATTAAATTTTGTTTTGTAAATAGTTTGTTTTTTTCTTGTCTTCTTACAAAATGATGAAGTATTCGACAACCCATTGAATGTTTGGTGAAATGACAATAATTATCTGATATTAATAATTATTGTGCCTTAAGTTACATCAGAGGGCCAGTGTTATATTTAGTGTTTTATTAAAATGATACCAGTTTTCTTTAATTAACTTTAATAATATGAAATAAAATATTTTTTTGTAGTGTATTAAAGTGTGAGGTATATAAAACATACGTCATGTCAACTGAAAGAAAATTATTGTCAGTGTTAGAAAATCCTGATGATATATCATGGACATATTTTATATCTGCTATTTGCAATTCAAAATGCCTAACTTTGGAGTTATGTTTTATTTATAACGGCCGAAAAGCGGCAGTGTCTCCTACTAATGGTTTCAAATTACTCAAAATCACGTTACTTTTGGGAGCACATAGGAGTAGATAAGCTAATGTCCCATTTGATTCAAATCGACAATTAAATCATTTGAAACGAAATACATGATAAAAATAGGGCCTATCGAATATCCATAGTAAATTTCATCACAGTTAAAATGTTGTAATTTAAAATATTATATAATATTATAAGAAAATTATCGAGCTAATTATAATTTTAATTAACGGGCTATCCTTTTGTAATCGTAAATACATTTGTTGAGTCCTTTTTCAATGCTATAGCAGTACTCAAGTATTCAAGTACGTTTAAATCCAGCACTAGAAAAACTATTAAAATCTTGCGAAACATTTTCCTGTACATGCAGCCTTACTTTTGTATCTTAATTAGTGGCAGCACTCCATTTAATTATTGTTTATTGTACAATAAAGATGAACGGTCCGCATTCTTCTAGAAATAAAAATACAAGTAATTTCTCATTACATAAACAACGGTGTGCCATGCGTAATTAGTAGTTCTAGGTAGTAGTCCCTGCTCCTGTAAACGTTTCAAATTCTTTGATAAATAATTAATTAATAGACTGTACAGTGTAAAATGTACCTCTTTATAGTTGATAAAGTTTGAAATATTTACAGAAATAAAATTTTTAGTAGGTAAATATAAGTATTTACCTACCAAAAATTTTGGTTTTTCAGCTGTATGTCACCTTACTAGTTTTATTGGTCCATGAACTTACAATATTTTATAAGTATACCTAGGACTTACCACATTGTAAGGACACCGACAGATCTTTATTATTAAGTAAATAGTAAGTAATATTTGAGTTAAAATTGATATTCTTCATATTAGAGAATAAGGGAAAATGAAAGAGATAGCAATATTTTTTGCAGGATATTCGAAAATCTCACGTAAAGGTAAAAATGAAATCGAGGTGACAATGGGGACAATAGTAGGGAACCTAGGCCGGAAATCAGCGGGTGCCCGCTCATAATTACATTCACGGATGATATTTTTGAACTTTCACGTGAATATTTTTTTTCAATTTTTTTTTCTAAACTTTGTGATTTACGTCGCTTCTCGGATCCTGCGAGTGTCGGAGGGTGTCGACAACTTTATGCTACTTTAACATTAATTTTGTTTTATTCCTATAATAGGCACGTTTTGTTTTTATTAGAATAAAATCTTTCCACTTATTGTGATCATCAAAAAAAAATAGGAGCTTGTTCGCAAAATCTAAGTAAAGTATTTTTTATTAAATAGCTATCGACACCAAAGTATTTAAATGGAATGGTTAAAATTAGCCAACTATATCTAATAGGTACACGAATAATATAATATTAATGTTTTGCGTGTAATTGATACATACAACTTCGTTACAATTTTCCGTCTAAATTCTACTTGTAGTAAATTCAGTCGTAAGGTCCAGACCTGAACGTAAATCTTTTCTATCGGGCCGGAGGAAGTGCAAGGGAGCGAAAAATAACTGAAAATGAATGGATTCGATGTAACACTCCAATGGACTAATTGGTTTATTTGCGAAAATGCCTCAAACCTTACTGATACCATAATATTCTTGCTAATATCACAAATGCAAAAGTTTTTTGATGTTTGGATAGATCATGCGGCAGGTGTGTGTATTCGTGGATGTGTTCAAAAATTCAGAGATCGTATTCGAACGATAATCGTAGCCTGGATTGACACATAGGTATATAACTGGAAACATATTTTACTCCTGTGTGATAGACAAATATAGAGTAACATCTAGTACGATGTAGTAGTTATTATAAGTAGTACATGTAAGATTCCCCACTACGTTCCATGTTTAGCTTTTAGAAATAATGCGGTATAGAAATAAAGCTTTACGAAAACGTTTGTAAATAAATATATTTTTATTGAACCCAAAGTATATAATCCAATTAAAGTTGCCTTAAATTGTGTCCTGCTCTCGTTACGAATTCGTATAAATCTCTTCGAACTCGTCAGACGGAAATAGCACTTTGCCATAAATCAACATCTATTTATGTAGGTACCTACTTCATTTGTGACGAAAAATATTCTTACGAGCTTTTGCCCACGGCTACGTCTGCGTAAATACAGGAGTACGTACGTACTGGGTTAAAATGTAGCCTATGTTTCAATTCAGAGCCTAAACTACTGCCATACTAAGTTCAATCAAAATCCGTTCAGTAGTTTTTGCATGAAACAAACATCCATCTATACTTCTATCTATTCATCCATCCAACCATGGTTTATTTATATACTCTTTAATAAAATTACGATAATCATTATTGTAAGAGATTAATAATGTCTTAATCTGCAAGAAAGTTGTGTAGTCGCACACCTAAAATTATCTAAGTACTTGTTTTATTTAATATTTTTAAAACTACTACTATATTATTAATGTGAAAATTTGTGAGGATGGATGGATGGATGGATGTATGGATGTTTGTTACTCTTTCACGCAAAAACTACTGAACGGATTTTGATGAAATTGGGTATGGTAGTAGTTTAGGCTCTAGATTAAAATACAGGCTACTTTTTATCCCGAAAAAGTACAGTGTTCCTTTGCGATACTGTATTTTCCCGGGTGGAGCCGCGGACAACAGCTAATTATTATTTATGGGACATTAAAAACTTGCAGATATTATTTCAATATCTTGCAACTTCATAACAGGTTAACTTACAGATGTTGAATAAGATAATGCTCACATTAAAATGATAGCATAATAATTAATTATTTTTATGTCAATTCCGCTTAAGCGTCATACACTTCATACATAACAGGTAATTAATGTAATGACATCACTTAACTGTCATTACTTGTGTACATCGATTTTATATTCGTTTATTCGCAAAGAACAACACTTCTTATCGCAATTATAGTTAATCAACCTAAAGTTGTTATACAGCTGTCACCATACAACATTTTATTGTGTGCCCTAGCTACGAACCTACACTTAACGATTGTCGGCGCAAGAGCTTTGAAGAACTTACTTTTTGTATATAGTCAACTTACAACAACATACTGAAATCTTGTCATATCTAACAACACTCATGTTTATATTAAAGGTATATTTATTTATTTTTTTAGAGTAAGTCGTGTGTCGCTATATTTAAAAAAATATTTAAACTACTTATTATGAAGTGAATAAAATTAAGTATGATTAGTATATGTTCTAAAATCTAACCAGTAAGTAAGAACAGACATAATTAAAGTTAGTTTTATAGTGCTTATAGTAGATACTATAATACTATAATTGGTTCGTCAAGTTATTATTAAATCAATAGCACAAAATTTATCTGCGCGATGTCGCCGAATGCAAGGAAATTCCGGTGAGTAAATTATAGCTGATCCGCGCTGCGTGATATGTATGAAATACCGTTATACACTTATATATACATGTAAGTATGAATCATTTTTATACTTACTAAACTGAAAATAACAAGAATTACTGGGTAATTATGAACAAACGTCGACGTAATAATAAAAAGTTGAAACTACTTTAAACATAATACTGGCAACTGGGTAATATTCTAAGCATAACGAAATCGATCATTCAAAAATATATATTTTTTAATACTACCTATCTAGAACTGCGGAATAATTTTCAAGATAATTTACATAATATAACAGTACCCTGTGATTAGCGATTCACGCAAAATATACTTATAAAGTACTACGTCTAAAACAAATTCAGTGTGTATTTTTCGTCTGCGGTACATTAGGCAAGTTTCGTAATTAATTGCAGGAGGCGATTGTACGACGACAGGGGAATGATCCGCTAGATTTATAACCTCTTACTGTTACTGCAAGATTGTATGCAGAGGAATGTTCTATATTTTTTAATATCATAATAGTTATATTATGATCTACCTGTTGTTATTTGTGAGTATTAATATATCGAGCTAAAAATATTATACCCACATACTTATCAAGTCTTTACGGCTCGCTACATTTTTAAAACAATGAAAAATTTGTCACGTATTAAAATATATATTTATTTTATTTAAGAGGCTTTTGAAATAATGTAACGGCATATAAAATTAATTTCCAAAACATAAATTCTCTGTAGCAAAATAGAAACCTTTCGATTATCGGCATCGATACAAAACACACGTTTATCGCTAAGCTATCTCTCGATGTTCGATACAAAAATCGTTGGTGGCACCTACTTCATCATGCACCTGCCGCATACATATTCATTAGCTATCGACTCCGTATCGACTGTTCGCAGATACGTCACTAAAATATAGAAATCATTTTGTAATCATAATCATAATTTGCTAGAAATATGGTAACAAAATTGGTCTTAGCTTAATTTAGTAAATTACACATATTCTGCTTAAGGCATGAAAATTTTAGTAGTTACAAGATTTAAATACAATTTTATAATACCAATGTTAGGCATATATCACTGAAATCATCGAATTATAAATAAATCGAGTTAAATTTAATCTTATTGTACAAGTATTATAATAAAATACATATTAGATTATTAACATTGTCAATCGGTCAAATTAAATTAATTTATCGTCCATAGATATACAACTATCGGTACTTTTAATTTTAAACATGGCTCTAATACAGCGTTTTTGCATCTTAAATATAAATTTTTTATCCGTTACATTTCCCCAAATAAATTATGCCACATCTCTCCGATTCAACTATACCATGATAAACAGTAATGACTGTGTTAATGTTGACCGATAAAGAGAGTTTTTGCAAGTTCTTGTATATGCTTCGTCCAGCTTAATTGTTTGTCTATTTCCAGACCTAAGTATCGTGTTGTTTCAACTTATTCTATTTTATGATTATTAAAGATTATACTAATATATGATGAGTTTGTAGCTCTTTGAATAAAGTGTACTATTTTTGTTTTATTTAAATTGATGATCAAATTATTATTATCCAACCATCCAATTTAAGTTCGTAATGCGTTATTAATGTCGCTTTCATTCAAAATAATGTTTTTACAGTTTACTGTAATTGTGATAATAGGTCTTTACCTATGAAATTTCCGTTCTGCAGTACTGGCCATTTCAAATCAAAATAATTTTTGTTTGGCTAAGAATTCTAATTTCAAATTAATTTTATTTTAAAAACATGGAATTCTTTTTCCAAAAGTAGTCATTTGTTTATTGATCAGAGTTACATTTTCATCGCATTTCAATCTTTTTTGTCATCATGGATACGTTAAAAATTCGAGTACTTATGGAATATGAGTACCGTCGTGGCAGCAACGCGGCACAAGCGGCACGCAACATCAACGACGTTAACGGAGCTAACACTACAAACCAACGCACCACCTGTTATCGCTTCCGTTCTCGAAATTTCATCCTGAAAAATGAACCTCGCGGTCGTCTGAAGACTTTGGTCAACAATGACGAATTAAAGGCGATTGTGGAAGCTGATGATACACAATCTACAGTCCATTTGCGTCAAATTGGCAACGTAAAAAAGCTTGACAAATTGGTGCCCCACGAACTCAATGATCGCCAGCACGAAGTACGCGTCGAGACGTGCCTTGCACTGCTCAACAGACACACAATTGAAGGAATTTTGAACCGCATTGTTACCTGCGATGAAAAATGGATTCTGCTTGATAACGGCAAGCGCTCAGCAAGTTGGATGGATCATGGTTCAGCACCTAAACAATGCCCTAAACGAAAACTTACCCCTAGAAAAGTGATGGTCACTGTTTGGTGGTCTAGGGCCGGTGTGATTCATCACAGCTTCTTACCAACGGGGTGAGCATTACTGCAGATGTGTACTGTGGAGAACTGACCACAATGTTGGAGAAGCTGGCACATCTCCAACCAGCATTGGTCAATCGTTCGTCTCCGCTGCTCCTGCACGACAACGCTCGACCTCATACTGCACAGCAGACGGTCTCCAAGTTGCAAGAACTGGGGTTGGAAGCTCTCCGTCATCCGCCTTACTCACCAGACCTTGCGCCTACAGACTACTACTTTTTCCAGAATTTGGATAAAATTCAATACCCGAGAGGCAGTACAAAATGCCTTTGAAGAATTTGTTGCCTCCCGTCCAGCTGATTTCTTTAAGAAGGGCATCAATAAACTGCCACTGCGTTGGCAAATATGCATTGATTGCATGGGTGATTACTTCGATTAATACAAATAAAAAATACATGAAAAAAAATCGTTTAAATTTTGTCATACAAGACGTCAATTTCATAGGTAAAGACCTAATATCATCAGCCAATAATTTCGTAAGCTGGTTAACCGAGTTTGGCAAGTCATTTATGTAAATAATAAATGGACCTAATACAGTTCCTTGAGGTACACCAAACTCTATTTTTCCCTGCAAAGATCTGTATTTTACTTCAGTTCTGGTTTTATAATTTATGCGACGTATTTCTGTAATTTGAGGTCTGTTATGTTAATAAGAGCTAATCAGTTGTAATACATTTCCCATTATTCCGTAGGCCTCATGTTTCTGTAGTAAAATATTATGATAGTGATTATGTAATCAAATGCTTGTGTCATATCGAAAAATATGGCACAAACTGGATTCCTTCTATCTATTTCATGCTTGATAACATTGTGTTGTTGATAACATTTTATAAAAAGTCAAAAAATGCGACATTAATATTTTTGTTTTTCCGAAACCCTTTCTGCTCGTTGTATAAAATATTTTTTTTTCTAGAAATGAATAAATTTGACTATAGAAATACTTTTGAAAATTTTTGAAAACACTGGAACTAAATAAATAAATGATAACTAAATTTATTGGCCTGTAAAACTTTTTTTACTTACGATTTTCTTTCTTAAAAAGCGGTTTAACAATCGTTATTTTAATATCATGTGGGAAAGACCCTGTCGTTATACTCAGATTAAAAAAAAAACAGATATGAGGACAAATAAATTCGTTTACAGCTTTAATATTTTTTTGTAGAAATTCCATCAAATCAAACACTATATGTATTTTTAAGACATTTTTTTAAATTTTATATACGTCTTGAGGTATTCAGGTTCAGGTTCATTTGGTATATTTAAGCGTGTTTTATTAATTAAGTCCAACATTGATTAAGATTTATTGTTCGAACTAAAATTTTATAATTAGTTACATTTTGATTTTGATTTTGATTTAGTTACACTATTGAACAGATATAACAGTAAATCAATTTCTTATCTGTGGCACACCATAGCTTCGCCTTAGTACTATACTACCTAATACCTATATAGATATTTAAAACTCTTTTTATTATAATGTGTAAGGTTCAATAGATGTTAACAATTAAATAAGTAAAAAAGAGTGAAAATGACTAAAATAATATTAGAATATTATTGGCTTTTACTAATAATCGGCCACAAAATTAAGAGAAATAGAAATGCTCTAATTTTAAGATTTTGATATCTTGATTATAAATAGAATCATTTAGACTAGCGATAACATAAGGTTAAGTGTGGGTCATTGAGTTGCAACAAATGTTTCTAAATCGTATAAATGATAAGTATAAACAACCTCCGTGGAGGTCTCAATCTATCACCACCGTACTGAAAACGAGGGGGTGTGGAAATGTAAATGATATAATTATACTCGTAAACTATGTATATCAGTTGGTATTATATTATAATACTTTAATTAAATGGAACGCTTTATTAATTTTGTCTTTATTGTTGAACTCATCTTTACAAAACTGAGATGTAGATGAAAATGTAAAATATGACACTGGTTTTGAAACAAATATATATTTATATCTATGGACGCTTTACACCACGTCAATCTAAGTACCCGAAGAATTTGTGTGACAGGTAGTTTAACTAATACTTCTATTCTTCACAAATAGGTGTTTGAGATATTTATTATAATAAACATATTTAATACACATTCATGACCCAGGAACACACAAAACTTTCTGTTTTCTCGGCAGGATTTGAACCTGCGACTGGCTTGAGCACCAACACGATAAGCACTGCCACAAAGCCACAAAGGTCGGATTTTTTTAAAGGTGTAAATCTAGATAGAAGGTGGTATTTTTGTGCTTTTCTCTTTCAATGTACTTGTATCTTCAAGGTTATTCAAATAAGACGTCTGTCAAACAAATGAAATGCTCACAATCTTGAAGGTTTATGCAAAACAGCAATTAGTTTAGTATCAATACATAACAATGCAGGTTGATTCAATTTAAAATGAGATCCGTCTACTCGCCGGCCCCACGTCGATCGGTATAAAATTGAAAAAAGGAAAAAACTTGAAGCGGGATAAATAAAAATAGAGATCCCGCTACAGCGCAAGTCGCCGTTGAAATGAAAATAAAACGGCAAAACGCTTTTTGTGGACGAAATAAATTAAAAAGTGGATCGCGATTTTGCAAGCAACAAACCGTAGACAGTTTTGCAGCGTCGCTTTAAGTTTGACTATGATATTCCATTTTGGGTTTCTAACGTCGGATTTTCTGACATAAAAATACGTGTTTCAATTTTCACTGCAAACAAGCTCTGTTGATTGTAACTAATACTAGCTATTATTAGACATTATTCAATATAATAATTTTATTTTTATTATAACTGCTATATGACTAGACATAAATCATGTAAATTGATACTAATAAGTGAAGAAAGATATCTTCAATTGATAAGAATCCTAGTCGCGATTAGTTGCTCATCAATCACAGCTTTATCAATGGCGATAATAGCTCCGCCCTACTGATAATATTTTTCATCTTAATTATTTTTGTACTCAATAGTCTATTCAATTTTGTTTTGTAAATTGATATCTACTTACAAGTTTCATAATTATATAAATATTTAATACCGATCCTTGCTCTACAAATTTTAGCAAGAGGCGTAGAAAAATGTCGTGTGTTGAAAAATTACACCTTAACAACGTATAAAGTTTTATCCAAACAATAAACACGGCTAGCACTTATAACGAGGAGAAAGTTTCGCCAGAATTATATTTGTGGGTCGTCACGGTTGGGGATGGGGAGGACCCCTCATCTCGGGAGGGTAGCTAGAGGTATTGAATATTAATTTAGATTATGTGTCCTTTGTTTGAAAATATTTAGAATCATTAAACTGTATCAATAGAGATATTTTGGGTTCTTAACTATGTTCAACTTAACATTTTTAAGGCACAAGATTTGAAGGGATTAATGAAATTAACTTAGGAATAAAGTGTAAGCGCCCAAAATAATATGTCGAAGAATTTTAAATACAGAAATAAACTCGCGGGTATTAAATGCCCTATCATAATTTTATATGCTGTCAAAATATTTCGTTAAAATATTGTATTTATATTTAACAAAACTTCTGGGCGATAAATTCTGAATAGAAAAATGTGTAAAATTAAGAATTATAATGTCCGTCTTCGAACTGTTTTCAAAGTAGGTATCTGACCTTCTGGCATTTAAACAGGTGCCTGACGCATTCACGGTTTATTTTGTAACAAAAAGATTAGAAGCAGGAAATGTGGTGTTGGATGGTCTGCTATTCCCGTATGAAACTGGTAGTCACGAAAATAATTGATTAAATTTTGTTCAAAATATATGACCAACTCTGTAACATAATGATAATATTTTCTTGTTCCCTAAATGGATGACCCGGCAGAACGATTTGTGAAAACGGTTAGGTATCTATTCCCACTTTTTAAATGATACTGGTAGTCAAGAAAGTTTGGTAAGAATTTTGAATGAGGCGTCGCGGGTGTGAGGGCTGCGGCGGCGGCGGGCGGAGGAGGCGTCGCGGCGGCGGCGCGGCAGTGCGCCGCGCGCGGCCAACGCGCCGCCCGCCCAGCAGTCGCCCGCGCGCCGCGCCGCCTGCCGCAGTCCAGTCGCCGTCGCGATGCCGACCGACGCTCGCCCCGCCACGCGACCGCACACGCGTCCGCTTTGAACTCGCGCGCTCCCCCGCACGAAACTGAATAAGTTCGACAAATCCTTCTCCTACCTGGACCACTATATCGACGGAGTGACCGGTGATAGTTCGATAGATTTTTCGTTTTCTAGTACAAAATTGTATATCTTCGGTAGCGAGATTAGTATTTTTAAAAGTACAAATAATGTAACATAGCGAAACGTAATAGCGTTCTTAGATTATTCTTCTAATAAATACAGGGTCAGTTTTGTATGAATTCATTGTGATCGTAGTTTAAGTCGACGATACCGCATCTGTTCGTACCGCTTGTAGAGTAACGGAATTATTATTAGGTAAGTTCACACAAGTATCCTTTATAATGTATAGAATACCGATACGCGCGAATACCTTAGATAGAAAATAGACCTGTAGGAAGCGAGCCGTGAATCTTAACGCCAATACGAACACTTATCTCGTAAGCCAATTATATTTCACGCATATGCGTACTTTACACACTTTGTCGGGACCTAACGATATGATGTGAATGTTGTGTAGCATGTTAAATCAACAGCCAGCGAGCGTGGCGAGATTTCACTTCACTCGAGATCCGCAAATGTTTGTCTCGCCCTTAACAATGTAAATTTAGAACCAACAAATGCCGAACGTAAATCGAACGCACAGCGATTGTTTTGACAAAAGCAATGGAACGTAGTGGCGTTTAACAGGCGAATTGATGAATCTCTTGTGTTTACATTGCACCGTTTTTATAAACAAATCTCACATTAATGCTGTATAAGTTAATGTTTAATTAAAATATCGGTGTATCGTATGATTAAGAATACATTCTCACATACACATCGCCTACTTCACAGCTTAATGTTGTTTGACAGCCGCTCTCTACTCCATGGGAAGCGCTCTGTGTGACAAAACCGATTTATTTAACAAAATCTAAACAATTGTCGTTTGTTAGGAATGCGAAAAAATTTATTGACCATCGTAAGCTGGAGACTTTTTGACAGAAATCAATATAAAGGACTTTTACATACACCCATCACACAGCTTAGGTTCGATCAGCAGAAATGTTAACGACCATCGAAGAAATTATTTATAAACTTTCCTAAAAATTGCAACATAATTTTATGTATCTATATACAAATAAATAAAATTTAAGTATCTGTTTTTAATTTCAAATTAACAACTTTGCACTAAATGCAATGATAGTAGGTATATACGGTACCAACATCATAAAATATATTTTTTTAATTTTGTATCTATATTTGTACATTTGTCTGTCTGTCTGTTTGTTCCGAATAGTCTCTGAAACAGCCGGACCGATTTTGCTTGTACTTTTACTGGTAGGTAGATGAGGTGGGGTGTATGGGGTGACTTAGGTTATTTTTCCTTTGGATTCCTTTTTAAAAAAATGGGTTCCGTTTCCCTTAATAGTACCACGCAAACGAAGCTGCGGGCACCAGCTATTTTTTTATATATTTTTTTATTTGGAAAAACTTACAGCTAGAACAAAATATAGTTCTAACATATTACAAGAAGGCCAATCAAAAGTTTTCACAGATAGAAGTAAAGTATAGTAAAAGAAGGGTGTAAGACAGCAGACAAACAGCAAACAAAGAATTGAACAATATTTGTATCAATTTTAAAAGACGAATATACAATAATAATTATTGTTTAAAAAGTGGTCACTGAGGTTTTTCTTTAGTGTTATTCTGATACTAGTGAAAAATAATTCAAAGTCGAGGCTCCGAGACGCTTCATTGTATGCTCTGCTTGATCTAAAAACATAGGAATTGCGACGATAGTTCGTTGATACTGGGGGAACGTACAGAAGTTGATGTTGCCTGTGTGATACTTATATAATTTTTTTCAGTAAGTTCGGGACAGTCTACGGTACCGTTAAATATTTTGGAAAGAAAAAGTATGTCGGCTATTTTTCCGCGCTCAAACAGTGGAAGAATATGAAATTTTGTGCAACGTTTCAAGTAGTTCGGTAAATAAGTATAAACACAAAATGTTACATTTTACTGACATTTACGCCGGTGAAATTCTCATGAAAAATCTCCGCATAGAGCAAAACTATATAATATAAACAAAGAGGGTACTAAAAACTTATTTAATCTAATCAATAAATTTTATTGCTTATTTTCTATTCAAAGAGACAAAGAAGGCATTGAATAACTGTTGCTATTTTAATTAATTACTTTCGTTAAAACATTCGCACCATTTCTATTAAAATCGAACCTAGGAAGGTTCAGCTTACCGTTTAGTATACATATTCTATTTGTAGCATCTTATTTTTTTTTCTACTAATAATTGTACTTAATATTGAACTAAGTTATGTTAAGATGTATTTTATATAATCTATATTTGAACGTTATTTAACTGTTTTTAAATTCTAAGCAATGTTAAACACTCTAAAAACTTTTAGCAACAATAAGAAACTAAACTTGGTGCTTTTCATAAGAACTTTGAAAATATAAAAAACCACGTCTTTTTAGTGTAAAACAATTAATGACTTCTTTTTAAAAATGGAAACAAAAAGGCAATAATTCATATCTGGTCATTGTTGTAAGAGCTCTGTTCTAATTTTAAGCACCGTGGGTCTAACGGAATATTACAAAAGATTTAAGAGGTATATATACAAAAACTTGCGCAAGTTTCTAATTTTCATACAAAAAGTTTTGTTCCGCGGTCTCGCCTGGTAGTCTATAGAAACTGCTTTTAAACTGCGTTTGAAAGCAAAAAACCAATAACATTCCCATTAGGTAAATTACTTTTCTATAGAAATTAAGTAGGTACCTATGAAGTGTGATAAAAATTATCCGGGTCTCTTACTCACTCAGACATAGTATAAAATATTCCTATCTATGTATGAAACAATCTAACAATCCAAAAGGGTAAAATATATAACGCCCTTTTACCATCTATGTTATTATTACATAAATAAATATACTTTTGGTTAGGCATATTATAACTTGAAAAGCTCTTAAACTTCTTTTGTACTGATTCTACGTATGAGAGTGCAACGTGCAACCAGTTTTGTTTGGAAATTTTGATTTTATCATTTATGTGACAATCAATTAATATTCAATAACTATTAATTGGATATAATAAAGTTATATAATACGAATAAATTGAAAGATAATTAGAAAAGAACGAGATTTTTCACTAATTATAAGTAAGTAAACTCATTAAATCTCTAATTTAAATAAAACTAATTAATCCGACTTGTACGCCGATTTTATGATTCCATAAATTGGGAAACGTCAACCTGTTTTTATCGCTAACGAAATCATTGGGCAATATCGAATTATCTAGATTACTGTTTAAGTTATTTTACTCCATTCTATCATAACTTCCTAAATTCGATCGTTTTCAAATAAGGTTAATACGTTTTATAGCTTCCACATTTGTTTCGTAATACAAATGTTATTCATTTCACACGCTAATAAATAAAGCGTACTGAGCGTTTGAAAAATGTTAATGTTTCTTGTATTTTATATGTTGCATTCGTCCAGTAATAAAATCGTACATTCTATATTCATAATCCACGAAACTGCTGCCACAGCATTGCGAGTGCCATTTGTGTACGGATGTTATATAAATCATTCTCGAAACGAGTAATTAAAATACTGGTGGACGCCAGAATCAGGCATTTCGCATTTACGCGTATAGTGGGAGATGCAAAAATACGAAAGTGATATTGCACGCTCGCATCGAGGGGATATAAGAGCGTGGAAAATATTACTGAAAAATGTCACTTGCTGTGTTGATAAAACAGGTTTTACTGCCCTGAAATAATAAAATAATTGCAGCAATGACTGTTTTTATATACATATTATCTGACAATACCTACTGGATTTAACTATAGTTTTTATAAACATATTATCTGACAATACCTACTGGATTTAACTATAGTTTTTATAAACATATTATCTGACAATACCTACTGGATTTAACTATAGATTTTATATACATATTATCTGACAATACCTACTGGATTTAACTATAGTTTTTATATACATATTATCTGACAATACCTACTGGATTTAACTATAGTTTTTATATACATATTATCTGACAATACCAACTGGATTTAACTATAGTTTTTATATACATATTATCTGACAATACCAACTGGATTTAACTATAGTTTTTATATACATATTATCTGATAATACCTACTGGATTTAACTATAGTTTTTATATACATATTATATGACAATACCTACTGGATTTAACTATAGTTTTTATATACATATTATCTGACAATACCTACTGGATTTAACTATAGTTTTTATATACATATTATCTGACAATACCTACTGGATTTAACTATAGTTTTTATATACATATTATCTGACAATACCTACTGGATTTAACTATAGTTTTTATATACATATTATCTGACAATACCTACTGGATTTAACTATAGTTTTTATATACATATTATCTGTCAATACCTACTGGATTTAACTATAGTTTTTATATACATATTATCTGACAATACCTACTGGATTTAACTATAGTTTTTATAAACATATTATCTGACAATACCTACTGGATTTAACTATAGATTTTATATACATATTATCTGACAATACCTACTGGATTTAACTATAGTTTTTATAAACATGTTATCTGACAATACCTACTGGATTTAACTATAGTTTTTATAAACATGTTATCTGACAATACCTACTGGATTTAACTATAGTTTTTATATACATATTATCTGACAATACCTACTGGATTTAACTATAGTTTTTATATACATATTATCTGACAATACCTACTGAATTTAACGATAGTTTTTATATACATATTATCTGACAATACCAACTGGATTTAACTATAGTTTTTATATACATATTATCTGACAATACCAACTGGATTTAACTATAGTTTTTATATACATATTATCTGATAATACCTACTGGATTTAACTATAGTTTTTATATACATATTATCTGACAATACCTACTGGATTTAACTATAGTTTTTATATACATATTATCTGACAATACCTACTGGATTTAACTATAGTTTTTATATACATATTAACTGACAATACCTACTGGATTTAACTATAGTTTTTATTACATATTATCTGACAATACCTACTGGATTTAACTATAGTTTTTATATACATATTATCTGACAATACCTACTGGATTTAACTATAGTTTTTATATACATATTATCTGACAATACCTACTGGATTTAACTATAGTTTTTATATACATATTATCTGACAATACCTACTGGATTTAACTATAGATTTTATATACATATTATCTGACAATACCTACTGGATTTAACTATAGTTTTTATAAACATGTTATCTGACAATACCTACTGGATTTAACTATAGTTTTTATATACATATTATCTGACAATACCTACTGGATTTAACTATAGTTTTTATATACATATTATCTGACAATACCTACTGAATTTAACTATAGACAATACCTACTGGATTTAACTATAGTTTTTATATACATATTATCTGACAATACCTACTGGATTTAACTATAGTTTTTATATACATATTATCTGACAATACCTACTGGATTTAACTATAGCCTTTATCTACACAGACATAAATAAATAGATAGATATAACAAGAAATCATCAGACCTGCAAATTTTAATGGTTTTATACCTACAGCAGCTTAGTAATAAAACCATAAAATCTTTGATGTTTACAATCGTTCCGTGGTGTTGAATTAAAGCCTATATTCAAACCTTGGCTTAAGTTTATCACGAAATAAAATCGACGCATAGAATATAAAAAAAAATAAAAATATGATAACGAATCACAGTCTTAATAAATTCAATATAAATCTTATTTTGTTTAACAAAACATTCATGAAATTCTCACAATTATTACGCGTTACAAAACATCGACCGTAATTATAAATTAAGATTCAGAATAAATCAACTAACGAACTTAATAACGGTCGGAACTTTAGATTCTTCGCGGCGCGGATCAAGAATTTCATAAAATATAATATAAGCGTAAGTGGCAAAGTAAGCCGCTAACAAAAACCAGAAAATCTAGAGCGTAAAATAAATGGTACCTCTTAAACTGCACTAACTAATCTTGATCGTTAACGTGATAGTTTATTTATTGCGTTATAAGGTTTTAATATTGATATAACGATTATACAATAGACTTATATATAATTTTGCTTTACCGACAGAAAGAAAAAAAATCAGCAACATAAGTTACATAATATTTTTTTAACATTTTTGTGGCATTTTTAATAGCTAAAATATTTGTTAAACACAATATAACATTCTATTTAAATGTGCAAATTGGAATTTTTACTGCCTTATGCCAGTATAAATGATATCAATTTTAGTTCTCTGTCTTTGTCTGTTAAATGGCTTTTCCAACGTATCAGAAAGACAGCAACAAATTGTATTAATGTATCCATGGTGTAAATATTTTTATTAATAAGAAGGTAAAAGAGCATGACTAGTATCTACCCATTTTTGCTTAAGATCTTCTAACCTTAAAATACAAAGTTTTATAATGTAATGGACTACTTAATTCATTTTTTTTTATTTCCCACATTCAAAATATTTTATCTTAAACCTTTATTTCATTAGCTAACAAGGACAGGAACTGTTATCAAGGTCAAGAACCAAAAAGCGGCATTCAAAAATTTGAGAAACCAAACTGGTTTTCGCATCCTCTATAAATTTTCTGCGCCAATCTGTGTCTCAATGTTCTAGTTCAGATTCTTATTTTAAATATCGTTTTTTTTAAATAATTGGAACATTTATGTATTCCTAATAATTAAACTTTTAAAGTAACACCAAAATATTCATATTTGATTTTAGTTAGTCTCATATTTTTTTAACTTTTTAATTTACCTACTTAAGTATGTAGTAAGTATGTATGTTGCAGTTAAACTTAATTGATATTAAGTAATATTAAAAAATATTACGCAATAAACTTAGGCCTTTTCATCCATTATTGGGTGATTTATACAGTATTCTCCGAGCGAAGTAACCACTCTTGAAATACTGTAGTGCCTGGGACAGTTGCTTTTTAAATGTCGTATGGTTGCCCGAGCACATACGGCATTCTCACAACATAGTGAGCCTAGTTCAGATGAATGACTGGTCAATACGTCTGGGGACAACCAAGTTTCTTCACGATGTTTTCCTTCACCAGAACGTCCGTATAATGTACTTGAGATCTTAAAAAGTCTCATCCACATCAGGAATCGAACCTGCACTCTCTCGAGTGCGAATCAAACGGTCTACCCACTAGGCCACGGAACTCTATTTAGATTACGCAATAAATATTTAAAAAATCTAATAAAAAAACCTTAACGCTATTTTTTTTCGGGCTATGATAGACAGGTGTTGTCAACTACTTTTTTTTCATTTAAGCGAATAAATAAAAATAATGCAAATAAAAAAATTATTGAGGAGAAACAAGCTTATTTATTTACATACGCCTAGCAACGACAATCGGATACGGCTTTTGTATAGCGGTCCGCGGACGTCCGCTGGCGACCTTCCGACAAAATATGAACCGTGAGAATACCTCAAGAGCTGCGATATTTATTTTTATTTTAGGCTTGTATGAATAACCTTATTTTAAGTTTTAATTATAACACTCATTATACGAATTCTCTGCATTGAATTCGATGTACTATAATTGTTGTTTTTTTTATTTTTTATTCAACAAATTATTTATTATAGCTCTCTACATTATATGAAAAAAATTTGGTTCGTCGCGTCGCGCCGTAAAGACTGCGCGACAAAAAATGGTTTTATCAAATGCCTTCCGTATTCCATTACCAAAATTAGCGAGCGTGAAAACCGATTCTATCTATATTTATAGTTTCCAATTAAACAAACGTAGTCCTATCTAGCGCATCTTCACTCGCCACGACGTCGCGTGACCACAAACACAGAAATTCTTGTACTTAGGGCTCGCCGACTATTTAAAATTGTAGTGAATATAAGTATGTATGTTTGTTACACTTACAGTTTATACGCTAAAACCGACGGTGCCTACGTAATTTATCGGAATCGGACGTTATCCGAAAAATATTCGCATATCGTCATTAATGGATTTTATAAAAAAATTCATTCGTGTTGTAATAGGATTACAAACTAGTACATTAAATCAAAAACGCACATTTTATGAGTTAAGATCGTATTACACGTAAATTAACTTGCTTTCTGAGTCGTAACTGGTACTGCCGATCATTTACACTGAACTATATATCCAAAAATGTATCGAATATGCCGATTCCAATAGTCGGCGTTGGTATAATATATTAGGAATATTTTGCCGGTACTGCCACTTACGCTACTTTGCAATATATTATTTTGGAATCATTTTTAATCCAAGTACAACAATAAAATGCCCATTATTACAACATTGCTTGCATAACCAAGAATTAAAAATTAAAAATCAATGATATAAAATATAAATGAAGGGCGTATTCCTACTGCGACGAACACACGCGTAAGTGGTAGTTTGTTTGGTATTGGCCGGACAGACAGATATGTTACGATAAAATATAACTGAAAAAACGCAGATGTAATTTTCTTTTTTTTTTTATCGTGGTATTAAAGAGAGAAAGAGAGTTTTCAGTTCCAGTGTTTATCAAGTCTACAATATTTTAAGCACAAAAGTCCACACAGACAAAGTAGCTTGAAAAAATTAGAACATATACATAATATTTATAGTGATCTCGACGTTTATTTTCTCTTAGCGCACCTTTTACTATCACTGTTAATATGCAGTAGGTTAGCAAAATTATGGGTACATTTTACAAGTAGCGCTCAAATTAAAAATTTCCTATAGATATCGTTTAAAACATTACATGGTGTTGAAATTATGTTGGTTGTGTAAAAATGTTAATTTAAACCAAAAATAGTTCGAGAGAAAACCAACCTTCAAAACTATTTGCCTTTTCTGTGCTATATTAAAACTGGTAGCATTTCGTCGTTCTTTCTTCCTTTTTGGATTTTTTTTTTCAATAATATTAGGCGTAATGGCAGATGTTCCATCCAATATGTCGCCATATTATAAATAGCGTCGCTTAAAGTGGCAAAGCGCGCCGACTTGGGCCCTTCTCCCTTATACTGATAACATCGCATTAGCGCACGAAAAAGTACCCGAACGCTACTGGTTTTCGTCACACTAAAAGTATATAGATGGCTGATAATGGAGCTTAAAAGTATTATGTATTTCGTTATGCATGACCAAGAATCTTCAGACTCCTTTTAAGAATTTAAGAATGACTGAACACATACTCGAATAATTTCTAAATGTCTTAACACACTATGCTACACTAATATTGTACGAAATGCTATACGAGATGGAACTTTGTTTTTTTTCAATCACGTAATTTTCGGCCTTACAGCTATATTTTTGCGTAATGTTTGAACTCAGTAAAATAATCGACAAAATCAGATTTTGACTATCTGCACTGAAAATGCCGCTTGCAAATTTCATCATATTTTGATTGCTGAGAGATTTGGAATCAGCCTCATTATTTTTAATTATTACGTTTGGTTGTAATGGAGTTGCTAATATAAAGTATCAAATAACATGGTTGTTATCGATCGCAGGAGATAAGCCTCGCCCACTTCCTATCTTGCCTTGTTTGTGGGTGGTTATTAGCGAGCAGGTGGTTAGTTATTTTCCTCATCTGATGACAAACATGCAATGGCTCGTGATCAAATATTAGCTGTTGAAAATATTTGACGTCCTGTAAAGAAAAACATTCGTTTTACATAATATTACTAACGTAAGGTAATTATTATTTATAAGTTCTAGAAAATGCATTTTTTTTTCTCGAAATAAAGTCAAAAATAAGTCGGGTCTATTTTGTTAGGTACATAATAAATATAAACTGCAAACTTTTATGTCAAAAAAATATTGAATCGATGAATCATTTTTAAAGATTTTAAAAGTATCTGCACCACTGTTAACAACCGCTGAGAAGAAATTATTTATGCGAATATATAAAAAGAGGCGGTTGTAAACATTTGGTGCTTATTTAGTAAATATCTAATAGCGCATTCATATCATAAAACGCTCGGTTCGGGTCTCATTCAGTAGGCGTTAAATCCGCTAATACATTTCGAGCTCAGTGTCGACATGGAGCAAAAATCAGAGCGATCCGCGTCCTGCATAGCAAACAGGAGGAAACATTCCCCGCTCGCTTCTTACGTTCGATATACTGATTTCCCTGTAGCTATGCTTGGAGCCTAAAAAGATACATGATGTGTACATTGTAGCAGAAGTAAAACTGAGTTCATTATTTAAAAACCAAAAATACTCTCATCGTACCCAAAGGACATAGAATACAAAGTATTTCAATAAAGAATAGAAACATTATAATTTGTACACCATAAAATGTGTATTGAGCCGTTCTTCGGAAAGTTAAGTTGTTATGTAAGAAGTACCTATGTATAAGACGTAGCTTCCGACATATGGCGTTATGTCCAAAATCGTGTCATGACGCCGCGTTTTCTTAAAGGAGTTTTAAATCAAAAATATTCGATTCATAACAAAAATTACAAATAATGTTAAGGTTACAAAAACTTGTCTTTTTAGACGTAGTGCAAAATACTAAGCTGTTTTCGGACAGTAATTATGCAATATTTTCTTGACACACTTTTACGTGTATTTTGCCTACTTAGTTGGTTAATATTTTCTAACTAATTCGGAATTTTCTCATCACTTTTGCTTGTAACATATCAGAGCATTATTTTGACAATAGCTATTTAGAAAGCACTTACAAAGAAAGTTTGGTGCACATACTCGTAATTAGCAAGTGTAAGAAATTCACTCATTACGGAATCACAATTCATAATGATTTTCACCTTAATAGCTATTTCTGCGTACATTTAGATTTAGACAGTAATTGCAGAAACCAAGAAAATCTGTTTCTTTTGGATCATATTCAAAATATGGTACAAAATAACCGAATTAGACAATAGCTAATAACAATTTAATTTACCTTCCTAAATTACAAATCTATATATATATATATATATATATATAAAAGAAAGTCGTGTTAGTTACACTATTTATAACTGAAGAACGACTGAACCGATTTGGCTGAAAATTGGCGGGGAGGTAGCTTAGAACCAGGAGACGGACATAACTTTTTATCCCATTCCCATAGGACGTGACATAAAACGTGGTATAACAAAACGCAACAGTCAGAAAAACGAAAAAATTATCATTAGTTCATCCTACTAATATTATAAATGTAAAAGTTTGTGAGGATAGATGGATGGATGGATTGATGAATGTTTGTTACACTTTCACGCAAAAACTACTGAACGGATTTCGATGAAATTTTGTATGGTTCCTACCATACAAAAAGCTCAGCTCAGGATTAAACATAGGATACTTTTTATCCCAAAAAATACAATACAATAAAAATATGCGAGCAAAGCCGCGGGGAACAGCCAGTATAAGAATAAAAAACATAAATGTTGTTTTAAGACAATCTGAAAACTAAAATACGACCAGTATTTGAACCATGTGCATTGAATACAATCTTCAATTCGAACAGCGATTGCTTTTGATTGTATCTAGATTCGAGTGGTTATTGGAGACCGTCGAAATATCTGATCTGTGGCCTATTCATTGGCACCAGATGTAGATCATATTAAGTAAATAGGACAGTTAATACACATGGTTCGAGTAGGTACTGTCAAGTGAAAAATGTCATTTGAGACACTCATAATATAAAAGCTTTCTATGTCTGCGATGTAAGAAATTCATGCCTACTATTGAGAAGTTAAATATTTCCCACCAATTCCAACAGGTAGTACTCACCTATTGATTTGGACGACAGATTATATTAAGTATTTATTTGTATATATCGGCTTAAAATATATTATGCAATATTTTTAATAAATATTTTTTGTTTCAGGTACATAGCCATTATCCGGATATCAAATACAGAAACATCGGTTAGTAATTATTCAATAATTCTAACTTACTTAAACTTAATCAGTGTAGTATACGAAAATATCTGTAGTTTAGTTTAAAGCGCAGTTGTGCCTTGACCTTAAAACCTTACAACGAACTTCACCGGTAAAAACCATTGAACTTCACAAAAGCTCAGGTAAGTATTATATGTAATAGAACTGTTAATAGAATAGGTTACTCTTAGACTACGTGCGAGACGCGATTAGGTTTTTTCAGTGGGTGCGAGCGTGACGGGAGTATGCAAGTCGGTTGCGCCCTTGCAGAGCTCCGCTCAGCTGTCTGCCCCGAGCGCTGATGTTTGAAACACCGGACAGGCGGAGCTTAGCTACAAATCACTCAATGTCACATTTTGACATTTGAGATATTAGGTATTTTTTCTATAACTCCGCCACCTCTCGCCTTTAGCACAAATACGTGTTTTGTCCCCTGAAACCAGAATTGTATTCAAATATATACCTTTATAATAATTCAAATACCTACTACTATAACTATAATAATCTTATTTTTAAAATAAAATTATGTCTAACTTCTAACTGTGTGACGTATGTATTTCTAAATAACTTCAAAAAGCTATTTTTATCAAAAACATCACTTGTTTTATCTAAAAATTTCTGACAAGTTCCATAACATTTCGGACATAAAATTTATGACGTCTTACCATTGATGTCACGCTTTAAGGTTTAATTTAAAATTTAACGGAACAAAATATTTGTGGTCTGACCTTAAAAAAGTGAACAGTTTAATAAAGTCCGTAGTTGTGGACATTTTTTGAGAGAGCTCATAAGTAACATGGGTCATTCTTAGATGGCTGGAGCGATTCAAGGAAGTCCCCTAAATTGACCAAATGAGGCAATAAAAGCCCGCAGAGTGATGTCCATAGCTCAGCCGGACGCAGCTCCTCATAATGTCATAAACAAAATTTATAACAGCAAATAAGAACAAAATTAAGATTCATTATTATGCTATCAACTTGTCATGGTTATCAACATACGTATCGTTAGAGGCATTAATATAATCATATTAGGATTATAGTTTTCAAAACAATTTTGAGACAAAATATAAGAAAAAATACTTAACTGTATTTTATTTCGATAAATATACAGATCTTAAAGAGTTCAAAATGTAAAGTAGCTACCTGCTTAAAGAATTCGTGATTCAAGAAGGCGTAGAGTCTTCTGAATCCTGATAGTATCACAATGTAGAGCTAAAAATTCAACCTCCGCGCTACACGTAACTTGATAACATAGTATTTTATAACATTTAAGGAGTTAAAAAAATAAGAAAAAGAAATAAAAGAAGTTCAAGACTCAAGAAAACATTACGTTAAGACATAGTAAAAAATAATAGCTATGAATACTTTCACATGAACATAATTTAAAAAAGTTTTAGGTAGATTTGCTAGATTACCTACTACAAATTTCTAATATTAAATAATATTATGTTCCAGATAAAATAGCAGAAAACGCACTTTCGTTAATTATTAATAATGTTCTGTTAATGTAATAATTAAAAAAGTAAGAGCACAAAAACACTCGTGTTAAAAGTGAACATCGTAAATCTTTTTACAAACCCAAGCGAAACAATGTTAAAAGCATTTTCCAAATCATTACTATTGTCCGGTCATATGCATATGGCTCACATTACGCAAATGTCCAAACAGTACTAACAGAAGAAACGTATTATTTTAAATTATTAAAAAAAGACCATGCGATTGTTATACTTGTAAACACAGCGGGATTACAAGACAAGTAATTTAGATGTCAAATGTTATGCTGTCTCTGTGTTTCTATTCGTTGCATATAGAGTCGAGTTTTGTCCAAAAACGGAAAATTTACTTTTATGTAAAAAAAATTCTTCACGCATTCTAATTCCACATTTTACCCATAGATAAAACAATACGTAATGAGCCAAGCTGTAGTATAATTATATAATAATTCCTGTTATTTAAACGAATTTCGAAATTATTTATGGCACCATAAACGAACAAACCACGACGCCCGATGTATTTGATTATTTTATTGCTAATAACTTTTTTTAGTGGAGCCCTATAACCGTACAACGTCAGGTATTTAATGCCAACTCACCTTTTTGTCATTTTAATTTGATGAAACAAATATTATAGTTTAGAAAGTTTGTGAGGATGGATGGATGTTTGTTTCTCTTTCACAATCCGTTTGCGTAAAAGAGTAACAAACATCGATTGCGATGAAATTTTCATGCTAATTGAAATAAAAAGTATCTTATCCCGATAAAGTACAGTATTCCCGTAGGATATCCGATACTATATTTACGCGGGCGGAGCCGCGGGAAAAAGCTCGTTTTTTACGATAAATCTATTTTGTAATTGTTCAAACTCAGGCGTGGCTCTAACGCCTGTGTTTTTTAATATTTTAAGAATTTAACGGCAGTAAACGTTACTATCAATTGCTTTCTTGAAATGTCTTCGAGATACATTGAAATCTTTATCTCGAAGACACTTTTATTTTGTAAGAAATGTCCATCTTAAACTCTTTATAGAACAAGACACTTAAAAAGCACCAATTTTGAATTAAAGGTTGTTTAAAATCCGTATTAACTAAAAGTACTTAATTGAACTTGATAATTAGGTAAGTTAAATAACAAATCTTGTATGTTTTACAAAATTTTTAATTTAAGTATGTATGTAACGGGTACGATGCATGGAAAAACACGTACATTAGGTTTTATTATTATGTTATTTAAATAGCATGACGGATATGAAACACATGCTAAATGTCATTAAAATTCCAATTGAAAAAAACATTGACAAATACGTGCAGTTGTCAAATATTTAATCATTCGCGAAAGGTCATTTGAACTGGATCAGGTGATTGGATATAGATAATTTTTAAAACAGGTTTAAGTAGATCTAATTTCTGTCACTGTAAAGCAATTTATATGTACCTACAGGTGTTCATAGATTGTGATTAAGTTCTTTTTCGAACTATTTATTGATTACAAAACTGGAATTTGTGAATTTTTGATTGGAATTTATAATTAAAAAAAAAAACATTAATAATAATGTAACAATTTTTAGAGTTCCGCACTTCAAAAAGAAAATGCGGAGCCCCAATAAGATCACATTGTTGTCCATCCGTTTATATTATGTCTGTCAATACCTTTTAATTCGGTAACGTGTCGAGGGTTATAGAGTTGAAACTAAAAACGCACACTCAAGTCTACGGTCATTGGAAGCTGTAAAAAAATTAAATTCTAACTTATTGTAAATAAAGGTAGGTACGGTAAAGGTACGTTTTTGCCACAAATAACGCATATTTCGACGCTCTCAAGAGAATCAAAATTCATACTTCCCGTTCCTAGAACTTTAAAACTTGGCATGTAACATCATCTTATACTTTAAACGAGACGATCTTGTATATATATAATCGGCATCTCGACAACGGTTACAAGTATTACCCTGAAATTCAACATGTGGAGAGTTTTGGGCGTAAAAAATCGATCTAGATAGGTCTTATCCCTTAGAAACTGCCCATTTTTAAGCAATCTATCTTTTTTATTTCGTCGTGCAACAATATATTATTAATAATTTCGACTCTCTTACGTCAGTCTGATTGGCAGCTTGATATATATAATACCTACGTAAATTTTTGCATTGTTTGGAAATTCGGAATTAAAATCCCGTTAAGATAAATATTTTTGTGATTCTTATTATTTCTTTTTGTTTTATATATTTTTTATTATTTTATCTTTCTACTAAAACACCGAGCAAAAGCTCGGTCTCCCAGGTAATACAATTGTAAGAAAAAAACAGAAAAACATTCGTAGTTAAATCATAAAACTAGGAGTTCTAAATTCTAAGAGGGCAAGTTAAAGCTACTAGTTCAAATGGGGTAACATAGTATGAAAGAACTTGATGTGAGCATTCAAAAAATTGTTTTATTTATTTTTTACGACGCATATTTTGTTATTTAAAACGAAAAATGTATAAAAATAAAAGCTTCTCCATTCAGGCTTTCATCATCCATTTTCAAGGTCGACAAAAACTACGAAACTCGATTCCGGAACTATTTATGACGATCTTTTTATATGAAAACCTCGGTGGGCGAGTCCGTCTCGCTCTTGTCCGGATTTTACTAGGACATTGGTAGCCAATATTTCTGGATAGACCTTTGGCTTTTGTGAAATTATAATTTAAACTCTCAATTCGATATTTCCCTTGCCCTTATAGATAGAGTGTTAACAAGAAACTCATTTTTATGTGACTCTACCTCCCGGACTTAATCCAATCTCTATAACTACCAATAAAAGTACATACCTAATACCTAGGTAAGTCTGACGAAGGTTGTCTAATATAGGAGCCCCCTGGTGCGATAAGACGGCGTGATGGATGCCCACAATATTGAGAACCAATAGTGCCGCCGTGTGTGGTCACGCTGGTGATGGGGTTTTTAAATGAAGAGAAAAATAAAACTGTTATTATTACTTATATTCATACGTGAAGCAAAAAATTTCAGTACGGGTTTACGAGAATTGTCGAAACGGAGGAGTATGATATTTGGCACATGTTGATTTTGCGTAGAGGAAGGTGTGCAGAAAGCTGATATTTTTTTAAATAATGCTTAGAAATACAGAAAATTAATAAAAATAACAAAAACACACACTACCTCAGATTATTAAGACACACTACCGTGCATTTAATAGATCCAATTACACGTTAACGTATGTCAATGTGTTACAACATTCACATTTTTTTTTTTTCGTTCCAAAAGTCAAAATAACACTTATAAAGTTGAAACAAAAGTGACATGAAATATACGGGCCATTTTCGACCACAAAATAGGTACAGTTTTATTATTTTGAACATTTTCAATAAAAGCACATTAGATATTGCTACACTAGTGGCTCTACTTTACTGAAAATCTATATTTAAACAACAATGTAATTTATACTCTTATTATTATAAAATATCTAATTAATTTAGATCTAATAACCTTATTTATCAATCATAACGTTCGTATAATAATATAAACAAATATTAATTCAAAACTAAAGATGGGCGTACACATATAACACAGGATTTCTCAAACTTTTGGCTCCACGAACCCCTGTAAAGGTTTCCAGATGACAGCGAACCCCTTGACTAACCACTTACCGCCCCCCCCCCCCCTCCCGTACCGTATGTAAAATAATAATAAAAAATGTTGAAGAAAAAAAGGTTTATATTTCAATAAAAGGTAACAAATACAGTATCAAAAGAAATATTTTTTAAATTTTACTGTGATGTGTGTTTCTTGTCGCAAATTGAGTCAATTTTAGAAGTAATTTTGAACAATTTCAACCTTAACTCTGACTCGGCATGAAGTCGATTTCTGTATTTCGTTTTTATCATGACCAGGTGTGAAAACCCACTCTCCAGTCATCAAATCCCATTACGTAAATTTTGCTGAGGGGTTCGCGTACCCCACTTTGAGAAACCCTGATTTAACAGAACAAATCTTCATACATGAAAAGTTACACCATATTGATTTAACCATACCTTAAATGTCAGCCATCTTGATTTCACCATACCTCAAATGTCAGCCATCTTGATTTCACCATAATATCTCAAATGTAAAAATGGCCAAATATCCCCAAATAAATGTGAACCTGAACCTGTAAAAATGGGACCATTATAAGTGGAGACAGCTTTTCCATCGACCATGCCTCGTCTATAATATTATTATATACGTCAATTATTATAGAATAAAATCGCTTCAAATTACTTTCAATTTTGTTATATATAATAAATGTAACTTACATTAAACTTATATGAATCCTACAGGCTACAGCTTTAAGTTACTGAATTAGGCATATCTTGATAAAACCCTAAGGATAAACACCTACGGAACTTCGTAGATACAGAGATGTAGGAACTTGGCTTGGTTCTTATTAAACATTTATTAGTAGTTTTTATGTTATTTAATAGAATTTTTAACCGACTTCCAAAAAAGGAGGCGGTTATATAAAATTATGAAGATTGGGTAAAGAAATGGTTAAATACTTTGGAAGTTGGTTTTAATTTTTTGTTTAAAAATAATAATAAGTTACTATAAGAGGGCTGATTGATAAGTTTCCGAAACGACAAAGAAAAACTCCTAAAATCTATTTAAAATAAATTTATTTCTCAAAGTAGTTTCCTTCTACCTCGATGCATTTAGTCCAGCGCGTCTCCAATGCCGTTACACCACTTTGATAAAATGTTTTCTCCAACCCCTCAAAATACTCGTCCACGGCAACAATGACTTCTTCATTTGATGAAAATCTCTGGCCACCTAACCATTTCTTCAGGTTTGGGAATAAGGGGAAGTCGCACGGGGCCAGATCCGGGGAATAGGGTGGATGCGGTAGCAATTCGAACCGCAATTCATGGAGTTTGGCGACTGCAACCATTGACGTGTGTGCAGGTGCGTTGTCATGGTGGAACAAATTTTTTTTCTTGGCCAAGTGTGGTCGTTTCTTATGGATTTCTTCACTTAATTTTTGCAGCAAGCTTGCGTAGTACTCTCCATTTTTTGTTTTTCCTTTTTGCAGATAATCCACTAAAATAATCCCTCGAGCATCCCAAAAAATAGTCGCCATCACTTTGCCGGCCGACAAAACCGTTTTTGCTTTCTTTGGCGCAGGTTTTCCGCTCTCAGTCCACTGCTTAGATTGTTCTTTTGTCTCGGGAGTATAATGATGTATCCAGGTTTCATCGACTGTTACATAACGGCGTAAAAACTCATTAGGATCTCGGTTAAACAGCGCCAAACACTCCTATGAATCGTCCACTCGACGTTGCTTTCGGTCTACAGTAAGCAAACGCGGCACCCATCGCGCGCAAAGCTTTTTCATTCCCAAATGTTGGTGCAAAATATTAAAAACGCGTTCATCTCTGCTATCTCTCGCAACTTTAAGCGCCGATCATTCAATACAATTTTGTGATTTTTTTTGATTATGTCCGGAATCGTGACTTCATTTGGACGGCCAGACCTGTCTTCGCAGCTCTGTCTTCCACGTTTAAAATCAGTTACCCAGGTGTGAATTGCACTCAATGCAGGAGCAGAATTACCTAAAACACTGTCTAGCTTGGTTTTAATCTGGGTTGCTGTTTTCTCTTTTAAAACGTAAAACTTTATAACCGCACGAATTTCGTTTCTTTCCATTGTTAAGAAAATTTACGACAGAGAAAGTTCTACGTCCTCCAAACAAATTCCATCAGTTCGATTAAATTCAAATTTGGCATTCTATTTTCAAAAAGATGCCAGAATATAATGTAATATTCCTTTTTTGCGTATCATTTTTTTAAGTTCGTCGTTTCGGCCAGTTATCAATCAGCCCAGGTAAGAAGTCTGGTTATTAAACTTATTAAATTGTCACCTAAATAATAATATTTATTATGTAGCATAAAATTAATTCTACACAATACTTCTTTTGGTAGTTTTATTAACACTTTATTAATTGTATTTTAAATAAAACAGCAATAATAACTTGAGGAACCGTCGTAAAATACTAATTATTATTGATTTAATTTTTTATCTAAATAAGGTAGCTTGTTTATTTATGTTAGAAGCTGATAATGATATTAGTTACGACTAACTTCTAATTAAGTTACCAAGATATGAATACCGAAATTCCTTATATGGAGTAGAAACCTCGCGTTGGTGTTGGCCCTGAAGGTAACTTGATATTGCTTAGATTGCAACATACATAAAAACACATACATACGACATATCGTAATGTGAATCTTATTTAAGCTTAATATATGCATTTCACACCCACAATCGTTTAATATTCATAACTCCTCCAGTCTCCGTGGTCCAGTGGTTAAGAGCTTCGCTCTCGACTTGGAGGTCGTGGGTTCGATTCCCGCGTTGGAACAAAAACTAAATGATGTTTCCAAGTTTGCTTAGGACAATGTTAGCTGATGACCTGATTGTCTGACAAGAAAGATGATCCATGCGTCGGATGGGCATGTAAAATTCGGTCCTGCGCCTGATCTCTCTCCAGTTGTGTCGATCATCCGTCCCACTGGGTTTCGAGAGTAAAGGAAGAGAGAGTACTATTGTGTATTGCGTACACACTTGGGCACTATAAAATAACTCCTGAGTAGCTGGGCTGGTTTCAATGGAACCATCCACTGTCACCGAAAATTGGTGTGGGGAGCTATTATTCATAACTACATTTTGCACGCAGCACTCTTTGCGTAGCTAGTAGTGACTAGTGACTCCTTTAAAAAGTTAATTTTTATCAAATATTTTTATAATATAATAGTTATCTTCATCATACTAGATGATGAAGATAACATAATAATTTTGATTGCTTACTTATGATTTTAAGTAAAATCTCTTGTAATGAAACTCCTAAATTTCCAATGAATGTAAGCAGTTTTACGTGACTTTCCGTAGCCCAGTGGCTAGCGCCTAGTACTGATAACATTAATCATTGGTGACGATGATGATAAAAATACTAAAATGCTAAAACATATGCAATCTCAAATTATTCCACCCTTAAACGGGTGTAATAGGCGTTGAAAGTTTGTATAATAAATCTTTCACTGCACCGATTTTGATGAAAATTAAGATTCATACACTTAAATACATTTAATTCAATACATGTTTCATGGTTTCTTAGAATTCACCCTCTGAGGGTGTTAATTATGGGAGAGTTTGTATGAAAGATATTTAAAATCTGTCCCGATTTTCCATGAAATTTAATTTCCGAGGTAACACACACAAATTATTGAGTACCTACGTATTTTATAGTATTTTGAAATTCGTCCCCTAAAGGCGTGAAATGTGGGTCCAAATTTTGTACACTAAAATATCAACAACTAGTCGGATTGCGTCGAATTTTCGCACGCAGATAGTTATTTTTCGAAATCCATACCCCACGGGGGTGAAATTGATATCCACGTGGATGAAATCAAGCGCTAGAAAGTTAGTATATATATTATAATTTATTATATTATATATTACTAACGTAACCATAGCTTGACCACATTTTGTCGCGTCGGTGTGTGTGGTTGGTTTAGTGCGTCACACGTACTAAAACTACACACACCGACGCGACAAAAGCGCACAACAGATGGCCTGTAAGCCAATAGAGTTGTAGTGTAAAGGTCGTATTGAGGAAGGTAGATTATTGGTTAAAATATACTTAAATATTATGTTGATTGCTTAATAATATTAACTAATAGACAGTTATATCGACATTGAAAAAAGAACTTGATGACCTCATTTGTGTAAAATGAAAATCAACTCCACATCAACTGTACATTTTGTCGGTAAAAGTTATCCTTTATTCTTAATCAGGCTATAAACTATTAAACGGGCGAATACTCTAACGCTTCTTAAGATTAAGGGCTGTTTAAATCGAAGGCTGTCACTGTCTCAGCACAAAAACAAGGACTGAGTGTGACTTGAGAGCCCCTTAACTTTATGAAGCGTTTGAGCACTTTGAGGATTTGGGCATTATTGTCACAGATAAAAGGAAGAGTAACAGATAAACAACTATATAGTTGGCTTTCAATTTGATAGCACTACTACAAGAATACGGTGTGTCCACGATTCTATGGAAAAAGTGTGGGCCGTTGAAGGAGAGACATAATAATGTTCAAATTTGGATCTAATTGGATCGTTCTATGAAACCTGTTTCTCTATACGTAAGTTTTTATACTCTTTGCTAATGTATTAAATCTATTCCCTATTCGCCTGAAAGCGTAACAAACAAACAAATTAGTTTATAGTTAGTAGCCAAAAGTTATTGTTGTGCTGAAATTTAAGATATTCCATACATATTTGTATGGAAGTATATAAAAAAGCGATAATCAAGACGCGGAGGCTGGGCCGATGTTCTTAGAAAAACAAAAGAGATTACTCATTCCGCCGCTCGAACTGTGAGTTCTTTGAAACGCACCACCGTATTTTGTAGTGTCAGCAGATTCATTTTTAAAACTTTCAAATGATATAAAAATACACTGTAATTATGTACAAAACTTAAATTTGACGAACGATTTCATGCTATCCATTCAATGTTTAAAGTACCTGGGAAGTACCGAGGTTTGCTCGGAGCTCTAGTTGATTTAAAAAAAAAAAGAATAACTCAAATATTTTACCAGGGAATGAACCCACTATATTCCGAATTTCCGAACAACGCAAAAATTACACGTACGTTTACCACTGACATAATATCATAGTCGATATTATTGGCTTAATGTTGCACGACGAAACAAAAAAAACATATATAACTAAAAAATGAACAATTTGCGACGGATAAGACCTAGCTAGATCTATTTTTCTCCCCTAAAACTCCATGCATACTAAATTTCATGGAAGTACTCACAACCGTTTCCGAGATTACTATTATATATATACAAGATTGTCTCGTTTAAAGTATAAGATAAATATGTTATGTAGCCTGCAGTAGGTTATTTATTTAATCTAAATATAGACATAGGTGCTAAAACTACATATTTAATATTCAATTTCATGTTCCCAAATTAAAAGTTACCAAAGTTCAGGTAAAACAATTTTACCTAAAATTCATTAACATTCTCACTTAATACTTAATTCTCCCTTAATACGAGTATTATTTCAAACGAAAAAATTATAACGCCACTAGCATAAATCGATATCGAAATTTCAAATCGATTGCAAAGGAATTTGCACTCTTCACTAATATATTGAAGGACGATATTTATTTGTTGTCGTTACTGCACACACCCCTACGTAAAAGGCGAGCGTAAGACGGAGTACAGAGAAAGTTTGAGTGACGTGCCCCCACCGCGTTCGTCCCCTCTCGCCCCCTCGAGGATTTATGGCGCCATATTGGATTGGGACAAGATGACACGATGCCCGGATAATTTGGGCAACGATATCACGTGACGGTTATCCAAATGGAATGACACTTTAATTATGATATTTTACTTTAAACGTATTTACCGCGGATACCCACTGCGTAGAGGCCGGCTCGTTCGAAGAAACACCACGGTGTCACATAAAATCGGCGTGAAATAGCTCCTTCGTTGTTTTTCACCGAATGAGTGAGTGGAGGCCCAAGGGGCTTGAGGTTTTAGAGCTCGGGAATCCCCAATTTTTAATACGCGAGACAGACATTTTTTGATCGGGTCTCTCTCTGCGGGTTTTCAAGGGCGGAACATGGTTACCATCAAACGGTCTCATTTCCCGGTCTATTCCATTGTAAAAAAAATGCGCTTTTTGTTCATTACAAATGCAACGTCCAATAACGTATTCATGAGCTTTTTACGCGGCTAGGAATGAAAGATGTTATAAACAAAGCGAAGTCATCGCAGAAGCAATAAATAACTTGCGGGCGCACGGTGCACGCACTCGCGCGCAGCGTCTGTCTTGACTTGACACGCATGCGCCGTGCCAAACTGCGTCTATGCAGGCGATTCAGAATATATTTGTAAGAAAATACACTTTAGTATGAAATAGTAGCTAAAAATTACTAAGTTTTCACAAAGGAGCTCGTTTTAAAATAATTGCTAGGTACTTTGCTTCCAAAGCACCGAAAGCTTCCTCATTTATATTTGTTAAAAAGCAGATTTAAAATTAAGTGCCTACAGATAAAAAAATAAAGAAATAATTTATGCCAGCAACGAATATAATGTCATTATATTATTAGTATCTCTACATTTTTGCAAACTTCACATAAATCTGTTTTCAAGTTGCAATTGAGAGTAATAATTTACTAGCTTTTGCCCGCGGCTCCGCCCGCTTCAATAATCCCACGAGAACACTGTACTATTTCGGGATAAAAAGTATCCTATGTATTATTCCAGAGATTTGGCACATTAATATTTATAAAAAATATGTAATGTCAAATGTCACTTTGAAGCCTAAGACAGTAATTTACTTGTCCGAAAGGCTATGTATAGTGGAGACCGTGTCTTTCATAAGCATCTCTCTAATATGTTTACATAAAGCGTTGTTGTATCATTGGTTTTACCACCCTGACACAAGAAGGACATGCAAGAACCAAGGCGGCGAGCTCACACCAAGCTTAAACTACTAACTTGTCAAATTTCATCAAAATCCGTTCAGTAGTTTTTGCGTCAGAGGGTAACAAACATCTATCCATCCATACACATCTATCCTCACAAACCTTCACATTTATTAATTTTAAACATTAATTGTAGTAGGACAGTATTAAGTATACGAATTTTTAGTTTTTCATTATAGAAATTTCGTTGATTGATTAATATAACTAACCGAAATAATGTAAAGTGTTTCGTAATCTAATCTAAAACTACTGGCACACTACTGGCTATGTTTAGTTAACCAAATGCTAAGGGTGCGAACGCTGCAAAAACAGAAATCTCGTTAAGATGACAATTTATGGCTTGTTTTTGCTAAATGAAAATAGTCGTGAGCCGTGAACTGAGCAGACCTTTTTGATTTTCTTAATGGAATCTTTCCGCCAGATTTGCGTCAAGCGTTGCCTAAGCTTATGTTGGTGATGCGAAATTTACTGATTTATATCACCGTATTATGTAAATATTTACATCGCTTAAATTGATGCAAGCTAAAAGCTAGGTGATTTTGCTGGTAACGGAAATTTGATGTATACAAAATTAGTAAAGAAACGTAGCGGAAAAGCAGAAATATTTTCCCAAGGAAAAAACTTAATATGTCCACACGAGCTGTCCCAACACACGTTGTTCTGTCCTTACAGTTCATAATCTGAAATAAATAAATAACCAAACTGGTAAATAGAATGCTAGGTAAATATTTGACAGACAAGTGGCAAATTGAATTCAGTGACATGAAAAGTCAGTATCGGAAAATTCAATGATCGTTATTAGTATTTTCTCCACAATTGTTCCAATATCTATCACTTTAAAAATCTTTCCTGAACTACCATAATCATTTCAAGACCAAAATTGGCCAAATCGGTCCAGCCGTTTTAGCGAGACATTAGAATTGCAATACATTTTTATAAAATACTATTTCACGCGGCTCCACCCTCGTAAATATAGTATCCCACGGGAATACTGTACTTTTTCGGGATCCAGAACCTAAACTACTAGTTGTTACCATACCAAATTTCTTCGAAATCCGTTCAGTAGTTTATAAAACATCTATCCATCCATACATTCTTACAAACTTTAAATTTATAATAGTAGTAGGATAAAACGATAATATATAATAGAAGAGAAGATTTCATTCAGCAATTTATTCCTAAGAAGTATCTGTCATCGTTTAGTATTTTAATACCTACTATGTAATTATTCATCATCAGACAACGACGCTGAATACAAAATTTTCCTATCATAAAAGTAAATACAAAAAATATGTCGCATGTATAGTATTATTATTAGTCGTTCGTTCGTTATATAGATAACATTCTTTGTAATAAAGCAAAAAGTCGGAAGCACTCACAATTTACGACACGACAACTTTTTGTTTTCTCTTTTCATACTTTTAATTTTTCTATTTGCAAAGGTCTTGAATAAGTAAATTAACATTATTCATTCATATTTAATAACGTCAAATGTAATATACCTACCATTGTATTTTGTTATTATAATAATTAAATTTCATCTGAGTCACATTATTTATTTTGGATTAGAAAATTTAATATTTTACAATATTTTTTGTTATCGAATCGAAAATACTTTTATAAAACTTAATATTATTATAATTAAGATTAAATGAATATGCTGTATAAAAAAACTGCCTCTTCCAAATAAATTATTCAGGACAAAATGTTAATTGAAATGGGACCTATGCTTAATGTAAACCCTGACACAGGTAGAGTAACTCTCTAGAGGCGAAGGAGGCACCACCCTTTATCCGTTTCCTGGCACGTTTTTCTTTCCACCATTACGTGAAAATTCTAGAAAGAAATTACCTCGTTGAAATTTCTAGAATATTATCTTTTCTAGAATATTCTAGAATATTCTTTACTGTTTTTTTATAGGTAATTTTTGTAATCTTTATTCCTAATGGATGGTGCTTTTAGATTGAGTTCAAAAGACGTAAGACAATCTTTTGGTTATATCACATTAAACAGCTATTAATATTGTAATTTGTTAGACACATAATATTTTAGTTAGTAATAATTTGCATTCATTCAATTATTAAGTACTAGCTTTTACCAGCGGCTACGCCCACGTAAATACTATCCCATGGGAACGCTGTACTTTTACGGGATGCAAAGTAGCCTATGTGTTCCATTCCAGAGCTTTAACTACTAGGTACCATACCAAATGTCATCAAAATCCATTCCGTAGTTTTTGTGTGACAGAGTAATAAATATTTATAAAAACAGAGATCTACAGAGGTACAGTTAACTGGTCGCATACGTTCTATTTTCTTGAACTCCAGTTTGTTTTGTTGTCTTGCCTCCCGCTGCTCACGCACGGACACTTTTTGGTTAGTTCGTTCAGTTTACACCATAATAAACAATAAAACGCACACAAAATACAATTACAACGATATTTCGTGAGTTACTGCCAGAACATACAGTTATATTCGAGTTGTTTTGGTTTTATCAACTTCCAAGAAAAAAGTAAAAACATAGTTTTCGTAGTTCTATGTGAAATTATTTTTTTATATGCAAATTAGAAAGTCATACTAGAACAAGCACGAAACGAACGAGTTTCAGTTCCTCTATGCTCTAGGAAAGCACATAAAAAGTAAATGAAATTCGAGACCGTCAAAAAACCGTTACAAGTATTCAGACATTTATTACCATTCGATTTTTATAGGATCATAATCGTAAATAAAAAGAAACGACCACGCGACCGCATCCGCGGTATTTATTTATGCTAAACAAAAATTAATTTTGCATTTACAAATGTCGTTTTAATTTTCTATCAATTATCATGCGCATATTAAAATCAGATTACGCTATTGACGATGGAAATTCATTTTGTAACTGAAATCGGTAGGCCGTATATCATTTTATAAAAGGCGATTGTCGAGCGTGTTACTATTTTTCATGTAGCTATTGTATGGCACGCGTTTAATAATGTGTTTCTGATAAATAGCTCTTATTTGGGGGGCTAGATCAATGATATTAATTGATTTATGGATTGCAATCGCACAAAACATTGACACCGATTGTTAAATTGTGACATGCGAGCTGTTATAAATACCAATGAAATAACTAATGTCAAAAATTATATTACATTAATAAAAAGTAACAAAATACTCAATAACAAAACATCGATAAAACCCCCTATTTTTCAAAGATTTTTCGAAGATACGTGCCTCCAGAATTAATTACAGCGTTTGTTATTTCTTTTAGCGTTTATTAATTATACCCCTTAATAAAAATATTTACACAACGGATGAGCTATCCAATGTTGTTGTATTTGTCTGTCAAGTGACTTTTCCAACTTATCGACAAAGACAGCAACTTTGAATAGCTTATCCGTTGTGTAAATGTAATCCGTTGTCTTTATTAGTAAGATGGTTAGTAGTTATACCTAAAATTGTTATCTAAACCATGGTTTAGGGCGCGGAAGCTAATCCATAAGTTTTTGGATTAAAAACGCGTAGAAAACATTCAAAATCATGTCGATTATCCACAAAATTACCACAAAACAGTAAATAAAGGTACACAAAGATTATATCAGCGGCTAAAATGTTGTTTCATTCGGTGCGGAATCCGCGAAAGAATCAATTTTATTGGAACAAGCGCTGTTGATTTATGCCCTAGGAGCGTGGTACGATAGCATGTCACCGCCCGCCGTGTTCGCGCCTCGCTCTAGAATTTGCTAGAATTTTCTTTGTCTCTTGATAATACTTTACAAACATTGAATTGTATCTTTCGAAAACTTTATTCAGGGCTCAAAACATTTACAAATATCTATCTACTAGTATCTCTAGTTAAGTGGAAGGCACTTAGAGAAAATAATAATAATTAATAAACAATTAATGTCCTTGTTCATATTAAGATTATGTTTCGTGAGTAACACAAGACACAGACAGATTTCAAGAAGTTAATTTTCTTTCAATACGAGGAAATTAGCAACGCTTTTCTCAATTTCACATAGTAATATTTTAATAATATAGTGTAGTGGTGGAGTTCAGCTGCTTTTCTATAAAAAAAAAAAACAATTAATTCAATTTTATAGCTTCGTTCATAAAATAATCATTTGTTTCTATTTTATGCACGTCACTAGTGAAAAAAATGCTTTCGTCAACATTGCCGTCCGAAACAAAAAACTTAAGTGCCGTAGACACTCGTATATTTGGATTTTAATTCTGGAGTCTGGACATTAATACAAAAAGCGTAACATCCACACAAACATATGTCGTAACAATTTTAATAGCTCTATTCAAGCCTTATTCTAATAAGCCAATATCGTAATTTACTAGCAGGTGCATTGTAATTTGTAACTTCAATATTTCATTTGCAGTTTGTAACGTCCGACTATTCCTATTAATTCTCACGTTTACTTGTTAATTTTCTATACTTTTCATCCATTTGTCATTATAATGAATGTAGAATTACGAATCACCAGCATACCATTGTCTGACTCTCTTCGATAAGACGTAAATTATGTTTGTCACTTTTTTCGAGTCGCGAACGCAATTTGAACTTTTTATACTACAAACAGCTACGCTTCATAAATTCTTTCAACGTTTATAATGTTTTCATTTCTTGTAAATGTCATAAATGACCTTATGCCATAAATGGTTCCTGCTAAACTATTATACAATTAATAGCTTAACTTGGATGGTGATATATTTTATTTCGAATTGTTTAAGGGAGGACGCTACTCAATACATACAAGCAATAATATGTATTTTTATACCTTTTTCCTTTATATTATGACCATAAAAGTTTAAATAACGGAGTCTTTTGTGTAGACGCCAAAAACCAAAAAAAAAATATTAAATAGTTTATATTTGCTTTTGTTTGAACATACTGTCCGGCCCGATTGGAAAAAATAACATCCTAAACCGGTGTGATAAAACCGTTTAATTTTGAAAAAAAATCACACCCAGTTTTATTACACCAATCGATAGTGTTGCTAAAAAGGAACAAATTCTAGAAAATAATTCAATGCGGCAAACATAAGTATAATTAATATTTTCAAAAGTATTTTAATTAATTTGAATAATTGGTAATTTTTAAAAAACGAAGATTTGAGTCTTGGTATCTTAGTAACTTTAAGTTAGCTTACCATTCTATGATATATTTTACGAAACCATATCGGAAACTTCCATTTTCGACGAAAATTCGTAATGTTAGTTATAAATATTGCCACTGGCCAGTTTAAGTTCTCGAAATAATAATATTATAATGTTATTATTCATACACGTGGTTACATTCGACCCTACCACAATCCTTCTCCTATTTTCTGCAAATATTGTCTAAATATAGGTACCTAAAATAATGTAAAGTTGGCTCATAATAAAGGTAGGAAAAATCCATTTTTTTTGTTTATTTTTGACGTGTTACACAAAAACCACACTGTTTACATTTATTTGCTTCATGAAGGAAATAATTTACACAAAAGTAATTTCCAATGACATATTGCTCGTTCGTATTGAGTAGGTGAACCAGCGTTCATACATTTCTCCCTATCCTCCTTTGTTTAAATTGTGTTCACTTGTCGTTTTCATATTTATCTATTCTCTGATACATCATACATGAGGTATTAACATTAGGTGAGATAGCCAATGAGGCTCTCAGGCTGTCATAGAGGATATCTTGCAGCAATTTTGCTTTCTTTAAGAGAACATTTAAATCATCTACCCCACAAACTAAGCCTCTAAGCTCTGCATGACAAATATGGTTACTTGTTATAGGGCAAAGTTTAAAATAGTTCCACCAAAAAACACATCGCTACCTTGTTAAAAGCCATGTTTATTCTATGCGAAACTTGTCAGCATTATGGCGTAACTATTCCATAAATACCTTAAGCGAAAGCAAGATCTGAAAGGATTAAGGTCACGTATGTTGAATAACGTTGAGTGGACGTAGATATGCCTTCGTGACTTAGATACACGCCGATACCAGATTGCTAAATGTTGCTGCAATATTTATATAAAACTGGACCCTTTATAGTAAAGATGGCTAAACGATTACAGTATAAACCGCTTTGACCTTAATTATACTCTTAGTAGAATAAGAACTTTAAAGTTTTCTTTTCTTTAATTAGAGTGTAGATCTTTTTCACCTTTGGGTTACGTCGGACAATCATGAATTTCATTAGGTACCTAGGGGTACTTTGATTTCTTCCTCTTACTGATTCAGGCCATCCTTTTGGCTTTGATATGTACTATCGTACAAGTTGCCGCTCTACCAGACATAATGTGAAAGTCGCTTAACAGCGCCTTTGTATCGTGCGCACGCACACTTACTCAACTGTCAATACGTATTCAACCACGTCTGCAGTCTTTGCGGTCACTGCAAAGGAAAATGGTCGAGCTTTATAAGATTGAATCCCGCTATGGTCACACCTATTAATTTGGAATTTGGATGAATACAAAATTACAATGCTTAGCTGCAAATCCGAGATTGGCTTCAATTTCTAACAAGCTCGCCGGGAACTGTTTAAATCATGCGCATGCGCCGAAAATAAACTGCGCGCGATCATTTCTCTACCGCGCTGTAAATTCAACGCTAATTTACAGCCCCTCTGCGTTATAAATAAATAAATACTGCCACACTATATCCCCGCCTGACATAATATGCCACCACGTGCATGGGGCTGTCATAACATATCCTCCGTTGCACTTAATTGATGTATCAGATTGTACAATGCAAATTGCAACAATTGATGTTATTCATTCAAAATACTTACGCGGTCCGTAATTTAAAATGACTGATTTCCCATTAAATAATAAGAATTAGCGGGATATCACATTTTAAGGAAAAAAAAACACATTCTAGTCTTCACGTTAGCCACTTAGTAAGCTTACCGCTGCCATTGCCTGGTTGCATGACTCTGCTTAAATTATTATGACTATTAAAAAATCTTGTAAATTCTATCTCAAATCTTTTGCACTCGTGTGATAAGTTTGAAACTCGATAAAACAATCGTGCTCACTTCATATATTAAGAAGCTAAGAAATTCATTAAATAATTTAATATATTATGTTAATAAATTCTTTAACATGTAAATCCACGATAACGATCAAATATCTTATGTTTATTTATTACAATTTATTTAATATGTATGCGATGCCACATAATCGATTAATTTAAAATAAGTGAAAACAATTGAAAATATATTTCATATACTTGTTTTCCGAAGGGCACTCCTTGTGGGCACATACCTAATTTTCCTGCACGGTGACATTTTGCACCTAGGTCTAAGATGTATTCAACGTTAGTTTTCTTTTAATTAATAATTAAGAGAACTGTAGGTAATTGATTTTCTACGCTGAACTAAAATAACTTCATGAAAGCGCTCGAGACTTCTGCGAAAAGCTTAGGCAGAATTCAGTTTTTCAATTGCTGAAAAGCTTATTAAATTTAAATTTTCCCTTAACAGATTTAATTACTTTATAACGTTAAGAAATAAATTAATTAATGAACACCGTCATTCATTCGTAACGAAATCAATTAAAGTGTAACAAAAATAAATTCAAATTTAATTGGCTGGCTGAAAAAAAACTTGCATCACAATGTTATAGTGAGTAGTGGTTGACAAATTATTCCACTTTTGACTGTAGATAGTGAGTGCCAAATAAATTGAAGACGTCGAGCAGCCGCGCCGAAACCGTGCCAGGTCTGTGCTGTTGCTATTGTAGTTGGAATTCTCAGCCGCTGTTAGCATCCATCTTGTTGATTTTAAGAAAAAGCGTAGACAAAAATTTATTTATTTATTTTTTTCGACGATTTACCAATTGGTATTTTAATCGCCATGGCTGTTTGGATGCTGGCGTGGTCTTGAGTTTTCAGCGTCTAAATCTAAAACTCTAAAGTTCTTTTAAAAAATAAAAATAAAACACAAAATTGTAGGTTGGTAAATTTTAGTAGGTAGTAATTGGCGTCTAGAATTGTAACAATTTGACGATTTTGTCAATCAAAATCATCATGATTATGTTAACCGTGTCAATAAAACATACTTTTTTACGAATTTTACATAACATCTGCTGCTGTGTTGTCGAAATAGAAAAAAAATTTACGACCACATAAAATTATAACACGCTACAACTATATACCAAATACGAAAGAATTAAGGAAATTCTTTCAAGCCAAGCCCTTATTTTATTATATTAACATATTTTCGTCGTTTAACTATTACTAATTAGAATATTATTTTATTGTTTTACTAGCTTTTTCCCGCGGCTTCGCCCGCGTGGAATAGTGTTCATGAAGAAAAAACTTCTTCAGCAAATAACTCTACTCACTGCAATGTACTTCTGTATACAAAACTGAAAATGTTTTTAGGGTTTCGTACCCAATGGGTAAAAATGTGACGCGCAACCAATGGGTAAAAACGTGACCCTATCACCTCGACGCGACGCGCAAGACCGCTTGATATATATTTTTCGCGCTTGAATATAAATTTTGCAATATTTTACTACGGACGGATACAGCCGTCTAAGTAACTTTTGAAAATACCATACATAATGTGTTTACTTTATGTATTACATTTTATGCGTATTAACATTTTTGTTACTTTTGTTAAATAAGTTGTAAGTACCTACTATCTAGTAGGTATCCAACGCTTTAAATATTATAATACCTTAGATTTTATCCGACTACGGCGAAGCCAAAAGGAAGGATAGTTATTTTGGCAGTATATGTATGTATGAATATTTGTTTGGAACAATACGAGGTGGACTACGGTCCACCCCCGCTACGGCGCAGTTTATGCGCCGCGCCGTAGCGGGGTCAAACATCTGGGGGTCATCAACAACTGGTCTGATTTTAATAAATGAGGTGTCAATAGCTTCGTAATAATATCCCGGGTAACATACGCTATTTAATTTACTTATTCGGGTTATAGTCTTTTATAAAAAGTGTAGTTATTATAACGATTTTTTCGACACTTTTCGACTAAAACAGCCAAGGTTTTCAGTTTCCGGAAATGCTACATGTCTGCCTTGTTTTGACTCTATGCCTCTACCTTACAGCTTCTTACTTTTGACGCGTCACTCTCTTACATCAACAGCAAAGCTGTGATGGTGCCAAGTATGGCAAGCACGTTAATGTACCATACTCCTTTATTTGATTTTATAGATTCTGGATCCAGATTTAGCGAAGGAATGTTACTAGGTATGAAAAATCACTTGAAACTTTGTCCCAGTAAATCTTTTGTGTATACATATAAACTAGTTTTATTTAATTGTTTTACTCAAAAATACCTAGAAATTATGATTTTACATGCGTTCAAAGTAAACAAAAATTTCGAGTATTGGGAACTCTCGCGTGACGTCACACTATAGCAGGGCCTTGATTACTCGAAAGTGGTTTACTTAATTAAGAAATGTATGAAACCTTGCCTTTATTTAAAAAGACATATTCGACAATGAAATAGAATGGAAGAAAAAATCTCATGTATGGGGAGCCACCAATTAAACATACAATTATTATTATTTTATAATGCCAATACAAATACAAATCTAAATTTTTGTTTTTACATATTTACCTACAGTTTAAAAAAGGTGAATAAATATAAAAAATTTTTTACGATTTCGCTACCAAAAATACATAAATCAATAAATACGAAGTCGATGTTAATTGGATGAAAAACCAATTTTTAAAGCATTAAAGTCTACTGTCTAGAATAATTCCTATTTTATATTTTATGTAGGTAATCAATGTTTGTTCAAAGTTTTTAAATTTCAAGCGTTTTTTAATTTTTTTAAAGATATTCTACTTTATTTTGGTTAGTAATTTGGTAATTTTAATGCTTATATGTTACACACTACCTACAAAAGAGAAGATGGTTTTAGTTAGGTACTACACTAAAACCTATCTTGCTGTTAATGTATTTTGATACACATAAAATTAAACACAATATTAAACTTTTTATACATACTACAGATATATTTCAAATCCCAAAGAGAATACTGACCCTCGGGAATAATTTAGAATGTCTGTAACAATATATTAAATGTTCGTAGTTTTATTAATATAATGCTTATGTTATAAAAAGCGTATTATAATATACTGTACTGAGTGTGAGAGACGTTAACCGGCGTCCAAAAAAAAGAGAGGAATCGAAATTGGATACAAACGTAAAGGTTCCTGAAAATGTTCATGGCTGATGATCGATCTACGCTTTTGAATATATCACGTTGATATTAACAATAATCTTTATACGTAACAATGAGTGTCAATAGCTCGGGCGCGAATTGACGCGTGATTTTCAATTTACATTTTACGTGCACAAAATAATAATTTTCTAGCGAACACCCACGATTAAACTTCTGTACAAGCCGATAGTCGTTAATATTATCGCTTATGCAATTGTACTTGATCGATTTCAATAAAAAAAATATATCACATAAATAGCCATCTCCTAAAAATAAAAGAATCCGTAATTTTTGTAGTTAATTGATACGTGATGTGTCTGTTAATTTTCTCATCTTGTAAGGTTTTCTCAGCAAGGTACGGAGACTAAACTAACCTAAAAAGTAAAATTTAGAGTCTTCGTAATCATCATCAGACTTAACAAGCTTTTTTTATTAAATAAGAATAGATCAAAATTAAATTAATATTATTAAATATTAAAAATAACAGAAAAATCGATGCCCAGCAGCAAATTATCACATAAGTTTTCACAGTATTTGGAATAAGTGGCAGAGAACGCTTACAAACTTAAAGATGGAGTAGCTAAATTTTAAAGTTTTCTTGTAAGTTTAATTGAAATAATTTGAATTGTACGTCAATCAACGTGTGTATATGTGTATGAGGAGGGATCATCATGTTTTATTTATTCGCAGGCAAGTGGTAATAGAGTCGTGAGAGCGGTCGGTATTTTTTGCCCAGCGTATTGAAGCGTCTTGGATGCTGATGTCTTGTATCTGTCTACGTACAGACAGTGACACTTTTCTATGTTTGTTTTTTATGTAAAATCTTGTTCTACTACGAGTCTATTTGTTTCAGAAGCGTTTACATGATGAGCTATTTTTTATCTTGTGATTGTGTATTTTATACAGATGCAACTTCGTGCGTGCAAAATGAAATATTGAGGGAACCGTGTATTTGCCGCGATAAAATGTAGCCTATGGCCTTCCTCGTGGTCTACTCTGTGACAAATTTTATCATAATCGGTTCAGTACTTTCAGAGTCTATTTAAAGCAAACAAACAAACAAAACTTTCCTCTTAATAATATTAGTATATATATAGACTAGGAACAATGGTTTAGTAACAAATCCGTTTTCTCTATGTATTCTCTTACGAAAACCATAAAAATATAGAGATATAATTTATCACAAGACGTTAAAGTCAATTTAAAACAGTAAGTTATATATTATACTATCCAATTCTATACACTAACCCATTCTATAACAATACATTTCAGTTAATACTACATTAATCACTCAGGCTCTTGATCTAGACAGTTGCAGAAGGATATTAAAAACTCATTCATCACACCAACAGTAAAAATACGATTTTAGATTCACACTCAAACACAGCGAATGCGAAATCTGGAGAGACGTGGAGGTATTTCCACGACCCACCATCCCGTCCCATCCCCCCGCCCCCGATCTGGGGGGGTGCCAACCCCTTTGACAGGAAATGATTGTCTAATATTAGCTGCGTTATAAGGTTTCTCTATAGGGACTTCGGATGCTTCATAACTCAACGTCGATTCACAAAAAAACCGCCAACAACATTAGAAACTAAAAAAAGTCACATAAAAACATTCTGGGTCAACGGCCGCGTCTGAGAACTAACACCCCCGATTATAACAAAAACCAAAATGTTTCCTTCGATTCTAGTTTTATTTTGGATGAAATTTATTGGTGCTACATCTATTTCGGTGAGCTTTCGTCAACGCCGATTACCGTTACGAATAGGACCGACTATGAATAGTGCGCGAGTGGATTCTATTGTTGACAGATTTGTGAATTACCGACGAATCCTACGAAGTCCCGCTAAAGAAAACCATATAAATTAAATGGATTTGTTATTTTTTGTTGAATTTAAATGATGATTTTATAAGTTTCTGTACCATTTTAGCTTGATGTTTTTATTTTGCCCCTATATTTCGAATGTATTTAAATTTGAGGTCATTTTATAGGTAAGTTTCGTAAAACAATTTGTTTTCTGCTATTGATAAATAGTATATAAATGTCCAGTATTCGAAAAAAATCGTAGATTTGACTTACTTTAACAACTCGGCCAAAATAATTATATTCTTGTCATCTATTACATCAATATGAAACAAGTTTATGGATTGTCAGTTATCTAGTCCGTTTTGTGCCGAATCTCAACAACAAATGTAGTTATCCAATTCTCTATATCTCAAATTGATTGCCATCAGTGTGTAAATAATTTTACACCTAAACATTAATTATTGTCAATTTTAATTTAAGCGCTCGCGACACTGAAAATTAAATGCCAATACAGACTATATTTCACCGCAAATATTTTTGCCGAAGCGGCAATAATATGAATCTCGCATATTGCGCGATTTCGTTTGTAGATAACAGAAATAATGGGGTTCAAAAATGAAATTAATTCCAGGTTGATGATTTCAAATTGAAAAGTCACATCGGCTCGCGCCATAACTCATGATCCTGAAACGTGTCCGGGCGCTGTGTTGGACGCGCTCTAGGGTTGCCACAGCGTGGAAAATATATTTTTCATACTCAAATTTGTACCTATTTTATTTATTTTACAAATATGATATTATGTATATGGAAGAAAAAATGAGTTTATGAAACTGCTATCTTTCGCCACGACTTGATGATGATATAAATATATTTACTATTCATCGACTTAAAACCTTACGTTACGTGAAGAGTTAGATACTTTTAGATTAAATTATAATCTCTGTTCAATTTAAAGTACAGTTTTATGTTATTTTTATCTTCTGGGCGAGTCATAAATTATATTTAGTGTATAAAACCAAAACATAATTCACCACGTGCTCAGAAAAATAATTACATACAATTAGAAAGATTGCATGATAAACAGAACATGATAATAGTGTTTAGCAAGTCAATTAAACTGGGAGCTACTTAGCTATATAATTACACAATGCATCAATATTTATTATTACATTATCATTTTAATTGAACGACTAAATATTTAGCTTGATTACTTATCATTAAAAACGTAATATCAGATGATCTAGGCTTATTATCATTAATGTAGTAGCAAAAACTAATTTAAATTAGCTATCTTTAATTAAGTTACCATTTGTCACTAATGTTTTACGAGCCTTTTTAATTTACGCTCGTGGAAAATAAAACTAACACCGTCTTATCGCATATAGATAGGAAAATACTAAGTGATATTACGCTAACTATAGCTTTCAAAGGTTCACTGCTGTAAAGCATTATTATATTTTATATCGAAAATATATTTTGTTTGTGAATTACAATATTCCTTAACAATAGTTGCTAATGATATTTTATACTTGTGTAATAACAGTATATTGTTGTTGCGCTAATGTCAGACATAATTGAGACACAATGAGTTAATATCTTGTCAACAATATTAACTCATTGTTTAGGGTTGTATTAACCCTCATATTTTTCTTAGACAGTGTAAAGTTATAAATCATAAAATTTGCATATGCTAAGTGGCAACCCTAGTGGAATCATTGTCGCAGCCTTTGTCGGAGGTCTTTCCGACTCACCACGCGGCGAGTCAGAGATAGTATGTTTGTAAAAAGGAAGTCCCCTGGATTATCATTTATATTATACATATATCTGCTATATTTATACTATGTATTTTCATAGAAAAACGTTAATAGGAAGATAAATATTGAAAATTAAGTAATTACTTCTGCTGCACATTGAATGTATATTGTAAAAGCACTAATTTGTATCTTACTGATTGTAGTAAATAATACTGTAAATAAATAATTTAACGACCAGAATTGAATCTCGGATTTAATAAATGTTTGTAGTCTGGTCTAGTCTACTTTAAAAAAACAACGCCAGCCTGAATATTAGGGTTAAAACATTTTGGAAGTAGTTTTGGGGAGTAAAAAAAATATTAGTCGTGTTATAAATTATATAAGGTTAGTGAAATAGATTTCACACACTTTTTAATTAATATTTGATTTGTTTCATATAAAATGTCACCACTATTAACGGTTATTTGCCTCTTTTTATATCATAGATTATATTTGAAAGCGTTCCTTCCGGCAGTGCTCTCTCTTTTTCTTTACCGAATCTCCTGTCACTCATTTCCGGCTACGAAATTGGCTTTTGAAACTTATAATAATCTTAAAATACAATATTATATATAGTAAAATATATAACTTATATTAATTATTATTATATACTTTAATATTAAATTTAGGTAAGTGATTGACATAATATTTTGTTTAAGAATAATAGGAATAATATATGTATTTTATTCTTACGTCTTTGAATATGTATAAGCAAATCATACCTAATATTATATGAGAATTTTGTAGCTACTGATCTGATACTGATAGATGATAGATAACTGAGCTGGTGTGGATGACAAATATTTGTCTGTCTATCGCATTGAGAGTTTCCCCTCAATGCGACAGACAGACAGAAAAACTCTGAATCTACCACGGCAAATTTTACAGGCCTTCCACTAGTTAGTGGGAAGACTGGTAACGTTAGTGATCGGTGATGATGATAATAATGTGGATGATGATGATGGTGATGATGATCGCATTGTATTATCTCAAATCTTTTTGCATAGCCAGGTAGTGTAAGCCTCATGTATAATGCAGGCTGTCATGAACATTTGTTGGTTGCACTATTTCAAACACTTGTAGGTAAACGCGCTTGTTTGCATACTGAATATTTTTAGCTACCCATGCTAAAATAAAACGTAACTATGTTTTAGGTGTACACTTTTGTAGTTTATTTCGATATTGCTAGCTTTTGCCTGCGGCTCCTTCCACGTGAATACAGTTCATCCCACGGGAACAAGGCACTTTTTAGGGAAAAAAAGTAGCCTATATGTTAATTCAGATCCTAAACTACTATAACAAATTTCATCAAAATTTGTTTAGTAGTCTTTCCGTGAGAGTCACAAACATCCTTCCATCCATCCTCACAAACTTTTAACAATAGTTCACATTTACAATAGTATAGTAAGATAAGATTAGAATTTAAACATTTTTTTATTTACAAGTGTTAGTCAATACAATTTCATAGCCGAAAGCTGAATGTCGATTTTAAAAGCTCTTTCAAAATAATTCAGAGCAGCAGTAGGTTTTTAACAAACAGGTTAATTTATTTGAGGAAAACCTCATGTTAGTGTAGGTTTTAGATCTTTAACTAAACCAGTATAATAACAAGGTTGAACAAAATGTCACTATTGCGGATTCAGTAGTGAGTCACCCGCGAAGTTTTTCAATCTCATGTTGGATTACAAGGTTGTTTTAATTTCGTAATATTTTTCGTTACTAACTCGAGTATTTTAATAGAATTAAACCATATTTTATATGTATCCACTACTACCTATTAAAGGGGAAGAGCGTAGGTATTCATTCGAAATGTTGGTCTTTACTAAATTTTCGCTGCTCTACAATTCTTTCAAACTTACGAGAGATCACTACCGATTACCGAATGCTTAAATTATCTATTGAAGAATAATAAAACAGTAATGGAAAAAAATATATACGAAGGTAACCTAAAAATTCTCTCTATTTTTCACTTGCTACCGCGTTACAAAAAGGAACATCTTGTGAAATTAGTAGAATTAACTATGAAAAATGTTAGGGCAGATTACAAGTTAATCCTGCTAATTATTATTCCTACGAGTTAATTACAAACGGCCCCATAAATTATTTCATCCAAAGCCATGTAATATGGTCGTTTTGGGGAAACAAAATAGAAATATTTCCGTCTTTATCTACCTGCAATCTCGACAAAGGAAAAGAAAGAGAAAAGAGAAAACGGGCGTGCTGATGAAAAACGAGGCCACAGTTTGCCTGCACGAAAATTCGTTAATAAATCATAATAGTTTTAGACATACCTGGGGTAAAAATAAACCAAATTGGAAAGTCAATTGTAAGGCTCGGCGAGGTTAGTCTGTTATTAGAGCAATTATGTTATTATGTTTGCCGTGTCTAATCCGAAAAACCAAATTGGAGTCGGCCGCTGCCGGCGAGTGGCGACCGTCGATACGTTCGATCTCGGGGCTCGCACGGAATTCGTGACGGAAGTAATCAGCAACACGAAATTTTAACAAATTACACAAAATACGTCGCCTGAAACGCTACTAGAAAATCGATGTAGAGTTCGAGACCCCATTTTGCTACGGTTCATAGTTTGAGACAAATTAAAAAAGGGTGATCCGTTGCAGTACATATTAAAACGCTCAAAGCCCCTTGGCCTTTAATATCCCTCACTTAAATCATATTTCATCCTGTATGATCGTAATTGAAGTGGAACTCCGATAATGATATTTAAACACTTACACGCATACACTAAAAGCTCATATTGGTTTGCAGATCTCCAGATAGGCGTCCGTATGAGCGATCGCCTCTTTTATAATTTGTATCTTTTGCATAGATCGCTCGGAAACAGGTTTTCCCCGTGTAAGCTCCAGCACGTTTTGTGTTTGATACTGATTCCTATTGTACTAACAAAATACCAAATATGAATACCAAATAAGGGTTGTGACAAAAGAAAAACTGACACAGTTTTAATTTATGCGTAAACGAGTACATGAAAATGTAATAATAGGAGCTTGTTCGGTAAATATAATAATGTAATAACTCTCGAGGGCCGGTTGCGAGGGACTGTTTTCAAAAATTTCACGGTAGATACATCATTTCGTTTGTGGAAAATTTTGATGACTTCATTTCTTGTGGGACTTGGTATCTCTATTATACGTAATGAGCGTATTGAGTTCCTAATCATTCCAAACTAACCATTTTGGTGTATGACATCTGGTTTTGTAATTTCTGATTAATGCATATCGCCTGTTGAATTAAAAAAAAAAATTCATCCATTCGACTACGGAACAAATTTGATTTGATGATTTTTTCTTCTTCGAAAAAAGTAAGCAGTAAAAATAGTGTAACTCCTGAAAAGTAACGTAACGGAAGATTAGTTGGAAACAATTAATTCTTACGGAAAGGGTAATTCGCTTTTAGTGTTTATTATGTGTTTCAATGTATTTGTATTCAACTTTATTGTTTCAATTAAATAAAATCTTTACGATGTGATTGTTAATAGATTTCTGTTGTTATTTGTACTGAGGATTTAGCCAATTTGCCATCGCTACTTACGACGACGTAGTTTAAAAACAATAATTAGCGATTAGCGATGGCAATTTGGCTGAAGGCTCTGGTTGTTGCTGTAATGTAACAATTTTTACATAATTATATTAATGTAACATTTATTATGATTAGTAATATGTTAACTTTATATAATATATAACTTTATTAAATAAGTACGTCATAACACAATTACAATAACCAAGATCTTTTAAGATCAAAACTAAAGAAAAATATTATTTATATATTAAGTTACATTAAAAGCAAAATAAATCTCTTAGTTTTAAAATCGTCTCTGTTTATATTTTAGTACCTAGAAGACCAAGCTTTGCTCGGTGTTTTAGTAGAACGATAAAATAATTTTAAAAAATAAAAAAATATATGAAAGAAAAATAAATATTAAGAATCACAAAAATATTTATATTACCGGGATTTGAACCCACATTCCGAATTTCCAAAAAATGCAAAAATTATGCGCAGTATCTAAGGGATAAAACCTAGCTAGATCGATTTTTCTCCCCCCACAACTCCCTGCATGTTAAATTTCATGGTAATACTTGTAGCCGTTGTCGAGATACCGATTATATATGTATAAACAAGTTCGTCTCGTTTAAAGTATAAGATTTGAACTCGAACGCAATAAATTAATTTTTATTTCAACTTTTGTTTACGAACGTTTAGTTTCTTAACCTCGTTGCAATTATATTAATTAGCTCTTGTGATAACATTTATAAAAATACAAAACATTGTAATGTCGGAGAACCGCAACCGACTTGCGCATCCAGTAGGCAAACTCATAAGGCAAATACGAGCATTAATTTACGCCGGTTTTCATTGAGACTGGTATTTCTCTCGACGAAGCATCAGTTCATTCGGTTGATATATCTTTCACGTTTGATGCTCTACAATTCTCTATAATTACTGACATTGTTGCGAACCTCGCGCCACTCACAATTATTTACAGCCTCTATCAGTCATCTGTTCCCTAACCATATACTTTGTGTTTCAATGAAGCCGTTTTCTAATTCCAAATGACAAGTATTTTATTATTACATAGTAGAGCAGTCTTTAACAATCAAATTTTTAATAAATGAAGTTAATAATTTTTTTTTGCAAAACATAATTAAATTTTTTGTGAGTTTTGTATCGTAATTAAATATTTTAATTATATTGTTTGTGTAAGTTGTGCAAATTATTTTAAGACGATAAAAAATCTTAAAAACAAGAACTCCACATTGTTTTGTTTTCAATATAATTATCATATTTTGCAGCATTATTTAAATTTGTTGTCATTTTTTGTCTATTCACTGGCTTCCTACAAACTCGAATTATGATACAGGTTATTTTAATGATGTTTTCATTAATCTTGACCTCGAGTATTGTATTGACCAACTTATCAGCCAGCACCCTGCTGACCGCGTCTCCTATCAGAGTTAATGAACTAGACCAGGTCAAATGATAGAGTCGACTTTCTTGAACTTTTTTCCTGTCTTTAGATAAATTTGTTTTTTGTGTAAAATAAGTTTTCATTTATTTTAATTTAATATACGTTCAAGAAAAGTGTAGAGACATTTTGGATACTTTGATTCTCAATTTTTTCATAATTTTTATTTTTTTATCTTACCAAAAAATATTCTATTTTTTGTTCTGTTTAATGAATTTTTGTTTAATAAAATGTTTTTGTTGCAGGTAAGTCGGAGTTCAGCTCGGCGCGGAATCAACGCTCGGCTGACACAAATGTATGCGATATTTAAATTACCGTTTACCTTTATTCGTTGCGATTGTTTGTTTTGTTAGGTAATCGTCACACGATTCACGACCCAATCGCGATTAGCATAAAGTCGTATTTCAATTTCGCACGAGCCCCGTATCGCGAAAGGAATAAATTCTCTTGTACCATGCGAGCGCTGAGAATCAAAGGGAAGTCCTATCATAACTTGTTAACACAAATTACATTGTACGTTGAATATAATAATCTTATAAATGTGACATATTAGTATCGATTACTTATTTCCATTATTTGTAAACTCATCTGTAAAAAATTTGTTCATTTTTTACGCAGATTCATAGTGGAATTGAAAAAAAAAACTTTGCTTCATTTCTTTTCTTATGTTACTCGCATCTTGCAAAAAGTAAAAATACAAATTAATTAAACATGCATATAGGAATACATAAATAAATAAACCATCTTCATAAATCAAAAGTAATGTATGAATATTAAGTAAGAAATCATTACTGTGATACATACAAAGTGCGTTTCCCGCCCATCTGTAGCGCAACATTGCATGCATTCACACGCATTCGGATAATCTCTCGTGTGATCCGCCAAATAGGCGCGTGTGCAGTCACTCTTAACCAGCCATTTTGTAAAACCGATAGTCCACATTCCCTTTTGCAGTTGAGCATCATTTCGTCTGGCCGCGTTAAAAGCACGCTGCATGTTCGCACTCCCACCCGCCACAACACAAATGCATGGCATGTATGAATCATGGGGCGCTTGGGTGTGTGAGTGCGGTACATTCACACGCTGACTGTCAGTGTGTTGGTGACTATCGCGGCGTGCGCGTGTGTGTGTGCCCACTCATGGCAGCGGACTATGACGGCTCGTAGATTTGACAGCTAGCTCAATGCGGGTACAGACGTTCATTTATATGGCGACCGACATAATTTCGTGAAATAGTTGGCCGTTTATTTACGTGAGAAATAGTGACGTTTCAGTTTCGGAAGTTTCAGTGGTGTAGCGCCAGTAAGTTTTCCTGTTAACTTGAACTTGAGTTTGAAAGAACTCTACTTTGCAATTGATTTGTGAATATGTTCGCAATTAGATACGCTCTGTTGAAAATCAGTATAAAGGGTAGCGGCATGAATAAAATATTGTTGTCGCTTAAGTGACCCTTAATGCGAAGTACTTACTCATCAATGAAAAAATGAATCGACAGCTAATAGACTTAATGGAAATAAATCAGAGAATTCGACAAAGGAGGTGATCTAGACTCGTGGCTTAATATAATAAAGTGATGTGAAGTAAACTAAAACTGAAGTGAAAACAAAGTGACATATTTACAGGAATGTTTGACAAAAATTAATAGAGTGCATTATTTACAAATATTTATTGGTAAGTTTACAAGAAATTTTTATACCGCTGTTCAAAATTATTTTCAATAATATATTATTGTTTCTATTTTTCTACACTTTATAACATCTAAACAAAAGATGAAATATACCTCACAGCTGGTCATGGTTAGTTTAGATACTTCGTAAAATTAATATAGACATTAGTATAAGTTTATTGTTTTTTACATGCGTCATGGCGAGATCCTTTTGTGGGTGTCGACAGGGCGCAGGTAATAATATGGGATACATGATCATTAATCTTGGTTCTTTTTTTAAATATTTCGAAATGACACAAATAGAGTCGTAAGTGTTCGGAGCCGAAGCGCCGCCCTCGCCTATTTATCAACATTTTCAGTAACTTTTATAAATTAGTTGCGAATGAAAGTTGCTCTACATAATTCTACGATTCGATTTTTACAAATACAATTTTTCTGTAAAAAATAATACATTATTAAGTTTAAGCAAAAAAAATATAATATTATACACCTAAAATAATATTGTAAAATAAATTTAATTATATTTTTTCTAATTCAGTTTTAATTTAAACGATTATTTTCTACTCATTTCTTGTTAGAAATAATATAGGTATATCATATTTTAGAACATACGAGATTAATATTTATATTATGTTAATATCATTTGTAATTAATATAATCGTGTAAAAAATATTTATTTAATATTTATAGCAATATTTACATATTTAATTACATTATTTTAAGAAAAATATGTATTATTTCACTTACGCGTGATTTTAATTAATAATTAATTTAGTAGTTATATTATTAACAGTTAGCTCGAAGAGTTCCTACTCCTTTGAATTGACGTCTAATTAAAACTTTAATTTTAATTAGTTTTAATATTTATTTTAAAAATTACATATTTTACTATAAAACTTTATCTACTCTGGAAACGAGTTATAAAAACTTAAAGTTATTAATTTACTCTTCTTGTAGGTATTTTGTCGCTGAGTAAAGATTTTCCCTCAGATTATAAAACAATAAGGGTTTACCTTTAAACTGAACTAAACGGTAACTAAATTTAAATGTTGTTTCATAAGTTAAAATTTCGTAACTTAGTAACGTTTCGTAACGTAGATTAAAATGTTTATCTTTTTCTGAGATCCTTGCCGCCTCCAACTTATAATAAAGCTGTTTTTATTATCTCTAGTAGAAACTAATGGAAATTAAAATTATATGAAACACGAAACAAAACACGATAAGCTTATTTAAATCATTTATCTGTGCATGATGCACAAATATTAGGCTCGGCGTAAACAAACCACATAATCGGACAACCTGTTGATATTTTCATATATTTTCCATAGACCAGCACAGCGAGTGACACATAATATACAGGGTTAATTGAACACATAGCTGACCAAGCAAATGTTGTTCTGCATGGCAGAATTTAGATGGCAAAATTATCATTCGTTAGTATAAAAAAAAATAGTCTACGACTATTATAGTCTACGACTATTATTTTGTCTTTATTCGTTAGGAATAAAGACAAAAAATCAATAAAGACATTTCGGACGAGTTTGATTACAAATACTTTGACATAAAAGTTTTATACATATTAGACAATGACGATAAGCAGAGGCGACCAGTCGCGGTTGCTTGTGGCCCGTCCACGCCGTTACAGTTATGCTGAAACGAGAGATTTCCAAGTAGCGATGATAACTGTGCCTTTCACTTATCTAGCTGACCATCGGTATTCGGTTAGCGGAGTTTTTCTAAACTCTACATGTATACTCGTAATGCTAGAGATTTCGGTAATACGATAATGGCGCGTGACTGCGGGCACGACTTTCTATGAAATAGTTCATGTTTAGCTTTTTAATACATTTTTTCTATGCCCTTTATGTTCAAAGAAAGTTTCTGTGCCTTACTGGCTAGAGTAATCCGCGGACTTTAAGCTAAAAAAAACCTTAAATATGTCAGTATCTGCTTGCAAAAATTTTTATCGTACATTCAGCATTTTACAAAAGTTGTGTTGTTCCTAAAAACGAAGAAAAACTTAAACAATTAATTCTTGAAAGTTTCTTAAAGTGGTATCTAATTATATTGAATAATTTTTGTATGTGTATTAATAAAATGGGCAATTTATTTAATAAAAAGTGATTTTATAGGCATTCATATATATTAACAGCTAAAAGATTACCTTTTGTGGAAGATAACTCAAATTATCAACAAATCGTACAAAATGATTGTAATGCCATGCCCTAATAGCTCTCCAACAAAAAATTTAAAAGAGTTAAGTCCATGTTTGGTGGTACAGAATTGTAATTTGATAAACATATTGTTCTTTAAAGAAGTAGGTGAGTAATAGTCCTCCATTTTTATTTTAAACAGTTAAAATAGTAATTACAATTGCTGATTTTAAGTTAAGAATGCAATAAAGACAAGAAAAATAAAACTAGGTAAATAAGGATATCTACAAATTATATGAAAAGAAATTAAATACAACATGTATAAAGTTTTCGTGTGTTAGTAACTAAATTCACTTACTGTAACTAAACTCACTCTCTGTAACTAAACTCACTCTCTGTAACTAAACTCACTCACTGTTACTAAACTCACTCACTGTTACTCAACTCACTCGCTGTAACTAAGCTCACTTACTGTAACTAAACTTATTCACTGTAATTAGTTACAGTGAGTGACTCACTCACTGTAATAAAACCGATGCGGGTGGATCGATTTTTATGAAAAATTTCGGTATATAGTCGGTAGGTATGAAAATTAAGGTCGCTACAGACGGCGGATATACTATAGTATTTCATCATAAGATGCCTGGAAATATTTTATATTAGTACATAATATACATAATATGAAAATATATTATAGTATCTTAGCTGTCTGTGGAGCCCTATGGTCGTTAACTATTTTTTATAAAAACGAGTAATAGTTTATATGGTAGAACAACGATTGCTGGTTCAGCTAGTAACTAGGCGTTCAGCAACGTACGACAATAGGCTGATGATGATGATGGTAGAGTACTAAAACGTGCTACAATGTATTAAAACAAACCGACTATCAAGGTCAGTTCTAATGGGACCAATTACCCGATGAAGATATTTTATCTAGGCCATAAAATATTATAGGCACTCAATCATTGGTCAATAAACCAAATTGTAAACACTTTTTATTTGACGGAGATTCATTAATTGGTCTCTGCTGAACGCTTCTAAGTTGGTGCTTTATAGAAAATTCACTAGCAATTTCTTAAGACCGTAGAGATGGTTTTGAATATGAGCATAATTATTATTATGGCTACCGCAAAGTTCAAAATTTGTACGTGTAAAAATTAGATGTTTTAGCGGTAACGATTTATTTAAACGACAAAGCTGTGTCGATAGTCAGTTTTCCGTAGAATCTCCCGGAAGGAAATAATGTTTTCGGAAGATGATGACAAATTTACGTTTTTGAGTCTGATTATTATTAGTTTCTTTGTATGAAATAGGGAGCACCCGTAAAGTATAAATTGTTATCTGTTTTTAATGACACTAAATAATTTAATTATTTTATATAGGGTACCTACATAATTAGAAATGTTAGCAAAGGTGTACGGACAGACTGAACGAAAACTATAAGAGTTCCTTGTACGGAACCCGGTTCCTTGTAGTAATAATAACTCCCCACACCGATTTCGGTGACGTCGGCCGGTTTCATTGAATCCAGGTCAGCTACGAAGGAGTAATTTTATAGTGCCCAATCGTGTGTAGCAGTACGCAGTACACAAGAGCACTCTCTCTTCCTTTACTCTCATAACCCAGTGGGACGGATGACCAACATGACTGGCGAGAGATTAGACGCAGGACCGACTTTTTACATGCCCATCCGACTCATGGATCATCTTTGTTGTCAAACAATTAGGTGATCAGCCTGAATTGTCCTAAGCAAACTTGGAAACAACATTTTTTGTTGTTCCAATGCCGAAATCGAACCCACTACCTCCGAGTCGAGAGCCAAGCTCTAAGCACTAGACCTCGGAGGCTGCCAAGGCTTGTAGTACTAGAACTAGAACTCTTATAAAAACAGGATAGTAAAGAGTGAAACATTAAGTCCTTTATAATATGAAAGGTACGCTGTAATTTTGGGAATGGTTTCCGATAGACCAGGTGTACCATTTTTGGATTTTTTTAGTATGGTATAAGGTTCAAAAGTGGTACACTGAGTTTGTCGGCGACTATGTATGTCGGTCGTTGCACGATGCACATACACACGCAACGATAAAACTGTGCAGTCGCATTTGACAACGATTTATCTAATAAGAAATTGCAATTGCCGACGCAACTGCACAGTTTAAGCCGCAACGACAATTCGTCACATATGTAGCAGGCATAAGACTAAGGTTGACTTTTTTTTGAATGAATGAAGTTACTATAGAGTATAGAGATCTTAATTTTATTTGTGAATTTTTTTAATATGCTAAATCGAAACCTCCACCGAGAACTAAGGGCGACACTGGGAGTCTAGCACGACATTTTTTAACCCGACGGGTTAATGTCGGGTTTTGGATGTTGCTTTGTAGTTCTGTAAAAACGCCGGTTATGTCACTTAAGTGACAGGATCTTTCGGGATCTCTGGAATTAGAGCCCGGATGCCAACATCCGTTGGATCTGAATCGATCGCTAAGAAAATTTTCTGGAATTCGTAACGAAAATTCAATTTTAAAAGTTAGATAGATTTAATAGATATACTAAACAATAATGTTGAAGACACCGACATCTCGAACCAAAATACATCATATCTGCCAAAGAAAAATGTTAAAAATTATGAATGCTTTTAATTACAAACAATAATATAACACTGTTCTACGACAGACAAAAACCAACTTATTTGATATTTCTTCTTTATCTAAACTAAACTACTTACCTGCTTAAAAGTGAAAGAAATCCATAGCAATATTTATATCTATAGATTCAATTTAAACTAGAAATCCTACTTATACTAGATTTATCAATGAAATCTAATATGTTATCTGTAAATTAGTTAACCCTAAAACGCCCACGTCGCGTAAATTAATATCATTTGTCGGTGTCTTCGGCTACCGGCACCGAAACGTTCCTCATTAGGTATATATTTTAATTAACTATCCATCATGTCCGATACCACCTACATTTTAAAATATTCTAATGACCTCGCTTTTTAAAATCCGCATTGTATTAATTACTCTTTTAATTTTTATACTGTCGTCATTAAATCATAATAATCACTTCAAATCTATCACTACACTCTAGAAACTTCCGAAAAACTGGTATTCCTGAGGAACCGTACATGTCAAGCTTTAATGGGTGTAGTGACTATAAACTATTTGTGCGCCAAATCTCATTTAAATCAACGGATTTAATAAACGTATTAGTTTTTGCGTGCGAGAGTATCACAATCATCATCACAATCTTTTATATTATATTTGAAGGCGCTTATTAAAATTTTGCAACCTACAAAATGGCCGAAAATATCGCGTTAGGTTAGGTTATAACCGTACACTAGCAAATATACTGGCAAACGAATCAACTGCACCGCCACCTCTCAAATTCAATCAGCACGCTACATTGTATGTTATTACGTGGCGTGTCACCGCCGACCATATTTACGACACGATGGACGGAATATTTTTAATATCATATAGACAAATATCGAACGTTGCTGAACACTAGATTTAATAGAATTCAGGAGCGTTTAAAACTGAGAAAAAAACGTAGAGCTGAAAGCATGAGAAATTTGCCAATCTGCAGTAATCTAGGATACGTTTGGGTAGATATAGTGAACTTCATACTTATTAAGAAGAATAATGTTTATTGGTTGATGGTGGTGATGATGATGATTTTATAGCAATTGATCTTATAAGCTCAAGCCATGTCTTGATCGTAAATGAATCAGACAGACATAAAGACAAACCACGATTCGTTCTCAGTACTTTGATAATTAAAATTTGCTCAGTCAGATATTTGATTAATTAAATTTTCTCAGTCGCTAATCCTCAAAATATTTAAGATAAAAAACATTAAAATATAGTAGGTAAATAAAGTAAAACCAAACCAGTCACTAAAGGTGTAATAAATATTGAAAGCTCCGAAGTTAAAAACATCTGTTACTTTACATATCGATTTTGTTATAAATATAAAGCGAAAGTGAATAAGAATTATAAATGTATGGTTAATATGCGGATCGCTTGACACGTGAAGTTTGATATTAATGTGTATAATAGTGTAGAGCCGCTTATACAAATTGCTCAAATTACGGGCAATTTTATGAACGTTTCTCGGTCGAGTTTTGCATGGAAGCCATTATTTTGTTATAAATTTCAGTCATTATTAATTGTGTGAAACATTTAAATATCAGAATGCATTTATCATGCGATTTTCATGCTAAATTGGACTTACTGTTTTCTTGCAAACAGTTGTCATCTGTTTCATTCTCATCGAATGCTTATGTTTTTCTTATTTCTTAGCCAAAACATGCAAAACACAAATGGTTATGCAATCGCGTAATCTGAGCGACAGGTAAAATAGGTGATACAACATACTTAATAGTATTATTAACTTGGTACTATTAATGAACGTCTAAACGCTTAATGTACCTGTCAAGTGGACTAATGCCGGCGACTAATTACAAATAATAATTGACATTCATTTGGTAGTCTATGTATCGGTAAGACTATTATAGTTATGTCCACCATTAATCTTTGCTATCAATAAAAGAACCGGCAGTTTCGCAAACCTGTTTCGTACTGAAACTAAAAAGCGTTAAATTTCATAATAGTAGCTATTGAGATAAAATTCATTAATTAGAATAGACTGTTTCAAAGATAAATAGGTGTTGACTATAATAACATTATAATATGAAATTGCTTTTCAAATGTTTAGCAAATCTTTGAATTTAAACTGGATGGTTTTTGAAGATTTCATTTCAATCGCGTTTATTTATAAAAATAATTAACCATTTTATAAACAGAAGGAACTGGTTCACATTTTTATTGTTTTAAAACTTAGTTTAGAGTTTTATGACGTTGTTACTATATTTGGCTAGACGACATTTTAAATAATTTACAGCAATCGAAGACTCATGTGGAACAGTCCATATTTGCTTATCTTTAGAATAAGTCTTAGCGGTTGGTAAAATTCTTCATTTATCTGTTGCCATTCTTCTAATCGCATTAATGTCTTGATTGAAGAAAACCTAATCACAGCTGTGAGCTGCATAATAATTGGCTTAGAATCTTAGAAGAAGTTTTCGAATTTTAAATTGTATCAAATAAGAATAGAAGTCAAAAATATAAAAATAATAATTACTACAATAATAAAATGCAATAATTAAAAACATGCAAGTAATGGGATGGTATTATTTAAAATTAAAATGTTGAAAAGTCTTTTGCAACACTGAGGGAATGAGCGAATATGTATTCTTTCTGCGAAAAATGTCTCCGAGCAACTTGAGTTAGGTTGGACAGCTGAGGGGCAGAAAATGTGATACTTTTAAAATAAGGTGGACATTCTGTATGCTTGTCCAGGTAAAAGACAAGACATCTATCGGGGGAAATTCATCTGTAGATAGTACATAGATACAATTGGTCTGGGTAAATAAGAGTTAAATAGGTGATTAAGGTAGAGTGTAGTAAAACTTATAGATAATAATCGACCTATTTCTTTTAAATAATGATATAATAATAACAATATATATCAGTGGCGAAGGCTGTTTCGCCTTTATAGGGAAGCCCACGCTATGATATCTATGGACCCTTCACAGTACGTCAATCTAGATTCATGCGATTGAAAAGCCAACACAAGGTACTACGACCACACACTGAAACTCTACTTTAATTAAGAGGCACTCAAACCACAAGCTGTCCTTGTCATTCTCCTAGTGACAGTTTGTAATTTAAGAAACTCCTAACTTTATGAAACGTCCGAAAATTCGCCCGTTAATTTATTAATACAAATCAAGCCATTGAGAAGTCCTTATAACTGGGGATCTAATGATATTTTTGTCCTATTTATTTGTAAAGCAGCTTTATTTCAATTAAATGAAACCGTACATTTTACTTGCGATGTTATGGATGTGACATTCGATTCTCGATACGGTTACGAATGATATTGTACCGGTTACGTAAACGGTTATGTAATTATTTCGGATTATTCGCTAGTTTCGGATAAGGATATTCGGTTTTTACAGAATTTCAAAACTAAAATACGTTATTTAGACCCCACCTATGTCCAGAACTTATCTTATTTTTATATCTGACTCGGTTACGGTTACGGATATATTTTTATTTCAGTTATCCGATAGCTTTGGTAACGGAAAAGGAGTTCCATAACACCCCTGTATTTTACATTCGTGTTTATAAATAGGAACGCGAGGCGGAAATGCCGCAATCATAGATTTAGGGAACTCAAAGTATGAGGCCCAAATTATAGACAAGCGCTACTACGCCGGCGGCGCTATGTAAAATACAATTCTAATGTACTATTACATAAATAACCCACTTTATATGTCTGCCACAAAAAATAGTAGGCGGACGTCTCTAACTTTACATCAATTCCTCCTACGTCAGTTTGTAGGTCGGATAATAGGTAATTTCGCCGTTTTTATCGTAATTATTGTGATCCAATCCACGTAGCGCGAATGGTTTCCGTTGTCTCTACTAACTCGTAGGTATTCCGTATGAGCCAACGCTCTGAATAATCACGACTGAAAAAGTTTCACCTAGATGCAAGCCCTTAAATAGAATTGGGAAACTCTAAGCCATTCCTTAGGTCCAGGTTACACATAAGTGGCGTGGAGTTCCTCCATTCCTGCTCCATTCCTATCGGCTTGACTGACCATTTACCTTTAGAATACCCTTATCCAAATTCCTACCTATTATGCAGGCTAGGGCTTCCCTATGAAGGAGAACCAGCCATCGCCTCTGTGAGAGCTGGCTTGTGAGCTGACCTAATCAGTTAGTGTACAGCTACTCGCATAGTGTGACCGCATTAGTAGCATCGGTTAGTAGCTCGCATCCGAGTTACTACAATATTTTTTGATTTTACTTGCCACTTGCCTTTACCCACCATACACTAGCAGCAACTCGCATGACTCGAACGTCGGCACCCACATCTTTCCATACACAGAAGAAGAAACGCATCAGCAGCTGGCACTTGTGTGACCGGGCGAAACAACGATCTACTACCATCCAAATACATTGGTACATTAGCTGTCTACTGTCATATCAGCAGCTCGCACTGTGTATGCGAGCCTTAATAACGGCCACTGTCATACAAAAAGTATATTATACTTTCTGAGTCTATTGAGAGAAATAAACTTTTAATGTTATATAATAAACTTTTGATCTAGAAAATTAAATAAAAGTATATACTTTTATTTAATTTTCTAGATCAAAAGTTTTCTAGATAAAAACGCACATAGACCTTATTTGAGTTCGACAATTTCATGAAGGTAGTTGTGACTCGAAGCTGATATAGTCTTGACTCGATCCTTGCTATAAATAATACATGTTATAAACGCGAAAGTTTGTATATATGGATGTTTGATACTCCTTCACGCAATAACTACTGACTGGATTTTGATGAAATTTGGTATGCTAGTAGTTTAGGCTCTGGACTAACACGTAAGCTACTTTTTATCGCAGCAAAATGTACGCCTTTTTTTGCGTGTACGAACGTCGGCGCTTAATTTTAATCCCACAATCGAGAGCACACATTCCATCCACACACACAGATCCACATATTCCATATTCCATCAAGTTATTGAAACGAACTTTTGAATCCCGTTAGAATACGGAAAGGTGTTGTTGGATATGATCCAAAAGAAGTAGGTACTGTTATTTATGATTTGATACACTTGTCACGTTCTTCTAAAAATTGTTAGTAGATTTATTGAAGTGTGTGGCAATATATTAGGAGGAATTATGGATTTTTTCTTTAACGCCCACAACGCGGATAGAGCTCGCTAATTGTTGACAACTTTTTATTTATTTTAATCCGAATTTCAGATCAATTTTAAAACCCACCTGTGAGCATGCATGATGGAAATATAAACACATAAAACAATAGAATAGTAAAATAAGTTTACTTTGAAAAATATTTTTAGACATTGGTATGAAACCTTAGCTTCTGTCTCTAGATAACTTATTTTCATCGTACATGTTTTAACAGTAAAACCATGTACGAAGAAAAAAATCTCGCTCGCTTGCTTTTTTTAAGAATCAAGATCAGTTTTAAGATTAGAGTTTTAACAGGTAAAATAGCATAAAATATTAAAATTACATTTTTGCATCTGCATTTTTTACATTTTCAATTTTTTTAAATACTTGAAAAAAAAACTGTTTATATGTTCGAGTTTTGGGCCCCAAACTCCGGGGTTTTGACGCGTCTTGTCCGGGTTGTCATAATTATGAAAGAGATGGCAACCCTAGTTTTACATTACTTGACATAAGGTGACGAGGACACTCATTGGCTAAATATTTTTATCATTAAAAAGGTTATGCAGTGTATACTTATCCAATCTAATCAATATTTTAGGATATAATATTAGTATTAGGTATAGATCTGTCTGATTGACCTGGTTTTTGTCTTGATTCCTTCATCCAAGCCCTTCAGATGTAGCTGGACTATCTCGCGCTGACGCAACTCGGTGCATAATGCCAAAACATTTATTGCTGAAGGATTTATCTGTATTTATAAACCTGAACGTATTTACATATTGTGATCACGACTGCGTTCAATCTATGTTATCCTAGTAACTAAATTGAAGGGTACGTATTTTTCTTAATAATACATAAATTTATTGGATTAATTTGACATAAACAAAGAAAATTTTAGCATATACACAAACAAAGAAATTACATATCACTAAAGATATAATTTTATTTCAAAATTTATGAAAAATCCTAACCCCAACATCTTTACATTTAGATTACATTGAATCAGAACGGAGAACAAGCCCAAAAACCCAATTCTCGTAATTAGCTTACAATTCCAAATCACATTTATTGAATTATAAATGAATCGTCTTGATATCATAAACTGATTTTTTGGGTTTGGACCAATCAAAACGGGTTTGACGTTTATAAGAATACCATTTTGTAGTTCTAACATATCGGGACTGGGTTCTAACTGTACTATTGCAGGAATAAATTAGCAGAATGGACCTTCAGAGTTACCTGAGCTCGCCACTTTATTGTTATAGTTCTTGTAGTTGCAGATCGTTACACTACTTCTTCGTCGTTCTAACGACGATGAAATCATATACTTAAATTGCCACCAGCTCCCTTGCTATAATTGTCACAGTCCTACAAACAGGCTACATACAATTACAATAGTCTTTTCTGATGAACGATCTTATTTAAAACATATTGTTAATTGGATTAAATTGATTGCTACCGTATTAAGGTTTCTTTATAAATAAATAAACCTAATTAAATTCAATTATCACAATTAGGTTTGAGTGAATAAATAAAAAGTTGCAGCTTGATGGGTAATAAAATGCCGCCAACCGCCGTAATGGTCGGTTAATACTTTGTTTATACTAATGTTATAATATCCAGTATAACTTAACGTTTCCTCTAGCTTGTTAAGCTCACTAAAAACAGCGCAGCATGGTTTATGGGGTATTCCAGTCATAAAGAACCACGCTTGGTCAGACAGCTGATCCAAACTATTTCATAATCACTCAATTGCGATAACTAGACGGTTGCTAACAGAGTTAAAAAGTAAAAACTTGGGTGGAAATTATAATGGTAGAGTCATGGCAGAGTTACAATTATGGTAACTTTTATATTAATAAATCTAATGTTATGAAGTAGGCGCCGCTAGGCAGTAGAGGACGCACCTAGGTAGGCTTATTATACATAAAATTAATTCAATATACTACTTACTATTACTATTATAAATGAGAAAGCTTGTGAGGATGGATGGATGGATGGATCATGTAGGGATGTGTGTATGGATTGATGTTTGTAACTCTTTCATGCCGGAGTTACTGAACGGATTTGGCATGGTAGTAGTTTATGCTCCGGATTAACACATATGCTTCTTTTATCCTGAAAATGTATAGTATTTCCGTGGGATACTATATTTACGCGGGCGGAGCAGTGAGAAAGCTAGTTTCTAGTAAGTAAATCCTTACAAATAATGAAAATCAATCACAAAATCCGGTCTTACTGACTGGCATAAAATTTTCTCCCAAAATAATGGAGTGAGAAGATAATTGGCAGGCTTACAATGTATTCGATGCTTACGAATACTGGAAGTAAATTACAAATCCTAAATTCAATCTTAATTCGTTACAAATTCAAAACACTCCTACTTAGTGACATGAATTTTGCTCCTAAATAATGGAGTGAGGAAATAATTGGCAGACCTCATATAATGTATTCGTAATGTAAAGATTATACGTCGTTGGCGCCCACCGACGTTATGATTATCATTAATGGAGATCCAGCTCTGTGGACGTGCCCGCGCGTATCTTTAAAGTTTTAGATGCATTCCACTTGGTTACTTTTAGTTATCAATATATACTTGAATAACTATAATGTTATGAAACATAATAATATCTAACTGACCATTTAAATATTTAACTAAGCACTATGATAAAAGATCCTACTTTTAAAACGGTTTTAATTAGATATAAATATTATATTTGTTTGCGTAGAAAATTAATACATTCAAAATAAATTTAATTGATTTTTATTTAAGATCTTACTATATTATAAAATATAGGAACCAAATCGAACAAGCATGATTAGTTATTATCAATTATCACGTGGCCTTGTGAATCGTGAGAGTTTCAAGACTAATACCTGTACTTGCAATAAAATTCAAACTTGTACAGCTTCATCACAAAATAAAACAATTATTATTTGTACATTAAATTAATTACATAAATTTCAAGTAAACAATATTATGATTGTAAAAAGATATGCTAACGGTAATTTGAAACGGTTTCTTCTAGTTATTATTATAGACTAAATCTCGACGAGTAAATTTATCGTAGACGTAGACAGACTCTCTCACTGTATGTTTACTGTAAAACAGCATACCAACAAAGAAAATGCCTGTGTAAGACCATAAAAGTTTTCAAATTTTCGAAATTCGAATATTTGGACACATAATCAAAAACAATGACTGGTTAAAATGATTTCGTAAATTCTTCGGTCTCAAGTGGAACACACCGGGCAACCGCACGACTCGATGAGTCCTGTCAGCGTGGTATCTTACTGCGGAACGTTTATAAACATTGTTCACGTAAACTTAACTCGATACAACAACTATCATCATCATCATCATTAGCAATTCTACTGGGGCCCCTACATTCAGACAGAGGTGAATTCGGTTGCTAATTTACTACGAACATCTACCATTGAGTATCTGTCTCGTCCTTCAGTTAAACTTACCTCGATACACCCACCATAATTATCATCAGCAATTGCAGTTTTTTTGTGTTTTCATAATAATTATCATCAACGACACTACTAGGGCCGCTACATTCAGTCAGAGGAGAATTCGGTTGCTAATTTACTACGAACATCTACCATTGAGTATCTGTCTCGTCCTTCAGTTAAACTTACCTCGATACACCCACCATAATTATCATCAGCAATTGCAGTTTTTTTGTGTTTTCATAATAATTATCATCAACGACACTACTAGGGCCGCTACATTCAGTCAGAGGAGAATTCGGTTGCTAATTTACTACGAACATCTACCATTGAGTATCTACCAGTGGCGTGTTGTTCCTATAAGTTCATTCCTATTGGCTTCACTTACCACTTACCTTTTGAAGTCTCTCATCCAAATCCCTACCTATAATAGGCCAGGGCTTCCCTATGAAGGAGAACCAGCCTTCGCTACTGGCATCTACCTCCTCCTTCAGTCGTGCTCCTCATGTCTGAGGGTCGTGAACTCGTGACCTTCCATCTTAACATGGTGCGCCAATTTTTCCTGTTTTCGTTCACTCGAAGAGCATCGTGATGACCTCTGTGGCTCAGTGGTTGAGCGTGTTGCCTCAAGTCGGGGGTCGTGGGTTAGAATCCCGCCGAAGGAGCAAAAACTTTTTCGTGTTCCTGGTCATAGATGTGTAATAAATATGTGTTTATAATATAGTAAAAATCTTAGATATGTGTATAATATAAAAGTATTAAATAAATTTCCGTTTTCTGGTACAAGTTCTTCGAGGACTTACCACGGGACCAGATCGACGTGGTGTGAAGCGTCCATAGATATTATATAATTATTATCTTAGACGGTGGACTAGAGTGTGGTGCGGATTTGGTCAGACCAACGCGAAAAATACAGCGGGGAAAATACCGCGAGGCCGCAGCCATCGGCCTGCTTTCCCCTCTATTTTGTCAGTTTCCATTAGTTTTTCAAGAGACAACTCCTAGGAGTTGATCTAAATAACCTACTAATATTGTTGGCATAATATTCGAGACATGAACCTACTACAATAGTATTATATATTCAAATAAATAAAGTGGGATAGGTAAAATCTAATCTTAATTTTTAGTTTATATTTACATCAGTTTCATTTGCAATTATCAAATTAGAATCTGTAACAGGTACTATGTGGGTGTTGTTCTACTAACCCGCGAAAAAATTATTCCTTTTATTAGTCTAAGTTATAGCTCATAATAAATAATAGGCTCTGACGTTTTGATATACAGCCAATAATAACTTAATGAATAAGAACGGACAAAAGGATAATCGAACGGAATAGTAAATCATCTTATTCCTAACGAAATATACCTAATATATTTTCCGCGTGTATGAACAATCAAAATATATAATTTCCTTAGTAAAAAAGAGGGAAAAAAACTCGCGATAGGCGTAGCTAGTGATGTACCACGAGGTGTTCCCGTGCTAACTACACTCTGTCACGCGACTCGCTCCGCCCATCACGCACTCCTTTGTTTTAGTTTTTATTATTACTACATTTTTATTGATCTAAATTTGCGTAGCTACTGGTTTGCACTTAAATTAAGGGTAGGTTGGGGACTAATTTGTCTGTGAATGTTGAACACACTTCATACTTTTCAATATTAAAAAGTAACTAATTTTATAGCAAAAACCAATCTTTCGTTTTGGACTTTGCTAACAAATCTTAGATTAAAATAAACACGTTTACCGTATATTTACATATCAAAACATTTTTTTTATTTTATTAAATTTTTGAAATAACAAATGAGGATTAATTTTTGTGGCAAGAACCAGCCAAAAACTTACCTTACCGTGGTTTGATGGGTGCCCAGTTTCCGCTGCAAGTTAGTATTTTATGTATGAAATACCTATACTGCACCTATACCTACTGTACTTCGATTGACTTTATTTATTGATGAAATTACTTGCCTACTCAACGTACAAGTTTTATTCTAATTAACTCTACTTAGTATAATAAATAATCAAAACTCTATCATCTTAGTAATTAAACAGCTATGAGAATAAAATCAAAGCAAAACCACAAAATACATATTATAGTTATGAATTATTGGAGAACACACTTTCTTGACGAACGGCGGCCATCACTGCACAGCACGGCCTATTATGAGCTCGTGACGTCACCGCCCCGCCCCCCGCCGCTTCAATCAAACCGAGAACCCTCGTCAGGCCCCCACCCTCCCCAGTCCCGCTTCACTGACTCCGCATTTTTTCTCATAATAATAACGTCGAAAAAATCGCGCAAAAAAATCTCGACAGACGCGCCGATCCCATCCCTCGTGTCGTTCCTTTTTGCCGTTCGTGCGGCATTCCAAAATTGAATTTGGGAGGAAATTTGCGTTTATAATTCCGATCCAACACTCTTTACGGACACTTTGATAGGATGGTATTGATTGGAATGTTTAATTTTTTAAATGGGTGTTCTAACATAGGAATTTTCATGGACGTACCTATAATTATGTAAAGAAAATATTTAATTACAGATAATAATATCTCATTATCTAAATTAAAATATTATAACTGTTGTTTTAAGTAGATAAAAATAACAGCCACAAAGAAACTGAAAATGTAGAGGAGACAAGACTCAATACTTTGTGACTGGGCCTGAATCCCAATTCTCGTTATTAATTTACACTTTCTTTTTACTTTTTTTGGATTATAAATGAATTGTCTTCATATTATATACAGACTATTGGAGTTTGGACCAAGCAAAACAGGTTTGACGTTGGTTTGACGTTTAGGTATGAGAATACCATAATGCAGTTTTAACATAATATAATATTATTAGGACTGGGTCGTAACTGCATTATTGCAGAATTTAACTAACAGAATCGACGTTCTGTTTCACAATCTTCGGATAAGTATCAGATAGCATAACTGCATGTTTTGTTTCTGTCGTTCTGTATAAAGTAGGCAGCGACAAAACTTCCGAATAAGCTATCCGACTTATCCGAAGATTGTGAAACATCAAAAAGAGACTGTTATTGTATTGTAAAGTAATAAATGCGGTATTCTGAATGTGTAATCTTTATTCATTTTCCAAATTGTAAAACTAACTGAGTTGCTACCATGACAACAACGTCTCACAGATAATATATCAATACCTATTAAAATATTGTATAAAATCCAGCTCCACGATATTTGCTTCAATTTAACTAAAATAGGCACTAAAATATTATCACGGTAATTCAACTCAGTTCATGTAATTATATTATACGACAAAGTCTTATATTATAATAATCTTCTTCACATTTATATATTAGTATATTCACATATTACTAAATAAGAATTCTTATAAGAATGTCAATTATTATCTTATTACATGACGTAATAGAAAAGACCTACCTTATTTAGTAAAAATAAAATAAACAAATTCAACTATTAATATTTTTTAACAACAACACAATATTTAATTGAACATAATTATGTTTTAAAATAATAATGTTAAATTTCAAGAGACAGCTAAATTGGTATTCATAATTATTTAAAATTATAGGAAACTATCATTAAATTAATTTTTTAAATGTAGTTAGAAATTACCTACCTTATTTTGTAAATATAAAATAAACGAATTAAACTATTAATATTTTTAAACAACACAATATTCAATTTAACATAATTATGTTTTAAAATAATTATAATTATGTATTAAAATAACTATATTGAATTTCAGGAGACAGCTAAATTAGTTTTCATAATTATTTAAAGTTATAGGAAACAATCATTAAAATAAATTATTATAATACTATTATGTAGTCCAAAGATGCAATAGAGCCATCTCTTATTGGAAAGTAACGAATCCCATTAACGATTACGACTCCGCTACTCAACCACAGAGGTCACCACTATACAAAACTCAACTTATACATGTAGTTCAATAAGCTATTGACAGATGGTGCTTTTATACATCTCGTTCTCGGACCAGTTCGAATTAAATAATTTTATCATCGAAAATATTATTATTTTCAAAATTATTTTTTTAATAAATAGTATTGAATAATAAAAAAATATTACCGCTTTAGGTCAATTATGATAGCAAAAGGCGGAGTGTTTGTAATAAGGTATCTGGTATTGTTAATTAATTCAGGCTTAAGAACGAATTTTTTTTACCTTTTTTGCAACATAAGGTAAGTTAATGTTTTTAATATTATGTTACTAATATAAAATATTATATTTTAATGAAAATGTAATTAGTAGGGATAATAAAGATAATTTATTGGAAATTTAAATTACCTATTTAATAAGTCTACCTAGAATTTAATTTTGTGAACTGCTACCCCAATTGCGTCATCTGTTCAAAACTTTTTCGAAAGTTTGTTGAAGTTTGACTTGCCTCGTGTCGTAGCTTGTGATGACCTCTCGTTTACTACTTGTTATTGTAGAAATTACGACTAATCATAGATGGCGCTTTATCGTAAAATCGATCTTCCTATATTTTATTTTTATAAAAATACATTATTTTAATAATTTAATCTTTTAGATGCTAAAGTATGAAGTGTAATATTACAAGGTATCAATTTCACAGATTTCTCTTCGTGAGATTGTATGCACGTAAGATATTTATCTAAAGTGGTAGGTATCAGCTTGAGGAACGCTTTATTGAGTCAGAAACACAATTACGAAGGTGTCGGCTTCGGTATCTGATCGTAAATCTGTTGCACGATATAACAATTAGCTGTATGTATCTTAGCATTATTAGCTATGTTAATTAAAGTGATAATCCGTGACACTGAACCGTAATGGGCGATTTACACGGGTCCTATTTTAAGTATTTCGCCGTACGGCTAGTAGCTTAACAAATCGCCTTACCATTTATTTAGGCAAAATTATTGCCTTGAAACCTAGCCGAATTGCCGTTTAGACGGTCGATTTTTGCCGTGCATCGAAAATCGACCCGCGTAAACCCTCATAGTGGTCTATGGGAGTTAACACGTCAAACACGACATCAGAAAAGTAAATTAAAAGGTAGCTTTTATTATGGCTTCGATCCGATCTGTTCTGTCTTGAATTTTATGTGATAGTAGAATTTAATAGAATAGAATAGAATAGAATAGAATAGAATAGAATAGATCATTTTTTATTTTATTTATGTTAATTAAAATAAAAACTATGATTGTTACGACAAGGCAAAATTTTCTAAAGAGACAAAAATATTATCGCCGTGACTTTTTCACTCTCATATTAATTAAAGCCTAAGGGCTCTCGCCCATCGCCCCAGGGGCCTGGACACCAGGGTGGCGGCAACACGAATTGCCACGGTAGCGAATTTTCGTACTGGTAGCATCACTGTCCACTGGTGGACCCACCACGATTGTCCCTATAAGCAAGGGTTCTATGGTTGGAATATTGTTAATTTTATTGCACTTCTAGTCTTATACATCAGTCCGGCGGTCTCAAAGTGGGTTCCATGGAATATTGATCCCGTTCCCGTGCAATATTGATGGGTTCCGCCAAAATTTAATATAAAGTTTCCCTTAATGAGGTTCCATAAATTAAAAGGTTTGTTTGGTATTCCATTATCTTAAAATTTTAGGAACCACTACATTATTAATACATAATTCTATCTTCAAAATCCACATTAGTATTAGTGGAATATATTACGAAGTTTGTCAAGCCAGTGAGACGTGTCAAAGGTAAACAGTTATATAGAGAGGACTATTAATCCTTTGAAGATGTCTCATGCGCCATGACAGTCGAGGAATGCTCGCCATTTTGATTGCACTGCCCGTAAATTGATTGCGGCCGGTTTGATTAACAGATTCCCGTTCTATCTACCTATGTCCTATAGCTATACCTATGAAATAAATTCATTGCCCGTGATACTATTGAAATATAGGTATATTGAAATTACCTCTGGTACCTACCTACGTAATCGTACTTTAGAACCTAGATGCGTGGTAGGAATCGTGGTATAGAAATTCGGGCATCCACTGTCCGTAGGCAACCAATTTTATAATTGGCGATCGACTTTGTTGGAGAAAAATGGGCTGAAAAGATTTGCAATAGTTGAAACCCACAAACCTACAAAAGACTAAAAAGTCCTTAGTTTAGTTTTAAGTGAAAAAGTTGAATCCTGAAAATAGGTATTATGTGCTTATGTCATCACCATACACTTTTCATCCTCTTCGTTACGTAATGGTTTAATTACCAATTTGGTGATGGGCCTGGATAATTAAAAGTAGGTTACACATCGTAGACACCTATATAAATATTTCCGCTTATTATTTATTCTACGTGTGTTCTTGTACCTACTAACCTGTGCATGGCTTAAATTATTAGAATCATGTTGATAATATAGATGGCAATATTATAACCACTTCCTATATTAGGTATGGTGAGGAGTAGAAATTGTGAAAGCTAAGACCCGTTACTTAGACGGTTTGATTCTAAAACAGGAAAGGAAGCTTAGAAAGAATCAGGCCAAAACGTTATGAAGGTACAAGTAATTTTTTTTGACAGCGACGTTAGCAAAATATGTTCCAATAAAATAAGTCTGACGCATTGATGTTTGCAAGTGATTGTGTTACGACTACTACAGTCGGCAGATATTTCGGCACATTTAAAAGTGACACCGCGAATGTCCTCGACTGTACTGTTGTGTCACATTAACAAAATCTACCTACATAATATCAAAGAAAAGTTTGTAGGTACGATGTTTGTGTGATATTAAAATTTCTAGAGCTTACTGTACCCCTCACATACTAATGAAAATATGTTGACACGTCATGTAAACGTCTCAAAGCTCATGAAAAATTGTGAGGGTAGGGATATTACGCAAGTTGGCTGATTAAATTTAGAAGTTAGGATAATTAGTGGAACACGGCATTTCACTCAGCTCAGCTCGGCGCCCCGCGGGGGCCGTGAGCAAACATTGACTTTGTAATGACGAAAATCCGCGCTTTCAATTTCACCTGGATTCCTGGAATATTTACTTACATACGTGGGTAATTTGTGGGATTTTTGGGATTGAGTTAATTATTGAATAAAATCTATAGTAATAAATTTAAAAATATTAATTCGTTTCTCTACAAAGGCTTAGGGGTGCAAACAAAAATATAATTTCACCAAATTTATCTACATAATATTCCACCTAAGACAATTAGCACTGGGCACCTAATATCTATCCACCATCCAGTATATTATATTTCTTATATTCTATTCTTAGCTAATAAATGAGTAGTTTGGTTACATAGTTTGTATCTAAAATAATATGAATTTTTTAGTATAAAAATGGTTCATTTACATTACAGGTACAGCGTAATTAATTTAGTTAAGTTAACAAAGCACTCAAGTATGACTAGTTGATTAGCCCATTTTAAATAGATCAAAACTACCCAATCCCTAAAATAGAACTCATGGGACATCATAAAACATCATAATTGGATGAATATCGCTCATTTATTTTGTCAAATCATCGCCAAAGTAACTGCCTTATTGAATGTGAAAATTTTTTTCATACAAAAATTTTAATTTTCTCGCTGTCGGTTCTCTTTGATGCCCCAAAGGACCACCCCAGAATAGTTATTCTTAGATAACTTCTACCATAATCATATCAGTCATTTAAGTATAGATGCGCCAAAAATGACGACTCTTTGATAGAGTCCATAATATATTTACACTAATTTTAAAGATCTAAGAAAACGACATTGAGATGAATTAATATCAGTGTATATTTAATGGCTCCTCCTATACCAGTACGACCATAGATAAAAAAATATAGATGTTCCAAACAAGTAAACTAAATAATGAGAGGAAGATGTGAGAGGACAACTTATTCGTTTTATGCAATTTATGTTTACAATACAAAAATATAAATCTCCATAATTTTTAAGACTTCAAAACTATTCCATCGTAAGCAAATGGTTATCAAATGATACCAGCTTAAACATGGACCAGTTACTTACAAAAAGCAAAGTATAAAGACGTGAAGTCAAGTCTTAAATCATTTCGAACAGACTAATAAATAACGATATGACATAAAGGATGCTCTATACGTCTTAGCTCTACGTCGATATGAAAATAAATCAAAAACGCTTATCCCACAATAGCACTAATTGACAAATAGTGGGAATGATAAATACAGGCGCTGAGAAATGTCCAAAAATACATCCCTTTGATCGTGTCTTGATTAACAGAGCTAGACTGGAGTGAGATGATATTAATTTGGTTTTAAATTTGGTCTCTAGTCTCTCTAGTTGGAGTTAGTCGATGATATATTTAATGTACAAAATGAACTAAGTATAATGTGTCTTTTTGCTAGTAAAGTGGTCCAGCATTCAAACGGTGATGAAGAAAATTGTAGCACTTGATTTAACATTTGCTTGTTTATTAGCTTACACCCTTCTAAGAAATGGATCTTAATAATACTATTTTTAATAAATAATAATCTTTATCATAAAAATTAATGTAAAGTATTCGTACATCTGTGACACTTTTGAAGTATAGTGAAAACCTCTTGTATTACTATATATTTTATTCCGACACACCGGATATTACGACAAGGGTCAGATGACTTTCAGGGTACAATATAAATATTTGTATATCGGGTTTAACGACTTACGGCTATTGCGAGTACTAGTTATGTTTTGGTCCCCTCGATGTCGTTATAACAGATTTTCACCGTGCTTGCTCTCATTGACATAAAAAAAGTAGATAACTAACATTTTTGTAGAAACGATAAACGAGTGCGACAGTTCTCGAAATTGTCACCATTCACACGGAAACTCTACCAGTCTACCTATACCTCTAACCTCAGCTATATTTAATTACGAAATACAACGAAACCAAAGGGCATGTGAACGGTTCCACAGAACCCGTTTAATAAATCAAATCTTCTCGGTTATCATATTATCAAACGCACGTGAGTCTTAATTTCCTCGTCGGTCAGTTTAAAGACTTCTCTGAACTGATGATATCTCGTAATTGCCGGCTAGAAACATTAGCCTGAATAAAAAACTAGATTAAAAAGGTATGCGGTTGATCTTTCGCGTTTACTCTTGTGAAAACTGAGTTTCGATTTTTTTCCAGTTGTTATTTTGGATCGGGTAAAAAATTTATAGAGGTTTAAAGATTTAATATTAATTAGGTGATCCATAAATTTAACCCTAGGAACCTACTCTGCCATTTATTGTATTCGTATCTTTTTTGCAATAATTAAGTATAATTATTATTATATTATTATTGCCACGTAAGCGTTTTAAAAACTAAATAGAACTAAACAAACAACATTAAAAAAATTTCATGGGTTAAGAAAAGGAAAAAACTTGTGATCTTTCAGGTCAAACACCTTTTTAATATATGCCTATGCTTACATACCTAACATTAAATATTTTACTCACAGCCACAATAAATATGAAATTTGAATATAACATTATTAATTAGGTATTCATATAATTCGTAAAAACTAAAAATAACAGCACACAAACAGTGATTGTGAACAAGCTAAATTACAATTTTGGAGATGGCCATATAAAACTTATGACTTATTAGGGAAATGGATAATTATATTTTTCACATTATTTTATAAAAATACATGAGTAGGAAATTAATTGTAAAAGGGCGAATGAGGTGAACCTAACAGCCAACTCTTTACATTGTTTCGCTGTCGAAAGTTTTTAATTTTCAATAAAGCACCGATTTCCTTTTGGTATACACTATACATCATTTGAGAAAATAGCGAATACCTACTTTTCTTTTGGGCTTTGTGATTGTTAGTCGTTAAATCTACCTCCTCTGTTGGTTAAAGTTACCTATTATGTTTTTACTAAGCAGTCAGGATTTACGTATTAGCTAAATTGGTAGATCGTACACGAGCTAGTTGGTGGAATGCAAATTGAAATAGAAAATTAAAAAATGCGAGGGTCGATCTGCGAGGGGACTCCCTCGTAAATTAAAAAACTCCAACCGAATTCCCATTGTTTATTTCCTCCTATCTATTGTGCTGAAGGCATATAGACTGACGTTGTATGTACATATGAATAAATAATACTTTACTTTATACCTTCAGTAATGAAACAAAACATTGGCTTTTTTCATATAAATTTTTTACCTTTCATCACCAATAAAAGCTAAAATTATAAGAAAGTATGTCTAGTCGATTTTAGACATAATTGCTAAAACACTATTCTATTTTTCTGTGTTCATGAAATGGAACAAGAAACGAACAAGTGGATCGCCTGATGGTAAGCGATTACCGCCGCACAGGGACAGTCGCAACACCAGAGGTGTTACACTTGTAACTCCTCTGGTGTTGTGCACTTGCGTTCCTGGTGTTTAAAATTCCCAAACCTCCTCCGGTAACCTCACTCACTCGGCGAAATACAACGCAAGCGTTCTGTCCATTCATATCGAAGCATGGTTCTCGAATGTAAAATTAATTAAGAGTATTGTCTATCTTACAATACGAACAAAAGTTACCTACATGCTCTATGTATGTAACTTTGTTCGTTACATACATAAACAGTATGCTTTATCCTTGTTTCATACACATGTAGATATTTGTCTCAAGAGTCGCCGCCTAATGAGCCAGTGCTAATGATGCTTGAGTTTTTGGCTTTAAATAACCGGGCCCAGCCTCCAGGGGCGGGAAACTTGCAAGTATTGTGCCTAAAACTTTTTTACTTTGTATCAACTAAACCATATCCCAAACATACCGCTGTAACTTTGGAACGAAGTACACTTACCTATATTATCTTGTGTAATTTTTGCACGAATTCATTTAACATGCAATTCAAAGTTTTAATATTCCACCTTAATTTTTAAAAATACCGACTTAATTCTTAGAGTTTTATATCATAAAAAATTCTATGTAATGTGATAAAAATATGCTCGCACAGTAAATCTTCCTACTATCTTATTTAAATACCGTCGTAAATATAAAGTAATACGAGTAGTCCGATCTGAGATAACATTTGAGCTATTTAGTGGAACACTCGACACTTAAATGAGCGTCGGGCTAATGTTATGTCGTTGTGCTGCGACGCCTGTCACTCATGGCCCATCAACTGCTGGCATTGCTCTGATATGACAGCGGGTCAGCCACATGTCGAACATGCCATAATTTCATCTTCCTGTCTCATTCCTGAAGAACTTTTACCATGGGACAGACTGATTTTGATGTCTGAAAAGATTCAGTCGTATTTGTTTACATATACTTTTTTGAATATCGCATACATGTACATACAATATACCCTTAATACATAAACTTTGTCTGCATATAATGGTACCCTTTTTACAACATTGTGTTATATATATTTCTGCTTGGACAATTTATTAACTGAAGTTTTTTCTCTTTTCAGATTAGTCGAGTTTCTGATGAGGAAATATTGTTTGCTGACACATCGTGAATCGGCTGAGTTATCAAAAACCGTTGTGTAGTGAATGGAATCCGAAGTGTCTGTGTTGTGACTAATACTGTGATAGTGTCGGCCGACGAGGCCGAGAACCTGCGACGGAAGATCCGGACTCCAGCCACGCGGGCTGCGGGCCCGCGATGAGCGCCAACAACTGCGACAGCATGACATATTTCTCCAACGCATACATGCCAGACATGCGTAACGGAGGCGGCCACGACCATCAGCAGGCTCACGCGCACTACGGCGCCGTGCCGCAGCAGGGACACGACATGGACGGCTGCGAGCAGCAGCTGAGGCCGGCGCAGCACCACTACCCGGCTCAGCCCGCGCCCGGAATGCCCTACCCGAGGTTTCCGCCCTACGACCGGCTGGGCTACTACCAGCAGATGGAACAGAACGGATACCGGCCCGACAGTCCCACACAGCTGGGTCACATGGGCCCCAAGACCGATGGGTACGGACCCAACGGCCACCAACCTCCCGCTCCAGCGGTGTACACCTCGTGCAAGCTCCAGGCGGCGGCTGCGACGGCGGGCGGCGTGCCGGGTAGTCCGCCGCTGGAGCAGGCGCAGCAGATGCCACACCACATGCACCCGCAGCAGCACATGGTGCAGCACGGGGTCCCGCCGCACCAGCAGCACCTCATGTACCCGGTAGACGACATGCAGCACCAGACGCAGATGCCGCCCATGCACCAACAGTCCATGCACGCGCAGCAGGCGCCGCCGCAGCAGCCCCCACCTAACACTAACGCCTCGTTGCCGAGTCCCCTCTACCCCTGGATGAGAAGTCAATTTGGTAAGTTTCAAATTGTCAAAACCTTCAACAAATTACAGAAAATTAGATAATAGTAAAATCAGATGATGTAACTTAAACTATTAGCGCCCACCACACGTAAAGTTCGGACCTCGGGAAACAGCATGCGCCATTTCAACCCTCGCTCCGAAACGAAAATATCATACACCTGCGTACAGCGTACGCGGAGCTGACAGAACGATCTGGCATGTCGATGCGAGCGCATTTTCCACCCTTTTATCCGCGCACTCACCTATATTATATGTGACGCTGGCAGTCCAAACCGTCAACCCATCTTTAGTCGTAATTAGCACGATACCGCAGTTCAAACCGCATAGATCTCCCGATGCGCAGTCCGAACTTAACATGTGCAGGGCTCTATATTTAAGATGAAATACCTATTTACTTGTAAATCGTACGAGTATGTGGGTGAGATGGATTTCGGGTATGATTCCCCTATAATTTTACGTACACTTTGTTATTAAACATTCATATTTTAACATCACTTTGAAGACCCATCATTCAGTTACAAATTACACCCATCAATTTGAGCAAGCGAAATTACGAGAGGCCACTGTGAGTTGTGACTAATTACAAGAAAAGTGAAATCTTGGACAATTCAAGTATTAACAGGTAGCAGACATTGTGCAACGTATTGATGATAACAATACGGCCAAAGTACGGCCAGAAACAAAGGGATTAATCCCTGGTTATTTATGGGGCGAATGTTCAAAGGAATTTCAGTTTTCATAAAATTTACAACTTGTACACAAAGGCTCACCTTCTGTTTGGCTGACGAACAATGAGACCACAAGTTGTGCTACCGTCTCGCACTGTTTTTGAATTCGTCTCTGCTAAATTTATGGCCTAGCAAATTTAGTGCCATTGTAATTGGCAAATTACTCAGTTCATCTTTTACTTTCGTGGTGCACTAGTCTAGTGCGTATTCGATGGTTAATTTAATTTTTTGGTCAGTAATGTTATGTGATATTTTCCTAGAAGTAGTGTTGCTAAAGCCTACCTAAGTTTTATTTTTTGATGGGTGATTTTACAAAATCTTACCTTAGTTTGAAAATATAACATACCTAGATCGTCTTATACAAATCTATTAAGGGTAGGTGTAATCAGTATTTGAACCTAAATGATCAAATGAAAGTAAATTGCTGGAGCTTGACCGAGTGGGGGTCTATATTCATTAGCTGCTGTCAGAGATAACGGAAACACAACTGCCTGTACCTAGATTGTGTAGGGTCAACATAAATGGTGTGTTTCAGTAGGTAAAGTACAAAATATAACTTCTTAGGTTTCTATTATTTACTTCAGATCAAGGCAAGCTAATATGAACGAATCAGCCTAATTTTAAGATACGTAAAAGTTCTCTGTTGTCACCTAAAAGCTTCACGTCACTACACGATTATTCATAACATAACACCATCGATATAATGCCATCTGTTGGACGCTACATATAATTCATATTTAAAAACTTAACTTTTTAAAGTTCGGATCAATACACAGATGGCGCTAGGTGTAAAATTTTATTTTTTCTTTTCTTTTATGAATGATGTGCTTTAGGCACGATGAGAGTAGGTATTTTTGGATTTGGTAAATAATGAATGAAGTTTTACTTCTCCCACGTGTACTTTGCAGTCTGTACACGTAATATTTTTTTTATGAAATGATTTGCCAAAATTCATCAGTAATTAGTCAAACTAAGTCACCTCTGTGCTTCCAATTTAAATCTTCTTTTTCTTCTTTTTGATTTAAGGGCTTTGCGGAGCTTCCACCAGTTTTCTCCATCCTTTGATATAACTTTTATCTTATTAGCTTAACCAACAAAGCCTGTTAAATATTTCATTTAAATGATATCTTATAAGAATCCTTTTCTGTTGACCTTACATATGGCACATGCGCTCATCTCGGCAATCTCTCGCACACAAGTCGCAGTATGAACCCGTGTCATAACCCCTATCCTGTAAGACGGAGCTAACTCAGCTTAAACGTTTGATCTATTCTCTAAGTTATTGATTTAATTTTGAATAAGTTTCAGTCAAATTTTAGGAGAGAGATTAATCATAATAATATTATGTTCATGTCGATTGGTGTTCTAATAATTTTATATTTCTTAATAGTTTCACTACCTGAGTACCTATTACGATGAAACATGTTTAGCTAATAAAAAGTTTTTTTACAATTTTTTGAAAACGGCTTCTGAATCTTTCCAAGCTACTTAATAGCAAGCGAAAAAACGCCTAATCAGACCCAAGGGCGTTCAAGTGCTCCAACGACAATGTATTTAACGCATGAAAAATACAGATACTTACAGTAGCTCCCATATCTTAAATGTTCATTAATCTTGGCGCTTGAGTGTTTAAAAAAGCCGAGCCAATGAGAGCGGAGCTTGTGTCGTTTAAAATAGCACTCGAACCAGAGGAATCATTAATCATTGGAACTTACACCTACTTGTGTGCAATAGAATATGTTGTATAATTATTTCACATTAGATATTATATACTTAGTTGAAGATACATATATTATGAATCTAATTAAAAAAGTGATTAAGTATTTGTAACCGTGTACAATGCAAATAAATGTATGTAAGCACAAAAATACAGTAATTAAGTTAATAATAACCTAACCATGCCAGGTCATGTCTAAGGAGGGTTCCGTAACTATCAATGCGCAATAGGTTTTCTATGAATTTCGATTACGCTCTAAATCATTTTCCTAAAGAGTTTTTAGCATGATCTATCAGCGTGGAAACTTAAAGGTTATCTCCTATAGTTTAGAAATGCCAATGCCATACCAACTTATGAACCACTTTGGAGGCCGATTACTCGAAAATTAAAACATACATGACTTTTTTGTTTTAAAATACCTATTGAACAATACTCCGCACGATGGGGTAGAATGAAAAAATATTTTTCATTCCCACTTAACATGTATGTAGGTGCCACCCCTAAAATATAAAATTATTATAATTTATGATGCTTAAATTGAGATCTACACACGGTCTATAAGTATACCAAATTTCATGTATTTATTATATTTATAATTACAAATTTGCTAGAAGCGCGGACAGACAGACAGACGGACAGACAGAGCGAAACTATAAGGATTCCTTATGTATTACGGGATTCTAAAAATGGTACCTTTTACAATAAAAATAACGTTTTTAAGTTATACGTACGGCTACCTACGGCTTAAAAAAAATACATAGAACTCTTTGAAATGTTGACTTACTTGCATAAACATTTTTTTTTTTATAATATTCAGTATTTTCATTTATATACTTCTAAAAACTATAAGTAAAAAGTGACAAGAAATAGTTTAAATCTATCCCACTTGCCTCTACAGTTCAAAACAAAAGTGCCAAAAATTCCCATTTTCGCACAAAAGTATCTTATGACGTATATATAGCTCTATCGAATAACGGCACAGAAAGATAGACTTATAGTCCGAACTCCGAAGGTGGAGATAAGTTGGGAAGCGAGGTGGAAATGGAAATATAATGGAGGCGCCCACCCCACATTGTTCAGTTATCAGACGGAGGCCTTTGTGAGCGCGATGATTGAATATGAAAATTTGTTTCAGTCCCTGTCTTTGATTTGCCGCAATTTATGAAACCCGGGATGATTTAATTCTTAATTATTTTTTGTGTCAACTGTCAAACTTTATAAGTTTAACGTACCGTACCGTACTCCGTAGTGACACCACCATCATCATCATTATCACTCTGTATGTTTTTAGTTTATGTAGAATGTAGATATAATTACTTACTCTCCTGGCGCACCCTTAGGTCTTTCCTCAATTAGAGGTGAATTAATCCGTAGTAGTATATGGGAAGGGAAGAGCTCCGTGGCCTAGAGGGTAGACCGTTTGATTCACACTCGAGAGAGTGCAGGTTCGATTTCCAGGTTGTGGCGTGTACCAATGAGACTTTTTTAGATCTCAAGTACATTATACGGACGTTCTAACGGTGAAGGTAAACATCGTGAGGAAACCCACACATGGTTGGCCCCAGACGTATTGACCAGTCATTCTCTGGAGTATGCCGTACGGGTGGGTAACCATAAACTCGGGCAACCATACGACATTTAAAAACCAACCGTCCCAGGCACTACAGTATTTCAAGAGTCGTTACTTCGCTCGGAGACTACTGTATAAATTATCCAATAACGTATGAAAACGCCTAGGTTACTATAAGGGAATACGTATATTACGTGACCTGTTTAGGGGGAGGGGGGTCTACAAAATACTACGCTTAGCAACCAGGTGGGGTAGGGGGTTTAGGTTTTTGTCACGTAGTCAACATCTTCTAGGAAAATCTTGTGCGACAGCCATTAGTACTACGTAAGAGCGTAGGTACACTAGATATATACGTGTAATTCGTACACTTAATAAACATGCACATAAAAGTATGAAATAAAACTAATTTTCTAAATAATTCCCCTTTTAAATTTAGCTAAAATATTAACTATTTCTCTACACAATCTTCATAATTTTGAAGTCGGTACCAGACCGAACAACATCCTGATAAAACAAATTTTAGCGGAATTTAAAAGGGGAATTATATTTTAGAAAATGAGTCTTATTTCATACTTTTTTGTTCATTTTTACTTTGGAAGTTTTTTGTTTAAAAATATTTTTTTAGTGATATTTGTTAAATTATTCTTAATATATTTTAAGAACGCTTAATATAAACGATGGTATGTATAATTAAGCGCCAAGCTTCCATTAGGTATTGTAAATAAGATGATGATGATGATTACTGTAAGTTACATAGTGGCAATATATTCTTGCAGTTCTATAAACAATGCCGAAATTTCCAAACGCGTATCTTTAAAGACTGAAGAGTTCTGTTCAGTGCCTTTGGATCCAGGGTGGTTATACCTTGGTGCAAAATCTTATTTTTGGTAGCACATGCTTGGACTACTTCAGAAAAAGTCGAAATCACCATATGTGTCCATATAAATTTTGAGGAATTCCCTCGATTCCTTATGGATCCCATCATTAGGTCACCATTTTGATGTCAAAAGGACCAACTTGGGATTATACCCTACACGTCAAAAAAAGAATTTTGAAAATCGGTCCATAGGCGGCGGAGTAATCGTTGGACATACAAAAATATTAAAAATATATATATTAAAATATTTTTAAAAAATATACAGCTGAACGCCTTCTGTTTTTGGAAGTCGGTAAAAAAATAGCAAAGAGGCTTGAAATTAAGTCTAGTAAAATCTAGCAATTCCTCCACGTACTCGCAGCTGATAAGCTCCATTGTCGTCTCCGGTTTGATCGATGTCCGATTGTCGCTAACAATGACGATGAATGCCCCCATAGATTGAGTTCCGATTCTTTTCCAATCCGCTACATCCCTTTACCACTTAGCGGAACGCAATGAAAAACCTCTACGGTAGAGCTTTTGTAAAGCTATGTTTCATAAGTATGTACCTATTCTAATTTTTCTAGTGTAAACATTAAAAAACAAAACAATTTAATTGGCTAAAATTATCGTCTATATTAGCTTCTTATTAACAATTCTTAATAAACAAAATTCAGGGAACACAATTGCCACCTAATGAAATCAAACGCAATATTTATCGCATAAATCCCGTTTTGTTTTCCAAACTAACGAAGGCCCCCGATATTTCCCTTTACACGTGCTTTTATTTGCATAAAGATTTTTTCCGAGGGGTGCCTATGGCTGTAAAAATATATTTCTAATTCCGTTCTTTCAAGTTTCGTTTCCTTTATACTCTCTGGTGCAACTCCGTATTACACAAGACGTTGACTGATGGCTGCTCCTCTACAAATATTATTTTTGAGTCTGTAGAGATATTTAAGATAAACTAAATATAATATGACAATTTTTCTCCGTTATTTTTGCTCGTGTTTCTGGGGGAGTTGAGGAGTATTCGGTCTGGTTAAAACTAGAGAACCATTATTTCAACAACTGATTACATAACGTATAAGATGCTTATTTAAAGCATCAATTTTAATTATACATACCTATACACAATCTGTAGATTTATAATTAAATACTTGATACTTGATTAATGTTAAATGCATACAAAAATTGAAAATATTTTACAATAAAGAGGATTTCTTTGTATTGACAGGGAGGTTCTTAACATCTTCGCTAGATGGCGCTTTTCTAATTTACAAACAAAGTGGTGACTGTAAATATAAGAAAATTTTGTTTGGTGTAACAAGTAAATAATAACAGTTGATTTTTCTTTAATTTTAAGTTCATAATAATAATATGTTTTTGATTCGCAAAATACCTAACTAACTTCTTCGTAAGTACATTATAATTGACTCAAATAGTATTTATGTCATTTCCGTTTTTATACTCATCAAATTATAACAGAGATCAAAATTGGTTTGTCTAAAAAAACTGGAGCATATCAAAAAACTATTACTGCCCATAATTACACCCACATCTTAAAACACCAATCCCATTAATTCTTGTCGGATCTGGTACCACTACAGCAAAAACTATCATACCCATACACACAGTGCCAGAAGAAATATGATGTAGACAGCGCTTGACGTTCAATCAGTATTGCCAGATTTCAATTTTAGCTATGTTTTCGGGAAAGTAAATCTTGCAATATTATCGTGACACAGTAGCATTAAATTCTTATGCTACTGTTGAATAGGATTTTCGTGTTTAATATTATGATATTTAAAAAAAGTGATAATTATTAGATACTTATTAGTATCAGAGCATTATTTAAAAAACATATAAAGTATAAAAAAATATGTAAAGCAATTTCCAAATGTCTGAATATAGTGTCTATTTATAACAAGATTATTATTAAAATTAAACTACTCGTACATTGGTACAATTAGGACTTAAAAATTGAAAAATATATGAAATCGTTAGACAATTGAACATTGACGCATTATTAAACCTTTTAGGTACTTTGGCTATGAGGATATTATTTATGTCATTAAAATAGTCTGCCAGATTTGGATATAAAATTGAGACATCTTATTATGTTAGCTTTGCTTTAATATTAAAATTTATACATTCGACCGATATGCAATAATATGTACTCTTATGAACATTAAAAAGTTGCAATTTGTAAGTTTTTATTTTTAGTGTGACGACATTTGAAATCAGCCTGTCTCACTTCAGCGCGTATTAGCTGTCTTTATTCATTTTAAGTTGGGTCCGCGTCCTACATTAATTAATCGTCGGGTTAGAACGCCAATCAAACTTTGACCGCAGCTAAGCCGATGAAGCCAAACTTATTATGTAGTATTAGAATTCAATTTTGAAGCATTTAAATCATAATTAATACTGAATGGTATACAATCATTGACAGGTATTAGATACTTGTATCATAAATGTCTTCACGATAACGTAATATTTTTTAATACTAGCTGGATATTATATATTATGTACTACTAACTACGCTAGCTAATGTTTATGTTTTCACGCGTTATTAACTGTATTAAATAATTGACGTATAAATAATAAAATTGTGTATTGTACACAACAAAAAAATGTGAAGGGGATTTTTTTATCAATACTTTAATGAAATTTTCTCATTACAAAAACAGTATCATTAGGGAATCGGGTATCATGTGGCGCTTCCATGTGCAGTAGCACATAAATCATAAATATACTTATATCGACGGAAAAAAACCCCGCTTCCTGTTCAGGGATCACACATGACCTGTCTGCCAGACCCGTGTCAAATATTCTCTGAAGCGGAGACCGCCCCCTAGCTGGGGAGACTGGGGACCCGGTGTCCCGCGGCGAAGCTCATCTTAGTGCCCTAATGCGTTCTCGCGTTCTGGAATGAATTTTATGTTTTCATATCGTGATGGTGTTGTATTAGCTTTGAATTTAGGTTAATGCCACCTTTTTCTATGTAATCAAAATACGATGATTCCTAATACTATTTTTGGTTGGATCGACATTATTGTAATTTATGTTACCGATATACACAGAATCAGGTATTGTCCTGCTGTTTTTCATCAAGATCTGCACTTTATTGACTGAAAAATATACCCTCAAAACACCTTTCATAACTTTTTCCTCGTGATCCGAAGCCATTACTCACATTCTATCGCCTTCTCAAATATTCATTCGTGTTTTTGCCGCAAATTACCGTAATGGCCGCCGTAATTAGAGGTCGGGGGTACCGTGAACCGTCATATTTGTATTACCGTAGTTTCGAAGATGAAAAAATGCTTTTAGTATATTGGACCATTTAATTACATTAGCATGACATATTCGTGTATTGAAGCGTTATTAAATTTGGTGAATTAATTACGTGGGTGTGCGAGGTCAGGCGAAGTCGCGCGCGACACAAAGCTAGGGCCTAACAAAGACGTCACAGGTCCTGGCCGGGACGGGGAGTTATGGCACCCATTGTGCGCAACAATACCCAACAAACGAGTTTGTATAAGCTATTAGGTGCGCGCATTAATATATATTTTTTGTTCGCCCGAAAATTTAGCATTCCATTACGAGGGAGAGAAATGAAACGCCCGCCGCATGAATTATATTAAAATATATTTGAATATTTCATTTGACACTTTTTTTGGTGTGGAGTTACGTTCAATCTGCAGTGGCGTAATTTTTAGCGTACACCAAAACGAAATTTCGTTGAATAACATTCCATTTGCGATGTGAACACGACGGAATCAGTGTCGACGCGCGGTGACGGATGGCGTTGCGTCGCGATATAAATTCTTCCAAACACATTTATTACGTTTTGTTATGACTTTATAACAATACTAGCTGTTGCCCGCGGCTCCTCCCGCGTGAAAAGATATAGCAGCCCGCATACAGTATCCCACGGGAACACTGTACTTCTTCGGGATAAAATGTTTTAATCCAGAGCCTAAACTACTACCATACCAAATTTCAGCGAGATAAGTTCAGTAGTTTCTGCGTGAAAGAGTAATAAACATCCATCCATCCATCCAAATATTCATCCATCCTCATAAACTTTCACATTTATAATGTTAGTAGGATTTTTTAATATAGACCATAATATTACAAAAAAGAAAAATTCAATTGGTAACTTCCAGAAGTCTACAAACGTTAACTTTGCTTCTGTAATCTAGGTACTACGTCAGACCAAATAAAAAGTGAAGACAGAGCTTTGCGAACCACACACTTAGGACGATCGAAACTACGGCTCGCCGTGTTACACACTTTCACGCACACATATGTAACGTATGTAACGAAACTACGCCTTACCTTGTAAGGCGAATTATCGCGGTATGTGGTTTTTATGTATGTTGTGCGTAGCCACACGCGCACTGCATGCATAAAAAACCGGCCTCAGCTTTCGTTTAACTAAGCTCTGTTTTAACTTTTTTATTTTATGAGTCCACTACAGTTAAATAACTCTATGGGGTCTTTATGGCAATAGATAGAAATAATAAGTTGCATCATGTTGCACCCATGATTAGGTATAATATTATGCTTGACATAATATTATTACAATTGTCCTAAATTCTTTTACTCACTTCTATTAATTTTTAAGTATAACTAGGTCTTATTAAAATATAAAATAAGATATAGTAGAGCCTTTGACATGATTTATAAACTTTCAACTTATTCAGTTTGGTACAAAACAAAGTAGAAATATCACACAGAACTTAACACTCAAGCAAAGCGGGATTTTCAATTTTCTATGTAAACTGAAAGTCATTAGGCTGAGTAACTAGGTACATATATAGTGAACTATGAACATAGATTACGTAGACGCCCGCCCAGCCACGACAATGATTAATGAATATCAGAGCTCCAAAGGCCGCCATGTTTCTTTTTTATGATCTATTCCCACATTTCCTGGTTTTGAAATGAGCAATTATTTCTTTAATACATTCACATATAGCGAAAACGTTTTTCTTCAGTCATTTGTATTATTGGTAAGAATCCTAATTAATAGATTCATAAACAGCTACAAAAGATTCCCACCAAAAAAAGATAGATTGAAATCCGCTCTACAAAAAAGGAGTGACCAAAATATACTTGTTTGTAGATAAAATATAGTTATACATGTATTTATGCAGATTTGCAAAGGAAGTTGCCACTTCATGTAAACGCTTATCAAAACATCTCGAGTTTTAACCTTTTGATTTTCTTCACGGAATTTTATTTACGACGTGTAAGCGTTTAAGAGAAATTGCATTAATCTGAGCCGTTTGATATCATGTTGCAGTTCACTGTTTGCATTTAAAAGGCTTAAATCAAATAATAAAACGACACGATTTAAGCTTATTGGCGTAAAGGATAAAGTTATAATTCGTATATACAGGGCGCGCGATATCGCAATTTCATTGCAGCGGAATGTATGAAATTGTAGGACATGAATTATGGATTGTCGATATGGCTTCAAGCTGTTGCTGTATTTTTTTTTTCATATTCCTCGGCGCGATACCGCAACGAATTAAATTAAAAGCTCTTTTCACATGTTGTCCCTTGATTTCGTGTTACTATTATTATTGCGTCCGTTTTTGATATATAGTGAAAACCGTTTATAACGACTGTTAACGACTGACTGATGTTGTTATAAACTCTTCGACATCAATTATAACAGCTGATGTCGTTGTAAATCCGTTTGGATAGTGCCATGAAATTTGGAGGATATAAACATTTTAATATCGGTTATAACGACTATTGGCTTTGACGCCCATAATAATCAACCGGTCACATTAATGTCGTTATAACATATTTTGACTGTATATTTTGTAGAGTTGGTTGGAGAGTTACCTAATATAAATAAAATGTTCAATGACGTTATATAAGTCACATTATTAAATTTCATAGTGGGTAGACTGTTTGATTCGCACTCGAGAGAGTGCAGGTTAGATTCCCAAGCTGTGGCTTGTTCCAATGAGACTTTTTCAGATCTCAAATACATTATACGGACGCTCTAACGGTGAAGGAAAACATCGTGAGGAAACCCGCACATGGTTGGCGTATTAACCAGTCATTCCTCTGGACTGACTGACTATGCTGTGAGAATGCCGTATGTGCTTGGGCAACCATACGACATTTAAAAACCAACTGTCCCAGGTACTACAGTATTTCAAGAGTAGTTACTTCGATCGGAGAATACTGTATAAATCATCCAATAACGGATGAAAAGGCCAAAGTTTTTTTATTAAAAAAAATAATTTAATACCATGGTTTCCAAATTGTAATTACATACAAAAAAATTCCTGCTTTAGTTTATTTTTTCAAACCTTTACCTTACCCTCTCCCCTCGTAATCAGTACAAATGCGATCCAAGATATCATGAAACCGCTCATATTTTAACACGCACTCCTTCCTGATAAATGTAAGTTCAAACCTGACCCTTAGATGCGTTCACATTTTCATTGTTACTCAAAAATATAATATATTTTTAAAATCAATATTTAAAAATTGTTTATCTTTAATATATACTTACGAATTTTATATGTACTTACGAATAGGAAAAACAAAACGGTATCTAGTCATTGTATGTAAATTTATACATGATGTGTAAAAGCTGTTACGTAAATTATGTTCATCCTTGGCTCAATTCGATATGCACATTGCTGTATGATATCTTTGGTTGTCTCAATAATCTCCTGCGTGTCCACACTAGTGTACAGCTCCCCCTAGTTCCCCGACATGATTAATGTTCCCTGTGACACATGGGACCCTAGTACAGCAACTCGGATGAGCGCATCGAAAACGCGTTTTCATTTATTTGTTTACTAAAAATAAACACGCTCTATACAAACTTACGAAGTCAGGAAACAGTTTACCAGAATTGATTTCCTAAAAACAGTTTATCAGAATCTACCTACTATCTACCTAGTATTTAAATTGTAGGTCTTATTCATGTAAGCTTTTCCTCTTTTAAATTTAAATTTTTATAGCTATTTTGTAATGCATTCATGCCTACGCTGTACATTCATTATTCAGACATGTTTTAATTACTGGTGTATGATGCACAAACCCAAGGTGTGCCTTAAACCTGTTCGTCTTATCTACTAGATATTAATTATTCGTGAACAAGAATTAATAAAATATGTTATGTAAATTGAACGTGTATCATGAAATATTTTTATTTTCGGACCGTATTTTGTTATGCACCTTCCGTTGTAATTATTTTAATTAAAAAGAAATTGCTGGTTGTCCAGAGTTTCGCGTAAAATTAAGTCAATATGTCATCTTTTAATAACACTAAAATTATGACGTACTTCCTTGCGGTTTCATATTATTCTACATATATAAATCATCTATCTAGATTCTAGATAAATATATACAGGTTAGGTGACGTTTTAACTGAAAGAAACAAAAAAAATCAGCTTCTCAGCCTGTCCAATGTATCCTTTCGTCAAAAAAGAAGTTACACTTTCGTCAGATTTTTACTGACTGACTTTAACTTAAAGTAATGTAAACTATTTATAGGTAAGCTGTTAAATAATGACGTGAACAAATTATCCATCGTCCTCCTACGTCATCGTTCATTCTTGGTTAAGATCATTTCAAATCATATCTACTCTTATAATTCATTATTTAAAACACTATTAGTTATAAATAGTATTGTTTGATATTAGCGAAGTATTTTCAAGTCTCAGACACTCTTAGGGTCAGTCCATACCGCGACGTCTACGCGGCGCTACATTTTTAAGCTTTTCCATTTTTAGCTATAATTTAAAATTGAACTTTATTCACTACACAAATTGATACACGTTTCATATGAGATCAGTCATATACTGCACGTGCTCTGTGCAGCGAGCTGCCACTTTATATTGGAAGTCATAAAGATACACCCTGTGTAATTACTAAATATCAATTTTGAATAACTATCTTAAAAATGCAGCGCCATGTCGCGTATCGTTTCGTTTCGCTGTGAATTGGCCCTTAATTTTATTATTATGTTGATTTAGATCATGTTTTATGCGTCTCACTGAGACCGTATGAAAAGGAAAATGTGACCTAAGCTTTATTTTTTAACTTGTGCATGTTGCTTAATATTTTGCCTTTAGTAGTCAAACAACCTACATACATACATACGAGTAAAAGTATGTTTAATATTATTTCTATTTATTTATGTTCCTTACACCCACACCTTTTGGAGGAAAAATACCAGGTCAACAACCTCTTTCACGATATGTTATGGTAATTCATTAGATTATTTGAATATGCTTGAATATTATAAATATTAATAAAACTAGTTTTAGGTGTCACGAAAATACTGAACTTTATATTTTATATCATACAAAATTAAATCCAGAAATTGTCGAATCTGTATGTCGATACAGATTCATTTCATTACATTACCTCGCATTTCATTAATAGGATAGCTATTTATAATAATAGATATGAAACTGCAGATAAAACGCAAATTTTGAAAAATGAAAAAAATGCAACCTTAGTGGTTTGACCAGAATTCAGGAAATTTTAAAATTCAAAATGAAACCACGCGTTGAAGACTAAATGCATATTAATGCAAAACCATGGCCAATATTCTGCATTTGCATTCTTGAATGCGACCCAAAAGCGGACGCGATGAGGCTGTTATCAATTTCCTCAGCAACAGGTGGCCTATAATTTTGAATCCTCCAGTTGTACTCGCCGAAGAAACTCTTGCACTTACTTTAACTCTATATGAAATTCTCTTGAATTATTTTGTATTCTATTTTGTTTCATTGATTGAAAAAAAACAATTTTATACTATTTTAAGTACCTACCTACTAAATTGAATTTTAAACAGACATGAATCAAAAAATTCAATAGGTGGTATATCTAGGACGATAGTTTTAATTTCCCAGATTTGAGTACCAATGGAAGAAAAATTTCGTTCTGTATATATTGTATGTAATTCATACCTATAGATATAGGATCATTACCTATTAATTCTGTAAATGTCTGATACTAAAACTTTAACAACCCCGAAAACATTCTAGAAAAACAGGTTACACATTATCATAACTAATAATCATGATATTTTCATTAAAAATTACACACGGACGAGAATCGTTGTCGTGATTTCCTTTTTGCTGCAGCATGGGAACGGTTCTGAGAAACATCAGTAAGAACTTGTTGACTGTAATCCGTTTCTTGTCTGAGATTTTCTTCGAAGTCATGGGTGTAACGGGCTGTTTAACAGAATTGAAATTTAAGTGCTTAATGTTTGCTTCCCATCAGCCATGAGGATTGAAATATTCACTTTTTACAACATTCTCTCTACAATTTGCTACACCATAATTATATTAATCGCCATCAATATATTATATTTTTGTTACCTTATTAGCAAGTGCTAAAAGTATTAATATAAATGACATTAAATTGATGTTACTTACACTCAGCATTATAATAACCAGGGTGATTGTAATTACATTGGTGATGATGAATGTAATTGAACAATATTTTATGTTCATATATAATAACACTTTGTTAAACTTAATTACTATTATTAACAATCGAGCAATATCTTTAATTTACTCGGATTAAAAGTGATTTTCCTCATATTATTTTGATGTAAATTTAATTTAATATAAATTAGCTATGGAGCAAAACAGTCAGCTGTCATATTAGACGTTTTTGAACGTGTAACAAATTACAGTGTTCAGGGAATCTCCTAAACCGTGTATAATAGGCTTCGCATCTTCAAGAGAATAATGATCACAAAACGAAGAGCTGAGGCAGTTTAAATTATTTTAATTGGCTTCGGTAGCAGAACCAGCATTCTTAACACACGTAGACTCCGTGACTATGATTTTGTTCTCTCAGTGTTATTATTGGATTGTAACTGCCAAGTGGTAATTGAAGTATTAAGTTGGCAATTGGCAGTTATGGGTATTAAAATATCTAGTAGTTAGTTTTTTTAACAGGTTTACACTGTAGAGGCACAGTCGCCTACAAATTCAGTGTACCACTTTTGAATCTTATACCATAAGTAATAAGATCTAAAAGTGGTAAACCGGGTCTGTCGGCGACCGTACCTATGTATCCACCCCTCTCTATAGAGAGTCTAAATACAACTTGTTTGTTAATGCAAATACATAAAGATTTTTTTTCAAATCACGCTCATAGTTATTATGTTCTGCAAGTCGTTCTAGTCGATAACGCAACTTAAATTAGTTGTACACGCCACATTAAACTTGTTACCCCAGACAGGCGGGAGAAATGTCGAACGAGCAAAAACAATTAACAAATTGATAAGCTCAAAACAATTTCCAATTAAGTTCGCTGCTGAGCTCGCTGTTAACAAATAACTGACATTTGTTACGGATGCCTATGCAGTTTCTGCGAACTGACGCTTCTTTCAAAGTTTCCTTTTTTCCTCCTTAATCCTTCTATACACTGATTAATTGTACTCGTCAGTAAATTGACGTCTTCAGGCACTTCACCTCTCTTTCCATCTTTAACAAATTATCAAATCATTTTGTCATGACAAATCAAAGACAGTTTTTTTGCAATTTTTCTGACTGATCCTTCTGTCAGAAAAATCGTTTTTTTTCAAAAGTTATCCATTTTTTTATAAGGAATATACTTAATATCCGTCTGTCAGAGTGTCACATGATTTATTTTTTGTATCCTTCTTATTAGTCAGATGTTCCAGCTAGATACAAGGTCTCCTTTTACACGTCACTTGATTTTGATTGACAGAATGATTGACCTAGTTCATTGCCCTTTATATTCGTTCTATAATATCGTAAATCGTTAGTTATATAATGTTGTAAGGTCATAAACGAAACTAATGTTGAATAATTTGGATCTCTGATCATTTTGTTCATTGTCTACTCCAGACAAAGTACACATTGCGTTTTTAGTGGATAATTTTACTTCACCATAATAATATATCCCTTTTCCAAATTCCAGAGCGAAAGCGGGGTCGTCAGACATATACCCGGTACCAGACCCTCGAGCTGGAGAAGGAGTTCCACTTCAACCGGTACCTGACGCGGAGGAGACGAATCGAGATCGCCCACGCGCTCTGCCTCACCGAACGCCAAATCAAAATATGGTTCCAGAACCGACGCATGAAGTGGAAGAAGGAGAATAAGACCAAAGGAGAACCCGGTTCCGGTGACGAGCCGGACAACATGAGTCCGCCCACGTCTCCCCAGTAACTCAGTTCAGCGGCCCAAGCCCCGGATCAAATCGGTTTCGGTGTTCGTTTATTTTTCTGTTGCGATCGACTGGTGTTAGAACAGTTTAATTTGTATAAATTGTATGTTGGACTTACTATTACATAACTAATACGTAACTTAGTGATTTGAAGTAATAATGATAGTGTGATGAAGAGATTTTTACAGTTGTTAAGAATAAATTAATTTATAAAAAAAGAAACTCTCAATACCAATAATTACCAAAAATCCATGTATATGATTAGTGTACATCAGTACAGATGTGATTGCAAACAATAAATAGCTGAATGTTGACAGACTCCAGTATTTTTTAATTTAACTTATTTAAATGGAAGTGCTCAATATTTTTTGAAAGTGAACCACACAATGAGTAATAGTTATTTATTGAAACTACCCGGATTGAGCACTCGAAAACTTCATATTTACTCGTATAGAATCACAAAACCACAAGGACCTCTTATAATTAACCATTGATAAGAAGGCAATTAGTATGGATATTGTTATTATTTAATATATTTGATGTTTTATTTTAATTAAGCTATCGAAACGCTATTCTGTACATATTAAAATAATAATTTTTAGATTTTACGATTATGTACAATTGTTTTAGTGTGAATATGACAAAGGCAACGATTCGTTCTCTCCGGGAACTCGCAGGAGCCAGTGTAATGTGGATGTTCTCTGATTTCATTTGTAGTCGGGAAGGCCAGTTCTACGTGCAATGTATACGATTTTCGAAAACACATATACGTAATTTAAAATCATAGGGATATCGTGAATTAAATGGCGATGCATAAGGGTTTCTATATACTTTTGTAATGTCTAATGTTTTAAGCAGTAAAATACTTAAGTCCTCTTAAATTTCAAAACAGAGAGATTCACTATGTATTTATAGTAAATGAAAGTTACCTTCAACTTGTAGGGACGTATCTTATGTTTTTTCTTCTGACCTGTGTTACGTATAGGTAAAATGACATATACAGTATACCAAAGTTAGTGAATAAACTTCTGATAAAATCCTTTTATATATTGCTCCCTTAACTTGAGGGATGTCTGGATGTAAAACCAATATTAATTAAATTATTCTTAAATGAAAATATATTCAAAAATATATTAGGTTTTTTATTGTAAAATGTTGAATTATTTTTCCACTGTAAGGGTTAATTCACAATGAAACGAGACGCAACGCGACGTTACGTGGCATTTCATCTTCGAAATTAGGGCTCCTGCAAATTATTGATTGATAAAAAAAAATCTACAAATGAAAAAGTTCAATTTTGAATCGCTATTTTAAAAATGCAGCCCTGCGTTGCATCGCTTCTCGTTTCGGTGTGAACTGACCCTAAGACCAAAAAGTAGATTGATTGTGTTTGATCTCGTTTTTTTAAAGCTGTAGAATAATAGTGAAATATTAAACTGTACTTAATAGATTATATCTGCTAGTTAGGCTTTATTATTGATAATAAACTCTATATTAATTATATTGTTATCAAACAATGATTAAAGTTTCATTACATACAATTAAAATGATGAGCATAATGATTTAAACTGCTATGAAAAATTGAAAAAGCATCATGCCTCTAATTATGAAACTCACTAGAACTTCTTGTGAAACAATAGAATCTTAGAGATAATTATTATTGGTTTTGTATCTAGACATTTAATTATTCGGCCGACAAATATACGAATCTTGAAGACTTATGTAAAGGTATTTTTATAAAATCATTGCCTGAAAAAACCTATATACGTAAAAAATATCAATTAATATTTACTTGAACTTATTAGTGTTACTGTTGAAATCGCTGAGTGCCCTTTGAAAGGTTGGATTGGGATTCAAGTTATACGTTTTATCGGATAGTGTATACTATATTTATTGTAAATTGTTTTTTTTTTTACATAGATTGTAACTAGCGAATGTTTTATGAACTCAGTGAGCCCATTTTTTTTTATTTTGTGCTGTGTTCGTTAAGTAATGTAAATTGTAATAACTGTAAATTGTCGATATTTTTACAAAATATTTATTTATTTTGCTTAATTAGGTTTACTCACTTAACTCATAATTGTTCTATCTGGCCAGAACGTTTTGCTCAATTATGGATTCCCGTGAAAATATATTTGTTTGCCGATTTCGCGATGATTTCGATCCATTTTGAATTAGAAGGCAAGCTATTTTAAATTCACGCCAGATAGAAGCGTTTTCTTTTTTTATAAATTGGAGAATAAGTTTATCGAATAAAATTTAAGTTGGATTAGGTACCTACTGACTGTCCATGACATTAAACAAGAAGGGTAACCATATATGATAGGCCACCTGAGAAGGTTTTATTTACCATTATTTCCTATCGATCAAAATTTATGAAATATAATTATAATTAGTAACATAATAAGGTTAGGCGAGACGATATTGTCATAAATATATAAATACATGAAATTAATAAAGCATAATGATTGTATTTGTGATTTTATTATTACTGAGCCCGTTAGAACTTAGAAAACAGATCTAAAAATGTTTGGAATTAGTACTAGTAGTGTAAGTCAAGCCTAGGTCCTAGATAGAATGAAACTACAAAATTAGCTGGTAAAATTAAAACTGTCGATATTATTAATTCGAATTTAAATAGTATTTAGAATCAAAGAACACAATAGGTATATTCTGTAGCTGGAAAGCAAAACTCTACTTGGTCATTGTACTTACCACTTGGGGTCAGCTGACATCGCGACGATACGCAACACGACGCGATGTCGTCGCGGTGTGAATTGACCCTGACACGAATGTTAGAAGTTTAAGCTTAATCAAAATAAAAAGTTATGGAAAATATTATGGATATAAAGTAATAAGCCACCAGAAAAACTAGAGCATAGATATATTGTGACAACTCTATCATAACTTTTTTCTAACGTTGACCTCTTGGTGTAAAGAGAATTATGAATCAGGACCTTGTCATAATATACACGTGTTGACATTTCTCTTGGCCTGTGGTAATTCAGAATTTTGCTTAACGATAAAATAATGATTTCGTGTGATATCCCTTCCGTGTCAGTCACGGATTGGGCCGCCCCTCTCGAATCTGAAAATTATCTTTTTTGTTTCAACACGAAGCCTTATAGTCGCCGATAAACCTGGTGTACAACTTGTGGACCTTATAGTAATAGTAATAAGAACGAATCGTGGTACACCGGGTCTGTAGGTAACTGTAGGTGTGGTCCACGCTAATGAGTTTTTAATAATGCCTCGCGTCCAATGCACGCTGAAGGCGAGCCATTATTCTGTAAGGAACTAATGCGATTTTGACAAGTTCGAAATTGAGGCTATTATGGTTTCGCGGGGTTTTAAATGAACGTATATTTGTCTGTCATGTATGATGGCCGGAAGTCATTTAGCCCTTATATAACTGGAGTGTAATTATTGGCCAATTTGAGGTTAAGAAAACTTTTTGGGAATGATTGCGAACAAAAATGCATTTTACTGTTATTTATTTTAATTTCGATACTAATATGTCATAATGATGGCATACACAACTGCAATTGCACCTAGTATGATAGTCCTAAGATGAATATTTAAAAATATAATTGATGTAATAATTTTTGTAACGGATAACTATTAGGTATAATCATACATATGCCAATCGGCAAAATAAATAGAAAGAAAGTGAAGTTCTAGCTTTATACAATATCGGAACTGTACATCAGTTTTAATACTTCAATTGGCCACCTCATATCGACTCTATCATTGGAATCTTGTCTGTCTGGTCGTAAAAGGTCACCGTAAATTGGCCAGTCAGTCATCTGTGATGTCAACTGTTATTTATGTGCTCCAAATGCCGTTGCACTTGTACAGATTGGGTTCATGGCCACATTGAGATAAGGTTTACGCCAGGGTTTCCCAACCTTTTGTCACGGCACCCCCCTGTGGGATATTTTTGTAAATATGCATTTTTATCGATATTTATTTATTTACAATCAAATCTCTTCTTGTATGAAATAAATATTTAAACTTTTCTATACTTGTCTAATATCGACTGATGGGGGCGTTGATTAATATTTTTGAAAAAAAAAACATATTAGATATTGAACTAGTTGTTTGCCCCACTGGTTGGGAACACCAGGTTTATGCAATGTCGTAGAAGTAAAAAATGGGAATAACAATTTTTTTGCAGTTAGTCGTAGGCATCAAGTCAATGAAAGTACGAGGTACTTGTTGGATGTTTTAAAAATGGATGATGTATTAGTGAACTTAATCCGTTAAACAATGTAAATTCAATGTCCTGTATTTATTTATCCTGATGAAAAAAAAAACTTAAGTAAAATTGCTAAGTTACTATTTTTACCCGAAAAAAAAATAGTTTCATTTAATGCACAATAATAATGTCTTAAACCGCGTGTTATCAAATATCATCGAAGCTATTTTAAAAGCGCTTCTGGCAATTTTATGTTCCTTTAAAAACTGAAAAGACCGAGTGCACTTCCTTAAGATGAAGACATAAATCACTAGTCCTCCACGCGCGACCTTGCTTCATAACATTCAATTTTATTGACTGCAATAAACCAAAGCAATGGGTAAATCGACACGGCTGTATCGATTTAAGCACATCGTAAATATTGTCGCTCCCTTTCACACCTATAGACCTTTGCATTAACTGAATAAGGACAGACAGATTGCCTCTTCAATTCATTACAGAAAATAGTTTATGAGGACTCTACAATTGAGTTATTTAATTTACAACTTTGTTGCTCTATATTAAGGCAGATATTAGTGTGATATAATTTTTTATCGCTTTTAAATAGACCCTTAAATTGCAATAACAATTTGTTTATCTGTAATTCAATAAAGCTATAATCGCCGGTGTGAGTGAATGATATTATGTGGCGTTAAGTAATAAAATTTAAAAGCAATAATGATGCACAACAAAATGTATTAATCACCTCACACCTGTAACAAAAAATGTTGCAAGGCGGGCATTTTGTTCTGGTATTGTTCTTTACATTTTTATAATATCATGAATTTAAGCTATGTATATTATTTAATGTAATATAAAATACTGTATCTAATTAGGTTATCAACTCGTACCAGCAAATCAAATGCATCATATTGTAATTTGTAACTAAATGTCAGCTGAAATAATGATTTTTTAATTAATCATCTAACCGTTAAATATTATATATTTTTTGTATTACATAGGAATATTCATAAGTTTTTATTTGAATAATTTTTGAGATTCAAAAATTGGCGCGCTAGACAGCCATTTTGTTTTGGGCGGGGTCCCCCGCCGCCCCGCCCCCTACCACACCCAAGTGACAGGCACTCGGACGCAGCCCAACTCATTTATTATAATGTACACTAGGCGAAACAGGTTTATGGGCATAGATGTTAAATATTTTATTATTATGGTATAGAAAATAATTTTTATTGAATAAATTATGAACCCCGTTAGTGAAGTAATGTTTTGTTAGATGGCATAAACTTCGAGTAGGTAGTTAGTAGATACTGTATATTACCTTATCTTTGATTTTGTCTTGTTAGGTTACGATTTATAAAACATTACGAACTCAAATAGTTGGTAAAGATGATGAGTACTAACATACATTATGATTCATATGGTAATATATAGTATAATATGTAAATAAGTGTTGAAACACAAAAAGTTATGGAACATACAAATTAATATAGAGTAAGATTTACCTACCACAGCTTTCTCGTTGTTAGATTGGTAGAAGGTAACTGTATACATCAGTAAATATCTATCCGCGGGTTCTGGTATTTAAGTAGTTACGTAGGTATGTGATTTGTAAGTATAAAAAATAAGTATAATTGAAGTCTAAATGATAAGTAGAGAAAAGTAGGATAGATATAACTAGATACCTACTTACTTTACCAATCGTATGTCTATTTAAAGGAGATATTATCAAACAACTTTGCTAATGCTTATCTTTTTCTGTACATAATTTAGTTATGTGGTGTGTAGTTAGAGTGCAAACTTTACACTTAAAATAAAAAAGTATCAAAAATATTGGAAAAAAATTGAACAGATCAACTTGTTGTCTGTGGATACACGTCAAGCGTTGCATTTGACGATGACAGCGATCGAGGTTAGGCCATCTCCTTCCCTTATATGGTAAGTTGTATATCACTGGCTTATTTATACATTTCTGAAGAGCGCCTACTTCAAACGTAACAGCTGTAAGAGTTTGTTACGTCACAGCTTAACGAGAAGAACCTACAAAATACAAAGTTATCTAGACTCTAGGTATACTCATACATGTAGTGAAGCCGATTTAAATATAGATTAGTTCAGAATCTGCTGGCTTCGTACATAGCTTTTTAGATAATACGATACACAAAGTAAATTCAGTACTAAAAATGTAGGTCTTGGTAGGTGCCAATAGGCATGTAGCTTACCTGACAGGCAATATAAGACGCAGGCCAAAAATTGAGAGGAAGTCTTACGGCCGAATACTGAAACGATAGTTAAATTAAGTGACGCTCAATGCCCATGCGTTCCTTGTCATTTCGGCTAGCAGAGACAGCGACAGCCTGTGAATAGGAAGGCTCTTAATTTTTATCAGTGTTTCAATATTTGGCCGCTATTGTTTCATGTTTGCTCTACCCTCTATCATAAAGTGCTACGTAACCGTAACCCCTGCTACGTAAAAAGTGTAGGCAGGGTTATGGGTACTAGAGATCGCCCTGTAGTCGAAATTCGCCCATAATAAATCATATAATTTTAGAGTTTGAACATTTTGAGGGGTCTTTTGCCGCTTAGATAGAAAAAAAATTTAAATATAAATGTTGTGACAGATTGACAAACGTAATTGTGTAACATAAACAAAATAAAAAATTAAGAAACCCCCAAATTGTCAAGTAGTGAGCGAGCTGATAATGATGGATTATAGCTGAAACACTCAGCTTTCAAACCAAAAAACTTAATCAAAATCGGTTCGTCGTCAAACTTATAACACATCTCTGTTTTCTCTTCTGGGGGTTAAACATTGTATCTATCAAACGCATGGTAGTACGTGTGTGTTAACAATCTGAGGTACAGTGTTATTTATATTAATTTTATTATTTCTAAGCATTGTTTAAAAAATATTAGCTATCTGCACACCTTCCTCCCAATCAAGTTTAACTGTGCCAAATTTCATAATTCTCCATATGCTCAATTCCCTTAAACTGTAAACTGAAATAACTTATTACAGCTCTATGGTAATCTATAAACTTTTCACATGTATAAAACATCATAATAATATTATTTCATATTTGTACTAAAAGTAACTTATATATGAAAAATAACAAACAAAAATACGTCTAAATTTAAAATTCGTCACGTAAGTACTGTTCAATTCTAGTACGCAGTCCCATTTAATAGATACAGTAACGGGAAATCAAAATAAGCATGTATTTAAGAAGCCACAAAAAGTTATTTTAAAGCCACGAAACTTGATCTTGCCTCTGGTATCCTGACGTTACCCGTCGGATATTCAGAAATAGCCCGCCGTCGGATAGACATGGCACTGAAAAAGTACATTGTATTGTTTTTTTTAAATTATTTATGATTGAAATAACCAAAAATAAACTTTTATAAGATATTCGTATCTAATGAGTTTCAGATAACTAAACCCTATCAAATATTATAAAGCAATATTTAATTTACTTCCTTATTTTCTGTCCGTTACTGTTAAAAAATACGAGCAACGGATATTTAAAATTAAAACAAAGTCAGTAGGTAAATTGAAACTTGCGCCTGCGACGCAATGCATATCTCAAGGCTTTTGGCACATGCGACATTTTTAATCCCTGGAGCAAAACAGAGTTTGACGCGTCTGTATGTGTGTGCGCGTGTGTGTTTCTGTTTGTCTATTCGTGGCATCGTAGCTCTCAAGCGGATGAACCGATTTTGATATAGTATTTTTTTGTCTAAAAGCTAACAGGATCGAGAGTGTTTTTAATTATAGTTTATCATCAAATCGCTTCAGAAAATTCGGGGGTTACTTAATTTTTTTTATTTTGTTTATTTAGTCATGATTCAAAATCGTAATAGATAATTTCTACTGTTTTTTTCTCTCTAAAATTTTTACTTATGTAACTTATCATTTGCAGCTGCGTCTAACCTTTACCCGGTGACGCGACTCAGAGTTACACTATTGGTGACGTGACGTCATTTTGACGCACTAATTAGAATCCAAAAACTGTTTTTGCATACATAATATTAAATGTGTAGACACAATAATAACATGTATTGACGCTTCACACCACTTCAATCTGGCCCCGTGTTAAGTACTCGAAAAACTTGTGTTACGGGGATCAGACAACGGGAAGTATATTTAATACTTTCACATTATACATATTATTATATTTAAGATTTTTACAGTCATGGAGACCCAGGAATACAGAAAAACTTTTTGTTCCTTCGGCAGGATTTAAGCCCGCGGCCCCCGGCTTGAGCACCAACGTCTTCAACCACTGAGCCACATGAAATTAAACTTTTTTGACAGATGTAAGATCCGAAGTGAATAAATTCAACACTAAATTCACAGTCCCATGGAGCAGAGACCGCCACGATGACGCGGCGTCAGCATTTTCGTTACTTGATGATTTCTTTCGCAATTTCTATAGATACTGCACGACTTGTAATTTTTAAAGTCTAAAAGGCAGTGTCTTTTAATATAATATGTATTTTTAACCACCGACAAGTAAGAGGAGAGAAGATAATATATTTTAATTATAATCCAAGAGCATGTTTGATTGTAACTGACTGGTGACGGTGATTCTGATATAATACTATTCGGCAATTCGGAGGTAAGTTTATTATATTATATATGTACATGACTATTTACTAATATACAAAAAAACATTATTATATGGCAAAAAAACATTCGTCTCTTTCCTTACAATCTACGCGGATGCAATATCGAGTTATAGTTATAACTTTCTAGTATATATTTATTCGAAAACAATTGATAATATTAATTTTCAAAACACAAAATTCTTAAAAAATACTGCCACTGTAGGTGACGTGACGTCAAATTGACGTCAGGTAGCTACGCGGCTTTACCTCCTCACCTGTGAACATGAGTAATTATCCAGTTTATGTGATATTGGATGTCACACGGGAACATATTCAGCTACTAAGAAGTAAAAGGCCAAGGACTTGTTCGAGGCTTTTTTTTCGAGGCTTGCCTCGAAAGGTATTTTGTGAATTTTCTTGAGCGACGTCAATTTGACGTCACATCACCAATAGGAGTTTAAGGCTTTCAAAACGAAAAACCTTTTGTTGCGAACACCTGTGTCTAATCGCTCTAGGTGTACTTAGTCTAAACAGTAAGCGACGTCAAAGGAGCTTTGTTCGACGAAGGTCGACTCTCATCGTTTGCATAACAGTGTCGTGATTTCATAGTCACGTTTATTTACTATGTCATTTAAATACACTAATGTCTTACTTTCGAATGCTAATAATTTATTGTAAGACATTGGCTGTGTTTGTTCGTGTTTTTGGTATTATAATTTTAAGTCTTTCACGAAATAGGTCAGTCTTCATTTAATCATCTAAGTGGTTACCTAACTCTCAATTGACTCATAATAGATATATTATATTTACTGAACCTTTATCTGAGTTACACGGTAAGAAGACAATAATGTTATGTTGATACAAGCAATAAGTACTTACGTTTTTAAATCCAAGTATTTATAACAATACTAGCTTTTACCTGCGGCTCCACCCGCATTAATACAGTATTCCACGGCAACACTACTTTTTCGGGATAAAAAGTAGCCTATATGTTAATCCAGAGCGTAAAATACTACCATACCAAATTTTATAAAAATCCGTTCAGTATTTTTTGCGTGAAAGAGAAACAAACATTCATCCATCCACCCATACGTCGATCCATCCATCCTCACATACTTTCAGATTTATACTACAATAGTAGTAGAATATGGCTGGCGCAGGAGATAACGGTGATCTATCAAATCATTAACATACATAGTATAAGTTAATTTCTACTTTAAAACTTTTTAATACTTAACTTACTTTTTAATAAGCCTTTTTTAATCATACCTAATTACCTAACTGACCTGACTGAGAGACGTCGCCACCACAAATTTCTTTTTAACTCTCACCGGTATACCACTTTTAACCTTATTGCCAAGTCATAAGGTCGAAACACTGTATCTGTCGCCGACCGTACGTTGCAGCCTCCACGATCGTCCATTGCAGCTATCTGTCCTGTATTTGGACTCCTAAGAGTAAGAATAAAAATCAATAAGAATATTTATTGTTATTATTAGTACTAAGATTCCCAACAATGGAACTTTCAATCATATTGCATTTCAGCAGCGACCGACGGAACGTTGACAAACTCTACATACTAACGTATATAACCAACCATACACGCCATGGCTCATGATGAGCGTAAATTATGACGATTTGTATCTGACGGCCGAATGCTCAAACGCCACATAGAGTCAGTTCACACCGCGAAGTTACGCCATGTTTCGCGGCGCTGCATTATTCAAATAGCTATTCAAAAAATATGATCTTTATTTACAAAAAGGTGCACGTTTCATATGACATCCGTCATACGCGCAATGTGCAGCGCGGTGCAACCTGACTTTTGAATTATTACAGTAAAACGTGTATCTTTTCATGTGATGAATAAAGTTCAGTTTAGAATAGTTATCTTAAATGATAACTATTCTAAACTGAATATGCAGTGCTATGTCGCTTATCATTTCGTTTCGGTGTGAATTTATGAATTGTTATGAATGTTTAAAATTCTTGAATGTAAAATGTTATTAATTTCCATTTTCAGACACTTGGCAATCAACAATACTTCAAAACTTCGTGGCCACGAGAAGATTTCATTGAAGAGTGCATGACCTAATGCAGAATATTTAACTTCCGATGTTCAGACTAGGACTAGGATTTCCATTTTCATCTTTTCCAGAAAAAAAAAATCATTGAAGTATATCATAACTGGGTAGTTAAAAAAAAGTTAAAAAAAACGAGGGTTCGTACCATCAATAATTAAATTCATGACATACAGCATATTGTTGTAGTAGAGCACTGTTAAAATAAAATCTCAAGAAATTATTGGTGAATACATTCATATACAGGTTAATATTATATTCTACAGGTAGAGTACTCGTATATTGTTCGAAGTATACTAGAACGCAGAATAAGAATTGACTACCTCTGCTTGGTTTTTTTCATTACCTACATGTCATAGATTATATTATGCTGACTTTACTTTAAAATGTACAGACTTTATGTTTGTGAAAACCGCTTGGGCCCACAATAGATACAGTTTATCTAGATAGCGTTTGTAGATTATTACATTCGTGTCCATTTTTACAACCGAGTGCATACATGGTGACAATAAGATAATATATGGCGATCACCCAAACTCGACGCAACCAACCGTAGCCATGGTTGATAAAAATGTCACCCGTCCAGGAAATGCTTGTTTTAGTAAATTATCCAATTGTTATCCCAATAATATGGAAGTATTCTCTATATTGAGTATGCCTATTTGTTTGTAGACTGTGGATTTTTATCCTCCGGTTAAAGCTAATTAATTGTTAGATAGTTACTTCATAACCTCAAGTCTATACTCACACTATGATTGACGGTTTGCTTGTGGACTTTAAGGCTATGTCCAAACGCCTTTAATATGAATTGAAGTATTTTCACAAACTTTTTAAACGTGTGCCCGCGCGGTATATCAAAATTTGCAAACCAGCGCAGGGGTGCTTTATTAGTATGAAAATCGCCTTAATCTCTATCAAAATTAAAAAATAAGTGACAACTTATCTTTAAAAATGCAATCAAATTAGCTTTCTATGAAACTCGGTCAGGGTCGTAAATCAAAACTCAGAATCAATGGGTCTGGCCACGGAATTTATATAACAAATTCTAGCTCAGAGCACCGATGAAAGAGCAACTATGTGGAATATGCGGTGCAACCCGCGTGGATACCAGCATGTGGTAATTTAATATAAAGATAATCCCAGATAAGGTATGCAGAACTTATCTACGTACAGATAGCGGAGAAAGTAAGAACAATATTTATTCACTTTTGGCTGAGTATTTTCAGTTTAGATAACTTTGGCGTTTGTACAGGCAGGCTATACAGTGTGTCTTCTCGAGGTTAAGAGATTTTAACAGTTGATAATAAAATTAAACCAATTCTATTAAAATCTCTTGACCTCGAGAAGATACACGCACTGTTTAATATTAGACAGTATACAAACATATTTAATGGGGTATCTACTGTCTAATATTCTGAAAATAAATTTCAAATACTTGGTGTTCTTACACACCACAATTTATTTGAGTAGGTATCATACTAATAGTTGACACTAAACAAAGGCGCCAGGTGCGGACTATAATATAAAAACAATATTAGTTTATTCATTAATCAGCCAGAGTACCTCAATAGTAGATAAATTAAGTGATCGATATTATAATTGATTGATTCACCAATTTTATAATTTTATTTTAATCTAACCCCTTTGTTATTTAACTCCTCTTAACTTTTTCTCGCCGTTTAATTAATTTACTACATCCAGGTACCTACATAATGTTAACTCAATGCGCGCCAACCATTACAATAATGTGTTTCAACAAAGCAAAATATTTTGGTATTTAGAGAGGCAAAGTAACATGTCTCTGAGGGGCTAATGTATGAGTAATGATCACTTTGCGAACGCGGATTTGTGACTCCGTATTCCGTAATGGAATGCAGCATCACTCGGTTTGGGGTAAAGTGATTAAGTGATCTCACATTGATTCTGTTTAAATTCATCGGCATTATACATACATTGCATTGTATATTATAATCCACAAATTAAAATGCACTTGTTAAGGACAGCGGCCTCGCAGTGAAATAACACATAGTGAGTGCACAAACGAACGCTAAACAGTGATTAAAAAAAATTTGATCGTATTTTTAAAACCGTAGATTATTTTAACTTAATTTTTTTTATATTGTGTAAATAAAAATCATCACTAAAGTATACAATAAAGGTTTAAATCGTGAAGTAAATGGTTTTAAAATTATAAAGAAAATAGAGGTGAAAATACATGGCTTTTGGTGGTACTTGTGACTTTGAACGTGAATATTTGTAATTGTATATAAGTATGTGACTATGTAATAACTTATATATGTGGAAAAGTAAATAAAGAGTTTCACATAATGTGTTTCACTATCCCAAGCTCATGGTAAATAAGAAAATCCGCGGAAAATAGCCGTTTAGAAACGTAAAAATGAGATAGCAGATCAGCTTAAAAGTGGCATACCGGGTCGGCGGTGGAAAATCCTATGGAAAATTACAGTCCCATACAGTTAAGTAGTGTGAGGTCCTTGTGCGATCTGAATTGGAAGATAGAAGAAATTTTTGAAGTCCACATCGGGTTGAAAATAACGAAGACGTCACTTAGAAGAATTTGAACAGCAAACTTTCAGTCCGGACGGACATAGAAAAATTGATTGAACACGGAACAATTTTTACTGAAGACTGGGCATTACTCAGATTTTAATTAACACCGAACATTGAAAAATTTTATCAAGATTGAACATAGAAATTTTAGAAGAGGGAACCAACGCCGGGGAAGGATCATCGAACTCAGATTAGAAGATTGGACTCGAAGATACAAGACAACACCTGAGAAGGGAAGCAAGAATTCGCAGACTTTTACATCGGAAAAACCTACCGAAGATTCTTGGAAGAATCGCGAAGATTTGACGAGAATTTTGGAGTTTGAAGACGAACCTTTGAAGATAACTTAGCAGACGATTTAACTTAACTGAAGATTTAACTAAACTGAAGATTCAACTTAACTTAGATGGTCATCACGAGGAGTCAGAACGGGGCTGAGGAGAACCAACCGCCACGAAGATTTCTAGATCCGCCACGAAGATTTCTAGATCCGCCACGATCGCCGTTTGCTGACGCTACGAGCCAGCCGCCACCGACCCAGGGAAGGGCAGATCTGCATCAAATGATTTTGAAACCCGAGACCAGGTACCAGCAAGGCGCAGGATCGGAAGTGCAAACCGTAACCAGAAAGAAGGCTATTTCAATTAGATCACGTCGATCGACAGCAAGTGTCGTCTCGCGTATCTAGTATGAGGCGGAAGAGAAGCTTGCTGCTCTCCGTAAGAAGGAACTGCAGATAGAAGCAGAACTTATCAATAAGAAGCTCGTCGGTGATGTCGCCGCTGCCGAATATGGAAGCAGTCCCGACGACGAGCCATCAGAACAGGTGGAGCAACATGTCTGAGCCTGGCTAAGCGAACAGGGTCCCGACCCCGAAGAGGCTAGACAAGAGCCGGTCGTACTAGAGGAAAGAGAGACGGTGAAGCCGGAAGACATACCGCCAACGGGAGGATGAAGCGAGGGTGAGAACACAAGATTTGAGAGGCCGATACAACGCCGTCCACACTCACCTACGTCGCCCACGCCCAGGGCTAATGGGGTGGATCATCTTGCCGACACTTTAGATAAGCTGCTGAACCAACGCTAGTCACACCACACCACGGAGTTGCCCATATTCACGAGTGCTCCCACCGAATGATTGCCATTCAAAGCAGCCACGGAAGACATCACGGCGTTGTACAAGCACAAGCCGATGGAGAACTTAGTTCGTATGAGAAGCTGCCTCCGGGGAGAAGCCGCTGCTGAGCGTCGCGACGCCGCCCGAGCAGACAATGAAGACCTTGGAACAATGATTCGGCCATCCGGAAGTGATGGTGGACTGCATGATGGAAGATCTAAAGAAGCTACCAAGGCTTGGAGGTTCGGCGGCAGAACTCAACCAATTCGCAGTGAAAATCCAGAACATGGTGGCCATCCTGAGGAAGCTGAAGCATGGGTATCTCTTCAACCCGTTACTCACAAGAGACATCCTGGAGAAGCTCAGCACATACAAAAAGAGCAAATGGTGCGACTACCCGGAAGAGACGTCGCGCTTCAGGAACGAGCCCGATGTCGTCCTTCTCTCTGAATTCTTAATGAAAGAAGCGGACAGGGCGACTACGGGTTCAGCACAGCACCGAGAAAAGAGACACTGCATCTACCTCCCAACAAGAACGAAGCCAGAACGAGAAGGCCAGTCTTCTCGATATCAGAAGAGGGCAGGGGTTCGCTGAGCCACAGCCAGCTAAAGAGAATACGCGAAGAGCCAACGAAATGCCCGATATGCACCGACGATCATGCTATGTTTCGCTGTGCTGCCTTTAAGAAACTGAGCGTGCAAAAGAGATGGGACACAGTTAAGAAAGAGGGGCTATGTTTCCTGTGCATATCGAGCAGACATAGAAGGTACAACTGCAGAGCGAAGCCGTGCAGCATCAAAGGTTGCAAATGGACTCACCACCCACTACTGAATGAAGAAAGGTCCGGCGGCGCTCCACAAACCGAAGATGCCGTTATCACTGCATCGGTCCCCTCCGACCGTACGGTGAAGCTGAAGATGAGAAGAATTCCACGGGGCGAATCTGACGAATCTCCGCGCTGTTTGACGAGGGCTCGACGATGACTCTACTGGATGAAGACGTCGCGAAAGCTATCGGCGCAGACGGCCCGTCGAAGATGTTGCGGATGCACGGGATCAATGTCAAGAGAAGAGAAGAAAGAAGCCGACTCGTACAACTTGGCGTATGGGGTCAGGACGGTACCAGATATGACGTCACTGCGAGAACAGTGGATGGATTGAACATACCCACTCAATCCGTCCCGGATTCCCTGCTACAACTCGCTCATCTGCACGATCTCAAGAATGAAGAAATGTGCTACGAGGACAAGAAACCCCAACTCCTCATTGGCACGGGCAAATGGCAGCTCATCGTATCCAGAGAGCTGAGAATCGGGAAGAGAAACCAGCCTGCAGCGTCAAAGACGAAGCTCGGCTGGGTGATCCACGCCAGCATCCCCAAACGCATCATAAAGCAGGATGAGAACGAGAATACCCTGCACATATCTACAATAGAGACCAGCGGTGAACGACTCGAGGAAATGGTGAAGAAACACTTCGAAATAGACGGTCTGGGAATAGCGGCTAAGGCGAGGCTGAGCAACCAGGAGCAGCGGGCCATCGACCTCTTTAGCAGAACGGTCAAGAGAACGGAAGACGGTCGATTTGAAGTGGGACTTCTGTGGCGCAAGGACGGCGTCAAGTTATCGCTTAGCTACAACAATGAGCTAAAGAGGCTGAAGAATTTGGAACAAAAACTCCACAAGAACCCCCTAAGAAGCAGATAAGGAATCTCATAAGCAAGGGATATGCGAAAAAACGGAACAGAGGCCGGAAGTGACAACACTTGGTAACTACCGCACTTCCCGGTCCAAATCCCAAACAAACCGGGCAAGTAGCGACACTGATGGCTATGAGAAGAATGGCTGCGCGGCGAGGATGGCCGTCAGTCATGTACAGCGACAACGAGACGAACTTCAGAGGCGCGGACGTCGAGCTGCGGCAGGCGTACGCCGAGTGGGCGCCGGCTATGGCTCAGCTGGGCCTCATACACGAGATGCAGTGGAAGTTCACCCCGACCGGGGCGCTGAGTCAAGGAGGTGCCTGGGAGAGAATGATGAGGGCGGTGAAAACCGCCCTACTCGCCGCCCTAAGCGATAAATCGCCGAAAGAAGAGATACTTCAGACCCTGATGGCCGAGGCGGAGTACTCAGTGAACGCTCGACCGCTCGTTCACGTATCAGTGGATCCCAGTGACCCGAAAGCGATCACACCGAATCATTTCCTCCTGGGGTCGTCTACCGGACTGCCGTACGTCGGACCGTGTGTGCCGGCAGCTAAGAAGACCTGGAGAGTCGCCCAAGCCCTGGCCGATGAGTTCTGGAGGTGCTGTGTGAGGGAATATCTCCCCACGCTCACGCAACACTACGGGGTCCCGCAGAGCAGCCGAGCCCTGGTTCCGGGAGACCTGGTCGTCGTCGTCGACCCGGCGCTGCCGCGTAATACGTGGCCGCGCGGAGTCGTGCCCCATGTCCATCCTGGCCCGGACGGACAAGTGCTTTGTGCGGACGTTCGCATGCGCAGTGGCGTGTTCCGGAGGCCGACGTCGAAGATGGCGGTGCTGGAGGAGGCGCCGCAGTCGCAGTTGCGACCACTGTAGGAGCAGACGGCGCCGGGAGCGGCGTCGGGCACGGAACGAGCGCCGGAGAAATCTACAGCGGGCACAGATAGCTTGCAGTCACCAGAGAAGTCTACAGCAGGCACAGACAGCTCGCAATCACCGGAACAGTCCCCGGCGGGTCCGACGATCCGCAGTCACCGGAGGAGGCTGCGTAGACCCTGGCTACTGCGCCGGGGGGAGGATGTTAAGGACAGCGGACCTGACAGTGAAATAACACATAGTGAGTGCATAAACGAACGCTACACAGTGATTAAAAACATCTTAGAACAGTGAAAATCTAGTGAAAATATAAGTGTTAATTTTCATAGCATCAATGTAAAATAGTTGTTTTATGATCGTACGTTTATTTTGATCGTATTTTCAAAACCGTAGCTTATTTTAAGTTAATTTTATTTGTATTGTGTAAATAAAAGTGATAACTAAAGTATAATAAAGGTTTAAATCGTGAAGTAAATGGTTTTAAAATTATAAAGAAACTAGTGGTGAAAATACATGGCTTTTGGTTGTACTTCAGACTTTGAACGTGAATATTTGTAATTGTATATAAGTATGTGACTATGTAATAACTTATATATATGGAAATGTAAATAAAGAGTTTCACATAATGTGTTTCACTATCCCTAGCTCATGGTCAATAAGAAAAACTGCGGAAAATAGCCGTATAGAAGGGTAAAAATGAGATTAGAAGAAGAATAAGAATCAGAAGAGGCATACGGGTGCGGCTTTCTATACGGCGTTGCCATGAGCTAGGATAGTAAACTAATTTTTGTGAATAATGTTCTCCTCAATTGGTGGTTTTATCGTCTCGCTCTGCCTAAATCGGTGTAACCTTTGCTATCTTCGAGTCTGATCTGAGCCGGCGGTGGAAAATCCTATGAAAAAATACAGTCCCATACAACACTATAAGTTTATTATACATTGTTATCCGAATGAATTATTTATCCCAACATTGGGCTACAATATAAGGTACTTAAGTAATGATAGTATATGCATAACTAAATATTTTAGTAATTTACAGAAAAATAGCATGATTAACATTTCCTGACAACTCTTAACTATACATGGACACTCTCGTACTGCCGTACAACACGCCGGCCAGGCGCGTGGTTATGAATAGAATTTGAGTATTTTATAGGACAATCTGGTCAAAATTTAAGGTCACATGTTTTATATTTTGTGACAAGAATGAAATACTGATTACGCTCATCCAATATCAATTTTTATAAAAGAACCAAGTTATATTATTACGTTTACTTTCTGAATTAACTGAAGATGTAGAGATGTTTAATGTGTATACTATGCTAAATATATGTAGAGCGAAGAGAGTGAGAATCTTTACCTTTAAAAAAATACTTACCTTTGAAAAATTTATATCATTTCAGTATTGAAAAAATAGTGACTTTATTTATATTATTTGTAATCTGTTTAAAAGTGTTCTAGAAAACCAGTCTTTCAAGTACTACGAAGGGAAGGTAGTAGGTAGAAGTAGCTAGTAGTATGAAAGGTTAAGTTAGGTTAGGTAGGTACTATGGGGGGTGTCCTGTGTTAGCCAGATCCGAGACAGGGACCTCATATCGGCTGAGGGCAATCCATCTCTCACCATCCAAATCCATCAAAGCAGGTGGTTTTAGTTGGTATAAACGATCGGCGGCTATGTGCCGTCGGAAGTCCAACATGACCCTCAGGACGACCCATCCTGAGACAGGCATAAAGCCTTTCTCCTGCGAGATCAAAAAAAAGGTTAGGTAGGTATAATATTACACTTCATGCAATGTTTCTAGAGTACTATAATGGATTATATTTTGAAATGACTACGATAAAAGGATTAGATAATAATGTCGGATATTGAAAAGCTTTTAAGGCTTAACATTTCTTTATGGGTTAGATTCGATTGTCCTCACAACCGTTATATACCTTGAAATATACTCACACTGATTATGTATATTAATTCATTCAATATCGATATAAGCAAATATAACTTGATCTCTCACTCCCTCTGATCCGCTTCAAGAAAGAGGGTTTTAATACAGATTTAAGGCTCAGTCTGCGCTGGTCGGGTACCTAAGATTGAGGTGAGCGGCTCTATTGTCGCACTTCATTGATTAATGGTGTAGTTTATCTACCGATTTGACAACAATAGTGTCTTACTCGAATACTTTAATGCGTTCTGCCTCTAGGTTTTATTTAACCAAACAAAACCTCTATTTACATGGTGATCCAATTTTAAAATCTTGCAACTCCACGATGTAAAACCAGCTAACAAGAATTTAATAGCAGTAACATCTTAAACAATGAAGTACTATAATAAATAGTAGTTAAACCTAACTGCTGACCACTCTGTTCAAAAAAGTATAGGTGAAATTATGAGATGATTTAGTATTTAAACTTAAAGTTAGGTACTTACTCATGACTTTAATCTGTGAAAAAGCGGAATTACATAAAATTTTATAAATCAAAAGTAGATTTTTTCTTAACAGTTTCAGCTAGTTTAAAGGCTTCGTGTAATAAGGCTAATTTAAACATTCCTTTTTTTCTTCTTCTCAGGTTTCACGACCGTCTGCGCCCGCACCTGCTGTCTCCAGCTGAAAAAGCTTCTCTTTAATTATTTCACATATCAAAACATGTATTCTAAATGTAAATTAATATATTCAATATTTAATCATTTGACAAAAACAACGCATTTTGAGTACCATTTACTCGAGCGTCAAAAAATCATTAATTATTTTACTAAACATGTAGATGATGATTAAGACATTAGTAATACTTTGTAGTAATCTATGCAAATATTTTTTGTGAATCCGGCTCAGCAAAGAAAAGATAAATTTGTTATTAAATATAAGCTTCTTTAAATTACGTTATAAAATTTAAAGACTTTTAAATAGCATTTACAACTTAAATGATTTAAATACACTACAAAAATTAAAAGACTTAATCGAAACATTTTTTTTTTATGTTAATAACATATAATATTTAAATAGTATAAATAAATAATCACCATGTGGCGTAACCTTTAGATTTGCATAATATTGTACAGTCTTATAAAATAAATTATTATGGTTGAATTTCATGTTTCCAAAATATATTGGGACGATAATAAATAACAATAAGTAAGCTACACAGTTGGCATAGGTGCTTTTTTTATTAAAATCTACAGAGAGTTTTTAATGTCGTAACGTCAATAATACTTACCTCTTTTTGTCTTTGTTTTTTTTTCCTAAACTGAAACAGCCTGTACCAGATCAAGGATGTCACTCTGCGGTTGATGGATTGCGCTACATCGTCTCATTATATGCAAATGTTCGCCCGCATGCTGGTGATCGCTTCGATCGATCGATCTACTAATTCTACTTGTTTGACCATTATGTACTACTACAGCCATAAAATATGGATACTTCACACTTCAAATGACAAAATTGTGATGACAATATATTTTTTTAAATAATACCTATGGACGCTTCCACACCACGTCAATCTGGTCCCGTGGTAAGTTCTCGAAGAACTTGTGTTACGGGTACCAACCAAACGGAAATAATATATTTAATAATTTTATACTCACATATTTAAGATTTTTATTATATTATATACATATTTAATACACGTGTATCCATGACCCAGGAACATACAAAACTTTTTTGAAACCGCGACCTCCACGTTGTACACTGAAGCACTCAACCACTGAGCCACAGAGGTCGTAGTAACTTAGCATATTGTAATTTGTTTGATAAAAAGTAGAGAGAAAGAAAGTATAGCTTCCTATCAAAATATGTCTTAAATATGTCTACCTCTTTCCACTCGTGCAACTACTAGTTGCACGAGTGGAATTATGTATGTTTTATACACTAATGTTTCAAAAAAATATTTCAACGTTTTTGTTACTTCGAAATACATATAATTATATATAAAATCCGAATTCTTTTTACTTTTATCAAGTTATAATACCGAATTATTTCTTAATGTATTAAAACAAAACGAAATTTTACATGTTGTCCAAATACCCAATTGTTTATACCATACCCAGTGTGAAATTTGGCACATTTAAAGTTCAAGTGGAGGAAGGCCTGCCGAAAGCTAATATTTTTCAAAATATTAGCTTATAAATACATTAAATTTATAAAATTCTCAACAACACACACACTACCTCACTCATAATAGCATTTTTGTATATATTACAGTAGGTTTGACACAATTATCAATAAGTGTCAATCTTTCTTTCGCAATCCATAAACAACATTTACTAATTTTTATTGCGTATCTAAGAGGCAAAAGAAACCTAAAAAAGTTGAAAATTTAAATTTAAAACATGGATTATTGTCGAATTTCGACCACAACCGACCTCTAGTATCATTTAAAGTGTTTCTGAATATGTATTTAAATCGTTATCACTTTTCTATGTCTTATTAATCGTAGGGATAAGAAAGTGGATAAGACTTATGTTATGTAAATTTACCGATCGATTTTATACGCCGTCAAAGTATATTTAAATCCAAACATGCAGGTGTGTTTTAATTTATTTATTATTTTATTTTATTTCTTACAAAGACCCAGGAGAATTTTTATAACAATATTATTTACTGAGATTACTTAATATTAAGTGATTATATTATTTTACAATTATAGGTGAATTTCATAATGTTTTGAACTTAGGAATTAGAATAGGCATTATGGATACTTACCTATATACAATTGATACATTGATATTAAATGTTAATTTATTGCCACATAATTTATTTCTTGTACTTTCAGAAAGATAAGAACTTAGATTGTGTGCTAAAATCTCGTTTAATCATAATTAATGTATATTTTAAATCGGGATAACGAATTATAAAATGGACATTGCGTACCTATAACAAATTCTTAGAATGAATTAAATATGAATTTGTAACTCCGACAGCAACTTCAGCTTCTGCGAATAATGTTTTTGAATCACAGCTTAAAAACCTAAAGGATATTTATTTTGCTTTACCTTAAAGCTAACTAAATACATATATTAACTTATTTATTGACAAATTACTTAGCTAATTGTGAAAATCTACTGTTTCTTACATAATGGCTATGTCAATTATGCCAATGCATTTTAACTATATAAAACATTAGATATTTTTCATGATAAGGAAAGTTGATTGGAAAGTTCCTGGATGATGGTTTAGACACTGACTGAAAGATCAAATCATCATTCTGTATATTGAACAGTTATTATTAGTAGAGTAAGAGTAATTACAAGTAGGTAAAAAATTCGCCTGTAATGGTTCATATAATTTTAAGTTTGAACTTTATAAGGGTTCTTTTGCCGCTTCGATGGAAAAAATGAAAATGTTTTAACAGAATAACACACGTCAACGTGCAATAAAATGTATATCTATCAAACGCACGGTAGCGTGTGTTAATAATCTGATGTAGTGTGTCTGTATTTCTAATTTTTTTAAAGATTATTTTATAAAAATATTATTAGAAAGCTAATATAAAACACACCTTCCTCTACATAAACTTTAACTCTGTCAAATATAATACTCATCCGTTCGTGCAACTCTCGTACAACTGTACTTGGAATTTTTGCTTCACGTATTAATATATAAGAATATTATATTTCACTGTGTCTGTTACATAGCACAGTTAGATAATATTTTTTTTTGTCTATAACAAACAAATGGTAATATGTGTTACAGTTTTGTCATTAGCTCCCCTCCGGCCTCCTCCTGTTCCTCTGTTGACACACGCTTTCAGCGGGCGACGTTGACGCACCACACATGCTGAGCTGTCCTGAGTCCTGAGGCTGTTTACTGTCACGCTGATTCTGCAAACAATATTGTTTTATACTCAGTAAGTATAAGTACAATGCTGGTTGGTATGATTAATTATTATGATCGAGAAAGTTCTGTCGGTATAATCGGTTATCTTAGATTGTAAGAAAATATCCTTTGGACTATATTCGTATTGTATGCTAAAATGTTAAGCCGTATTAACTTTAATTTTAGAATTTGTTTCTCTTTTCTTATATTTACAAGGGAGGAGGTCAGTTCTCCAATTAATAAACCTGGCGAGATGAAAGCTCATTTTCACATTTTGTTCTTTGATATTCTACACTTACATAATTTAAATTTTTAAAATTGAATGAAATGAGCAACTTAGAGATGAATTAGACAAATGAAGATGTCACAGAGATCATTAATAAACTCTCGCCAGTTTGAGGTAGAAATGGTTACTAGATAATGCGAAGGAAATGGCCGGTCTCAGGAACGCCTACAGACATTATTAGAAAAAATAAAAAGCTGCGTGATGGAGAACACAGAAAAAACTAAATTTCGACTCTAGAGAGACTGCGAAGCCTTATCTATTTTCAATACGGAAAGTAATAAATCAACTTAAGCTTCACGTGAAATAAGTCCCTATTATTACCAGCATACAGTTTAATTTGGGACAGTGGTATCGTTGTTAATAATAGTTATCACCTTTGCAGGACAACGATAAAGGTGTCCGTGTCTAGTGCGAGAGAGAGACCGATACGAGAGAGAGACGGTGCTATGTCATTTTGATTAATACGTAGTCATTGCTCAGAGCGGGCTGTGTACCATTGCTAAGTAATGGCCACTCCATAAAGACATGGTTAAGGTTAAAAGAAAATTACTTTATCAACGCCTTGTTTTAAATAAATATCAAGTTTCAGGAAATATTATTGTATCGGCTCCGGGATTGAGATGTTCCGATGAGGTTTAAAACACCGCCTTATTGATAGCAGAACTTGTGGTTTGTAATTGTAGTCGTTTATTATAGGAGCTGTGAAAATAAAAGATTTGTGAGTGCCATCAATAAACAATTTTTTTTGACTTATATCAACACTAAGCACATACTTAAGATAAGATCAAAAATTAGTTCTTCACCGACCCAAGAGGTAGGTAAAGATAAAACATTGACTATTGTTTGCTATTGATGAATCCTATGGGTCAGCTTACACCGAGACGCGACGCGACGCAGCGCTGCATTTTGAAGATAGCTATTTAAAATTGTACTTTATTCACTACTCAAGAAGACCCACGCGGCGTAACGCGAAATTCGAAGTCTTGCAATTAAACGTGTAGTGAATTAAGTTCAATTTTGAAACGCTATATTAAAAAATGCAGCGCCGCATCGTGTCGCGTCTCATCTCGGTGTGAACTGACGCTATATCCTAATATTCATGGAACATTATACTGGGTAAATTATACCGTTTCGAAAAAAATGTGACATGTAATGTACCAACAACTAAATCTATTACGTAAGTATTTGCGTCAAGCGGCTTTCAGACTACGCTATAATTTAAAAGCATAATAAAGTATATAGCTCATAGCACAACAATATCGCGCATCATACATTTTTATGGACACGTTCATGCTATACTGTACTACTACTGTAATATTATTGGCTCACTATACGCTATAAAATAGTGGGTTACGCCGAGTTCATGCTGTGCTATATCGGGCGCCGCCCTTTTCCTCGTCACTCACCCCCGGTCGTCCCGCAAGCGAAACGGGCGACACAACCATACTGACCTTGCTATATACTATAAATGCTTGCGATAAAATCGCGTAATGTGAACGCCATGCTATATAGTATAGCATTAGGTCCTTCTTTGCTATACTATATAGAAAAATAGTATAGCGTAGTCTGAAATGAGCTTTAAAACTCAAGACCTACCTTATAGTAAATAGGAAAATATTTTAAAAAATCATAAATTAAGTTCACCTACAGCTTCTGCGTAAATAAAAGTGCTCGATTTGCCGAGCGGTTTGCGGGGTGCACATCACACTCCGCATCTCAAACTCATTAAAAAACACTATAGATATATGGGAGACTATAATTTTATATTTTAATGTTATTTGTTTTTTTTCGAAATCATTATTTTAATGTTAAATATATTAGTTATTGACTTTAAATTAGTAGTTCGATGTTGTAAAACAAATTTTCACCAAGATAAAAAGTTACTATGTATGCCAAAGTACCAACCTACTGCAATATTTCATGTATATAAGGTTCGGTAAAATCAACTACGGACATTTTTGGTATATAATCTGCTGCTCATATAAAGACGTTTAGGCAAAAAAAAAATTGTCATACTCCAAGTTAAAAAATCATCTCATAATGGGTGAATCTTCGCTCAACGCAAACTCCCCCATATAAAGGAAGTTTTTTACTTCAGTGTCATATTTTTGGCTAAACGTCTATACATAAGCAGTAGATCATATTATGCCCAATATATCCGTAATTGATTTTACCGAACCTTATATAATACCTTACCTGTTTTTCCTGAAACGGAATAAAAAATCATGTTTCATAGCTATCAGCTATCTCAACATCTTAAGTTATTTACCATGTTACGTACAGGTAAAAATTCTTAACCAGGTAGTTACCAGTTGTGTGGTAGATACTCCTTATTAATCTCGTAAAAATAATATTTGTACTGTACTCAATAATTTTGTGATAAGTATTTACATAATATGTCTCTGCATGATATAATATTATACCTTAAATTAAAATACTGAAATTATATTTCGCCAAAAGTTAATTATTATTAATGTTAAAGCTATGCTACAACTTAAAACTCTAATCAAGAAAAATTACAACCTGATTAAATTTAATGGCCATAATATTTTTGTGTCGTTATTTCTATATAAGTAATTGGAATGTATAGTAAAGTTTTCTTCACTTGGTTATAGATGGCAAGTTACATATTAATATCTTAGATTAATGTATGACACATCCAAATAATTTATCAACGGGTATCAAGAATAATGTATTGGTAATATAGTTATTAACTGTGTAATTATACAGGAATCGTAATGTTATTAATGAATTATTAATTGTTCATTTCATGAAATTATTTCCCTCGATTAAAAGTTGTAATTAAAGCTATAATAGACCTTAATACGTTTCATTTAATAGTCTTACAACAGCGACTGCTGATATAAAAATATACAGGGTTTTAATATAAACGGCTAAAAATCAATCAATAAAGCATGTGCAGATTTTTCCTACATAGAAATTAGATATTAAATTCATAGATTTATAACATTTATAATATATGTGTAAATCATTAAAGACTAATTAAACACTTACATATTAATCCAGAGGACAAAAAGTCCAGATATATACCGAATGCCTACATTATCCCATTGGCTAAAAAGGGTTAAGACAGCTGTCAAACTGTCTCACAGCAAAGGAATGAATAATAGCTGAAGATAATCTGTGACAGAATCGTCTTACGAGAGGCCGACGCTTGACAAAGATAAATAATATTATACGAAAGTTTCCAACCTTGAATTTTTGATATCTGTTTTAATTACCTTTATTCTCACAGCACATGATCGATTCCTACTGGCTTGTGTTGGAACGTTAAAGGGTTGGCTTTATATGGATAAATTAAATGCTGATATCTTAATAAGATAGTCTTGATTAATTGTAAAGCATTTTTGGTGTTGTGAAAAAATAGGCAGTGTGAATGACAATATGTGTGGTTAAATATGGGCACATTTTATTATTTATTATTTTAATACAATCTAACTTAGGTAATGAGATATACTGCCTGCGGTTTAAAATTAGGTAAATTAGTATAGTATGGACTGTAAATTGATAAGAGAAGATGTGGCAAAGATATCCGTACAGTGATCCAGAGAGAGCTGAAAAACAATAAGAAATGAAAATTGAGTTGCTTTTTTTAGCTTGTACCAGAATATAAAATGTATAAGTAAACCGATAAGGGGAACCCAGTGATTAGATCTAGGTCAGGTTTAGACTAAGACTTAGAAAAGCAGGTACATACATGTGAGTCAGCTGATGATATACTCGTATCATAATAAGCACTATTTTCATAAAATAAAGTGCCATTATCGTAATTGAACTCGCTTTATATGGTAATCCGTCAATGCACGTTTTTATCGCAAATTAATCTAGCTTGTGGATTGTGGAATAGCGCGTAAAACGTAGTATATATTACAAGAAGGGTTCAGTGGTAATCAATTATGTATGGCTAGGTGAGGCCACCGGAGCAGTTAGCCAGAATGGTCTCGCCATTAGCCACTAATTCCTTGTCATTTGCCTGCGGCCGCTTGCCGCTAGGCGCTGGTCAACTTACACTCTGTCTACCCGACATTCTCTACTAGATTCTTATTTTCATAGTTTTGAAATGTATGAAGTTGAATAGCAGTTATTTTATATATACTATACTAGCTGCCCCGACACACGTTGTTCTGTCTTAACTGTGAACTGGAATATATATTAGTAACTGCACCTACAATAAGCCAAATCGGTCGAGCCGTTCTCGAGTTTTGGCGAGATATTGGGATTGCAATCCATTTTTAAAAATAATAAGATTACCTCCTCATGAAATAGATGTAGTAAATCAGCATCGTTTGATACAGAATATGTTTTCATTCTCGTTATTATAATATTTTAAAATATTTGCAGCGCTATTAACTTTACGACCCATGACTGTACACTATGTCACTAAAATATTCGGAAAGTTCTTGGTCTTCACCTTTAGCCTATACTAAAACATTGTGCTAATATTACTTTAAGAATAATTTTATATGTTCTAAGCTAAAGGTACTATTAAGTAAATCAATTATACTTAAACTATAATATTTCAACGATAAACCTCATCCAGACTCCAACAGAAGTCACGAAGTGTTTGGCACTTAGAACGACCAGCCATTACTAGATAATACGAAGCCGTTTGCATTGGCCACTGAAAATAAATAGATTTAGAATGCAAATATTTACTACGGTTACCATAACATGCTTCTTTTCTATAAAATTATTTGAGAGATTTTTGTGCTTTTAGATTATTATTATCAATATTAGTTAGTAATAATTCGTGTAAAGTGCCACGGTAACTTAGATTTTATATGCTTCAAAAGATTTGATTTATTTCATATAGGTATCTGGCAAGGTGCTGCATTCCATTGCTACAGGTTCTACGTGCCGTCAAATTTAAAATATCGAATAAACAAAGTAAGAATGGTGAGCCCTTCGATCAATCAATACCAATATTTGGTTTTCCTCGTAATCTGTTTGCACAAACTTCTTCGTAGAGGGACCTGGGTATGATTCTGTATGGGGTAAAAATCGACTCTTTCTCACGGAAATTATATTGATATTCAATACACAATAAATGGCCGCTGTCAAAAACTTGCTGTTCGCTCCTACGGTCATCCCTAAGCTATCTGTATCATTTGGTATTGGAAACGCAACAATGTGCATCTCTCTCGCACCAAATGTATTCCATTAAAAGAAAAGAGATAGCCTGGTATAGTGGGTTTAGCGTGCCTTTGTCACAAGGACTGAACTAATTTTTCATCATACGGCCCGTGACAGTTACAAATGTGGCTCGAACTGTCTCTTTCTTTAATAATACTTTTTATTTTTCAAGGGTAGTTCGCCCTTCCAATGAAGATTTTCATCCGCACAGGGAGAAAATTGGAAGAAGCTTAAATTCTCATTTGTTTGTTAAAATTTGAAGCGACATTAATTGGAGAAGATCCAATTTAAAAATGAAAATTTTGTTTGTTATTTCTGAACTTATTGTAGACCATCAAAAGTGTAATCAATCCTTGATTACACTTTTGATGGTGATTACATGTAGGATTGATTATTAGGCAGACTACATGTTTGATATTGACTTTAAATAATAATATCAAAATGTTTAAACAGCTAAAACATAAATATATTATGTTGGTATTTGTTTATAACATTATTTTATGATTAGTTTTAATGTTCATACAATAGTAAATAGATACTTCTTAGTGGCTAAGTAAGCACGAAACGTATATGTCGTCAAGAAATAATCTTATTGTGACAAAGTATTTTCCTACTTTTCTCACTAAGTTCTAAGGAAGTTATCTGAGGGTCGCAAAAAATTCAAGTAGTGTAAAGAATAATAAAATTTCAAATACTTTATCTACGTCTATACATAGTAAGGTGGCCCAAACACCCTCTGCATTATAATTCGGCACCCCAACAGATCAGCTCCGCTCCGATCAATCACTGTACGAATCTGTCATGTTCGGTTTATGAGAAAAATTGTTAGGAGAGCCCCGGTCCCCAGTCTCCCCAGCATTGTAAACAGTTAGCTTATATAATAATATTATTAAACAGATAAATATTAGCTGTTTGTATTGAGAAAATGTGATTCATCATCATTAGCGAGTCATTCAGGTATACAATTTTAAACTACGAGCGTACCTACGCTGAAGAAAAGTGTGTTTTTAATCACACAAAAGTTTTAATACCTACTGAATACATCGTCAACTATCATCATAATTCCAAACAGCGTTTTTAAAGAATTACGTAATATATGTATATTTTTTTATACTAATCATTTTTACTTTTCTTTATCGTTTTTTCTTTTCTCTATTACATCTATGAAAATATAGGAATACTTTAGCGTCTTAGTGCACTTACTGACAAATATATAAGAGGAAAATAAGCAGCTTTAAGAAAACTCTGCCTTAAGTTTGCCGAAAAACAACCAAAAGAAATGTTCTGAGTATCATTTGTCTAAACGTTGTAGGGGTCAATACAACACGACGGTTCCCACGCAAGTTTCGCCTGCCTTAATATGTTTTCCATCAAAAAAAGAGGGAATGTCGATAAAATACCTTCGCATTACGGAATACGTTAGTTTTGCCTGTTTTTGTGTGTTGCCAGGAAATACCTGAAATTTCTAATCATGTGTGTTGCTATAAAATACTTTAAGTTCTTACTCATTTTGTGTCCACTTTCCGGAATACGTGGTGGTGGATGGTTGTAAAAAGGCGTAGTTTACAAACGCATTGTCAAGTACACAAAATAATTAAGAATTATAAACTCTCAATATGACCAGGAAAAGGAATTATTTCTAATTGTCTTGGTAAAACTATTTTAAACCTACATTATAAGTTTGAAATGAAACTAAAACCTAGCTACATAAACTTGAAATCGTAAGACCTTATTTAGTATTATTCGAAAGTAAAGCGAAAGATATTGAAATTCAAATAGCTATCCGTGATTTAGTATTCATTTGACGTGATGGAGGCTTTGGCCGGTTTAGGTTTCGCCAGGCGTCGCCTTCTCGTACATCATAGCGGGCTACGCTTAAGATCAACGAGGCGGTGGTATACTGGGATACTCCGGAAGGAAAGAGTCAAGATTATTTTCTTGGTGGTCTTCTGTTGGTCCTTTTTGGGGTTCCGCAGCCAAAGGGTAAAACGGGACCCTATTACTAAGACTCCGCTATCCGTCCGTCCGTCTGTCTGTCCATATATCATCAGGCATCTGTCTCATGAACTGTGATAGTTAGACAGTTGAAATTTTCACAGATTATGTATTTCCGGTGCCGCTATAACCACAAATAATAAAAACGGAGTATACAACAAGCGTGTTTTTTGTAGGGAACCCCACGTGCGCGAGTCCTACTCGCACTTGGCTGTTTTTTTTTTTCAATTCCTGAAGCTTAGGATAGGTTATGTTAGGTTCATTTTAATAAATGAAGGTGTGATCACGATATATCCTAAACTGGATGTTAATTTAATTATTTATCTCTACACAAAAATAATAGTTACTAAAAGCTTGTTGTGGTATGTAGTAGTATAATAAATTAGATAAAACAAATCGAATCCATTGGGATTCGATTTGTTTTATTGGGATATTTAATTATTTCATTACACTGCATTAATGAATCTCCACGTAGAGTTCTTTTGAAGGAAGATATTGAAGTGAACCTTAAAATATAGAGTATATTGTGCACATATAAGTTACTCTTTTTATATAAGTATTTCAATTTTTAAGTATAATTTTCTTTTATTTTTTTAATTCGTGTCTAATTTTTCGCATCTTACCTTCGTATTTAGTCTTCATTTAAAGGTATAAATTGAATAAAAACCTTAATAGCCGTTCACAAATTTCCTACAGAACTTTCTCTCAGTGTCCTTCCAGCATTACAAAGTCGGCGGCGTTCGTAATCCCAAAAGATTTCCACTTGGAGCGCGCATCGACTCGCGTCGCCCCAGCGCTACACATTCTAAATAATAAACAGCGGTCTACCTCCACTTTATATTATGTATAAGATAGTAGTATAAACGAAAGTGTATACAATATTATGTAGAAAATTACAAGAAAATAATATTATATAATATGAGTAGGACGTAAGTTACGTTCTTGAAAAATAATGTACAAAGAAAATTAGAACAAATTCAAATAGACGTTAAGTAGCTACAGCCTTTAAGATTAAGCATTACTGATAATATAAAATGTAACTTTTCAAACAGACTTATTTTATAAAATATAAAATCTATACTAATTGTACAGGACTGTATAAATTCACAGGGGTTCAACCGCCGGCTCAGATTAGACTCGAAGATAGCAAGGTTACACCGATTTGGGCAGAGCCGGGGCGATAATAAAACACTTATTTGAGGAGAACGTTTTTTCACTTTTTCGATTTGCTTACCTGGCTCATGGCAATGCCGTATAGAGAGCCCCGCCCGTACGCCTCTTTCGGGCCGATCTTCCATTTCATTTTTACCTCTCTATACGGCTATTTTCCATAATTTTCCCCATTTTCCATGAGCCAGGTGAAGCAAAACGCGTTGTGTGAAATACTTTATTATCATAACCAGACATATAAACCCTTATATACTAAACATCTTATTCTATAGAAAAGTTATTTACATTTTAAGGTTCAACTTATATGAAATGTTGTACATTTTTACCACTGTTTTCGTAATAATTTCTTAACCATTTGTTATATAACCTTAAGCGCTATACTACACGTTATGTACTACGTTTATTTATATAAATCAAAAGAAGCTACGTTAAAATTAGCTTTAGTTAAAAATATATAATCAAAATAACCCGCACTTGATAAAACACCATTTTAACACTATTTTTCCACACTGATGCCATATAAATCTATACATATAGTCACTGAGTGTCCACTATTCTAGTTTTACGTACCGTTTTAATTACACGTTTATTGTTCACATTAAAATTCACTCATGTTTTTCGTTACGAGGCCGCTGTCCTTAACATCCTCCCCCCGGCGCAGTAGCCAGGGTCTACGCAGCCTCCTCAGGTGACTGCGGGCTCGCCGATCCCGCCGTGGACTGCTCCGGTGACTGCGAGCTGCTCGTGCTCGCTGTAGGCTGCTCCGGCGGCGACTGCGGGCCGTCCGCGCCCGCCGCAGACTGCTCCGGCGAATGCGAGCTGTGTGAACTCGCTGCGGGCCGCTCCGGCGACTGCGAGCTGTCCGTGCTCGCTGTAGGCTGCTCCGACGCTCGTTCCGCGCCCGGCGCCGTCCCCGGCGTCGTCCGCTCCGCTCCCGGCTCCGTCTGCTCCGCCAGCGGTCGCAACTGCGACTGCGGCGCCTCCTCCAGCACCGCCAGCTTCGACGTCGGCCTCCGGAACACGCCACTGCGCGTGCGAACGTCCGCACAGCGCACTTGTCCGTCCTGGCCGGGGTAGACTCGGTGCACGACCCCCCGCGGCCACGTATTACGCGGCAGCGTCGGGTCGACCACGACAACCAGGTCCCCTGGTACAAGGACTCGGTTGCTCAGTGGGGCCCCGTAGCGTGGTGTGAGCGTGGGAAGGTATTCCTTCACCCAGCGCCTCCAGAACTCGTCGGCAAGGGCTTGCGCGACCCTCCATGTTTTTTTGTCCGCCGGCACACACGGTCCGACGTACGGCAGTCCGGTGGACGACCCGAGGAGGAAATGATTCGGTGTAATCGCCTCCGGGTCGTTGGGGTCCACCGATACGTGCACAAGCGGTCGAGCGTTCACTGAGTACTCCGCCTCGGCCATCAGTGTCTGGAGTACCTCTTCCCTGGGCGACTTCTCGTTCAGCGTGGCTAGCAGGGCGGTTTTCACCGACCTCACCATTCTTTCCCAGGCACCTCCTTGACTCGGCGCCCCGGGCGGTGTAAACTTCCACTGCATCCGATGAGTGAGGCCCAGCTGAGCCATAGCCGGCGCCCACTCGGCGTACGCCTGCCGCAGCTCGACGTCCGCGCCTCTAAAATTCGTCCCATTGTCGCTGTACATGACTGCCGGCCATCCTCGCCGCGCAGCCATTCTTCTCATTGCCATCAGTGCAGAGTCCGTTGACAGCGAAGCCACCAGCTCCAGGTGGACTGCCCGCGTCGTCAGACATGTGAAGAGAGCTCCCCACCTCTTCTCGTGACGTCGGCCGATGGTGACCGTCATCGGGCCGAAACAGTCGAGACCACAGTACGAAAATGGTCTCTGGAACGCCCCCAGGCGCTCGGCTGGCAGGTCTCCAGTTGGCGGGGTCCTCGGGTGTGCCCGTCGTAGCCGACAGAACGCACATCGGCTCATGATAGTACGCACCGTCGGCCGCACCTTCAATATCCAGAATTTCTGCCTGAGGTCGTTCACGACTCTCTCGCGGCTCCCGTGTCCCGCTCTGGCGTGCTCCCTTGCCACCAGTAACCTTGTGAAGCGATGTCTTCCATCCAGGATGATAGGGTTTTTCATTTCGGCCGGCACCTGCGCCGCTTTGATCCTTCCGTCTAGTACGAGCAGCCCGTCCTTGTACACCGGGTTGAGCCGGTACAAGGAGCTCCATCTAGGCACCGTCTTGCCACTTGCCATCTTCTCGATTTCTTGTGCGAAGCTGTCTCGTTGTGATTTTTGATACCACAACCTCTCGGCCCTCTCCAGGTGTCGTACGTCGAGGTGGGCCCGACGATCTCGGCACTTCTCGACGAACAGCAAGACCATCGCCGTGCATCTTACGAGGCGCTCGTAGTTTGAAAAGCGCGTCACATCTGGTAGACAGCTCAGCTCGCTCGCCTCCGTGGTGTGGAAGGCGACGTATTCTTCTTGATTTTCGATTCTAGCGGGACTCTCCGCGGGCCACTCGTTCATCGGCCTGCGCAGGAAGTCCGGCCCCCGGAACCAAGGGTCCTCGTCGCTCTTCGGAACGTAGCCCGTTCTGGTGGCTAAGTCGGCGACGTTGCTCTTCGTGCTCAGCCATCTCCACTGGTGAACGGACGTCAGCTCGGCAATCTCCCCTAGCCGATGCGCGACGTACGGTGTGTATTTGCGGCTGCCGTTCTGTATCCAACACAGAACCACTTGTGCGTCGATCCAGTAGAAAACCGTGTCCGTTTTCCACCTGTGTTCTGCTGCGACTGCGTTTCCCAGCCTCGCTCCGACCAGGGCAGCCTGTAGCTCCATCCTTGGTATTGTCTGTGCCTTCAGCGGCGCCACCTTGGCCTTGGCGGCGGCCAACACGACTCGTACTTCCCCATTTTCTTGTTCCAATCTCCAATAGACGGCTGCGGCGTATGCGTCCTTACTCGCGTCGCAGAACACGTGCAGCTGTCGGCCTCTCGTCGGACTCCCCCCGTTGTAACTCCGGGGTAGCTCGAGCTGACTGATGTACTCCATATCGGTCAGCCAACGGGCGAAATCTTGGGCTGACTCAGCGGGTAGCGACTCGTCCCAATCCAGCTTCTGACGCCACAAGCCTTGTAGGATGACTTTGGCGGTGATCGTGTAGCAGCTCAGCAGTCCCAGCGGGTCGTAGATGCTCATCACCGTGCTGAGGGCCTCTCTCTTTGTCGGTGCGCGCTGTAGCTCGCGAACCTCCTTATGGACTCTGGAGAGCGACGTGTTGAATCTTAGTTTGTCGCCTCGGGAGTCCCATAGCATGCCCAAGGTCTTCTGCTCGTCTTTGGTGACACGCTGTGTAGTGTCCTCGGCCAGGCGGTCTTCAGGCAGTCCCTCTAGCACCCTCCGGTCGTTGCTCGTCCAGCCTCGTAAGTGGAAGCCACCTTTCCTATGTATTTGGTCCACTTGTTCCACGGTCTGCATGGCCTTCTGGTGGTCTGGATAGCTGTCTACGTAGTCATCCATGTAGTGGGCTTCGGTGATAGCGCGATGAGCTTCGGGATGCGATTCGGCAAACTCTTCCGCGTTCCGATTCCGGGCTGAGTGTGCCAGGAACGGTGAACACGATGCTCCGAAGATCATTACCACCATCTTGTATGTGGACGGCGGTTCGCCTTCGTCTTCTCTCCACAGGAACAGCTGGGCCGGTTGGTCTTCTTTCCTGACCTTGACACGAAGAAACATCTCCTCTATATCGGCCTTCACAGCGACGGCTTCCTCTCTGAACCGGAACAATATCTTCGGCAGTGAGGTCAGAAGGTCAGGCCCCTCTAACAAGTGATCGTTGAGGCTCACGCCGTTTGTTCTCGCTGCTGCGTCGAAAACCAGTCGCAACTTGCCCGGCTTGTTTGGGTTTTTAACCGGGAAGTGCGGCAGGTACCATGTGATGTCACTTCCGGCCTCTGTCCCGTCGCATTTTTCCGCATATCCCTTGCTTATGAGATTCTTCATCTGTCCATGATACTGCGCCTCGTCCATGGGGTTCTTCTTGAGCTTGTGTTCCAAGTTCTTGAGCCTCTTTAGCGCAGTATTGTAGCTAAGAGGTAGCTTGACGCCGTTCGTGCGCCACAGAAGTCCCACTTCGAATCGACCGTCTTCCGTTCGTTTGGCCGTTCTGCCAAAGAGGTCGATGGCTCGCTGCTCCTCGTCGCTCAGCTTAGCCTTGGACGCTATTCCCAGTGCGTCTATTTCGAAGTGTTTCTTCACCATTTCCTCCAGTCGTTCGCCTCGGGTCTCGATCGTAGACACGTGCAGGATGTTTTCGTGTTCTTCCTGCTTTATGAGGCGTCTGGGGATGCTTCCATGGATTACCCAGCCAAGCTTCGTCTTCGAGGCTGCAGGCTGGTTTCTCTTGCTGATCCTCAGCTCCCTGGATACAATGAGCTGCCAGTTGTCCGTGCCGATGAGAAGTTGGGGTTTCTTGTCTTCATAGCATATCTCTTCGTTCTTGAGATCATGCAGGTGAGCAAGTCGAAACAGTGATTCCGGGACGGACTGAGTAAGTAGGTTCAATCCGGCCACGGTTCTCGCAGTGACGTCATATCTGGTACCGTCGTGACCCCGTACGCCAAGTTGTACGAGTCGGCTTTTTTCTTCCCTTCTCTCGGCATTGATCCCATGCATTCTCAGCACCTTCGGTGGGCCGTCTGCGCCGATAGCCTTCGCGACGTCTTCATCCAGTAGTGTCACTGTCGAGCCCTCGTCGAACAGCGCGAAGATATCCGCTTCGCCCCGTGGACCGACAACTTGAATTCTTCTCATCTTAAGTTTCACCGCACGGTCGGAGGTGACCGATGCGGTAATCACGGCGTCCTCTGTCTGTGGGGCGCTGCCGGACCTGTCTTCGTGCAGCAGCGCATGATGAGGCAAGTTGCAGCCCTTCACGCCGCACGGCTTCGCCCTGCAGTTGTATCTTCTGTGCCTGCTTCGTATGCACCGGAAACACAGCCCTTCCTTTTTGACCGTGTCCCATCTCTTTTGCATGCTCAGTTTCTTGAAAGCAGCGCAGCGAAATAGAGCGTGATCTTCGGCACATATCGGGCACTTCGTTGACTCCTCGCGTATTCTCTTTGGCTGGCTGCGACTCGGCGAATCCCTGCCCTCGTCTGCTATCGCGAAGACTGGCTTCCTCGTTCGGGCTTCGTTCTTGTTAGGAGGTGGACGCGGTGTTTCCTTCTTCAGTGCCGTGCTGAACCCGTAGCGCAGCGCCCTGTCCGCTTCTCTCATTAAGAATTCAGAGAGAAGGACGACATCGGGCTCGTTCCTGAAGCGCGACGTCTCTTCTGCGTAGTCGTACCACTTGCTCTTCTCGTATGGGCTGAGCTTCTCGAGGATGTCTCTCGTGAGCAACGGGTTAAAGAGATACCCGTGCCTCAGCTTCCTCAGGATGGCTACCATGTTCTGAATCTTCACTGCAAATTGGTTGAGTTCTGCCGCCGAACCTCCGAGCCTCGGTATCTTCTTCAGATCTTCCATCATGCGATCGACCATAACCTCGGGTCGACCGAAGCATTGTTCCAAGGTCTTCATAATTTGTTCAGGCGGCGTCGCGACGCTCAGCAGTGGTGCCACGGCTTCTCTTGCTTCTCCCCGTAGGCAGCTTCTCAGACGAGCTAAGTTCTCGATCGGCTTGAGCTTGTAGAACGCAGTGGTGTCTTCCATGGCTGCTTTGAATGGCAACCATTCAGTGGGAGCGCCCGAGAATATGGGCAACTCCGTAGTGTGGCGCGACTGGCGTTGGTTTAGCAGTTTATCCAATGTTTCGGCAAGTTGTTCCACTCCATTAGCCCTAGACGTGGGCGGTGTGGGTGAGCGTGGGCGGCGTTGCTGCGGCCACTCGAACCTCGTCTTCTGGGCTCCCTTCGGTGGCATGTCTTCTGGCTTCGGCGTCTCTCTTTCTTCCATTGATGTCGGCTCTTGTCTAGCCTCTTCGGGTTCGGGACCCTGTTCGCTTAGCCAGGCTCGGACACGTTGCTCCACCTGTTCTGATGGCTCGTCGTCGTCGGGGCTGCTACCATCTTCTGCAGCGGCGACGTCAGCGGCGAGCTTCTTCTTTATAAGTTCTGCTTCGATCTGCAGTTCCTTCTTACGAAGAGCGGCGAGTTTCTCCTCCGCCTCGTAATGCATACGCGCGACGACACTTGCTGTCGATCGACGCGATCTAATTGAAATAGCCTTCTTTCTGGCTAGGGTTCGTACTTCCGAGGATGCAGGCGCCTTGCTGGTACCTGGTCTCGGTTTCAAAATAGTTTGAAGCAGATCCGCTCTTCCCTCGGTCGGCGGCGGCTGGCTTGTAGCGGCAGCGGACGGCGATCGTGGCGGATCCGGAAATCGATGTGGTTGCTGCTGGTTCTCCTCGGCCCCACTCTGACTTCTTGTTATAACCATCTTCAAATGTTAATCTTCAAATGTTAATCTCAAATGTTAATCTTCAATGTTAATCTTCAATGTTAATCTTCCATAATAATCTTCCTTTTCAAGAATCTTCGGGAGGTTTTTCCGATGAAAAATCTGCGAATCCTTGCTTCCGTTCGCAGCGGTGTATCCTTGTATCCTCGAGTCCGATCTTCTGAGTCCAATCTAATCCCTGGCGTTGACTCCCGTTGATAAATCTTGATAAAGTTTCCAATGTTCTGACTTGAATCTTCAAAAAATTTCTATGTTCAGAACAGCTGACGAAAATTTTCAAGTCCAGTCTTCAGTAAAAATTTCTATCTTGATTCTTCGGAAATTTTTCTATGTTCAGAACAGCTGACGAAAATTTTCTAAGTCCAGTCTTCAGTAAAAATTTCTATCTTGATTCTTCGGAAATTTTTCTATGTTCAGAACAGCTGACGAAAATTTTTCTAAGTGCCGTCTTCGTTATTTTCAACTTGATATGGACTTCGAATTTTTCTTCGATCTTGAAATTCGGCTCGCCAAAGGACCACGCACTACTGTACAGGACTGTATAAATTCACAGGGGTTCAACCGCCGGCTCAGATTAGACTCGAAGATAGCAAGGTTACACCGATTTGGGCAGAGCCGGGGCGATAATAAAACACTTATTTGAGGAGAACGTTTTTTCACTTTTTCGATTTGCTTACCTGGCTCATGGCAATGCCGTATAGAGAGCCCCGCCCGTACGCCTCTTTCGGGCCGATCTTCCATTTCATTTTTACCTCTCTATACGGCTATTTTCCATAATTTTCCCCATTTTCCATGAGCCAGGTGAAGCAAAACGCGTTGTGTGAAATACTTTATTATCATAACCAGACATATAAACCCTTATATACTAAACATCTTATTCTATAGAAAAGTTATTTACATTTTAAGGTTCAACTTATATGAAATGTTGTACATTTTTACCACTGTTTTCGTAATAATTTCTTAACCATTTGTTATATAACCTTAAGCGCTATACTACACGTTATGTACTACGTTTATTTATATAAATCAAAAGAAGCTACGTTAAAATTAGCTTTAGTTAAAAATATATAATCAAAATAACCCGCACTTGATAAAACACCATTTTAACACTATTTTTCCACACTGATGCCATATAAATCTATACATATAGTCACTGAGTGTCCACTATTCTAGTTTTACGTACCGTTTTAATTACACGTTTATTGTTCACATTAAAATTCACTCATGTTTTTCGTTACGAGGCCGCTGTCCTTAACACTAATATTATAAAGAGGAAAAGTTCGTTTGTATGTATGCAATCAATTGAATAGACTATGAAACCGCTGGACCGATTTCAATGACATTTGGCATATATATAGAATAGACCACGTTCAAGGATATAGGCTACTTTTTATCGCGGAAAAATGAACAGTTTTGCTATGTATCAACTCTTGCGCGCATGAAGTCGCGGGCAACACCTAGTGTTAAATAACACAGTAAGTTGGTTAACAAATAGTTTAACCAATTAGTCTCAACCTAACTTTAGTTCGTTTAAAGATGTATGAAAAATGTTGACACTCAATAGAAATCTCTGGAGGACCATAGAAGTGAAGAAGGAAAAACAAGGAGTCAGTCTCACAGTCGGTGATGCATTCGCGCTGCGCCCGTGGGCCTTCGATTGATAGCGCCGAGTGCGAACGTATGGCTCTCGTTATGCACTAATGTCAATGCGACTGCTGGCCGCTGTTTGTCTGCATCCAAGGAGTTTTATTTTCAAGAAGGTTTTATAAACGTCCTTTTCCATTAAAAAATATTAAAAAACCATTGAACACAGTTTGTCAAATTTCAACAATATGTATACCTTATAGGATAATTTTCGATTGATACCGCCGCAAGCGGACGTATGGCTCTCGTTATACGAGTATGCACTAATATCAATGCGATTGCTAGCATCTGTTTGACTACATCCAAGATGTTTTATTTCAAGAAGGATTAATGATCAGTAGGTGCCTATTCCATTCAAATAATTAAAAGACATCGAAAACAGTTTGTCAAATTTCAATATCCTGTATAGAATAAGTTTCGATTGATGGCGCCGATTGCGGTCGGCTCTTGTTATACTCGTATGCACTAATATCAATGCGATTGCTGGCCGCTGTTTGAATGCATCTTAGATGTTTTATTTCCATGGAGGTTTTATATACGTCCTATTCTTTTCAAAATTATTAAAAAACATTGAACACAGTTTGTCAAATTTCAACATTATGTATACCTCGTAGGATAATTTTCGATTGATGTCGCCGATTGCAGACGTATGGTTCTCGATGTCGAGAGCCATACGTGTGTGCATGTGCACTATAATGTTTACTGGCCGCTGTTTGCCTACATTTAAGATGTTTTATTTCAAGAATGTTTTATTATGTATTACATTTAAACTGGATTTCTTTTGTGTTTAATAATTGAGGAATAATGTAAGATGTAATAATATTAATAATGTCTTCGATTGATGATGCTGCGGACGCATGCACTTATGTCAACGTGACTGCAGACGGCTGTTTGTCTGCATCCAAGAAGTTTTATTGTCAAGAAAAATCACATTCAGAAAGTTTTTATGCATATAAATGCATATATAAGTTTATATGTGGCATATTTCTGTTTAGAAGTTTGTAATTTTGAACCCTTTCGTGTTAACTGATACCATGTAGGAAGCTGAAGACTGGCTAGAACATAAATCTGCTCGGCGGCTCGGTCGCGCGGAAAGTTTTTGAATTATTAGTTTTAATTTCCGCCTAAGATCCGCTCCCGTATCTGTCAGTACGTTGGTCCTCGCACGGATTATGTTCTATTTTCCAAATGTGTGTGTGTGTGGAAATACTGGGTTTCATTCGTTTTTGTTCGTGGCTTACGAACAAGTCCAAGAATACTTTTAATTATTTTTTTCTTTTAGCTATCTGTCATTTGCATTTGTTATATTGTAATGCCCATAAATATTAGGTACGCGTTGGTACAAAGCTCCCGTTGAACACTGAAATCCGCAAATATCTGATCACAAGACTTCTTAGCACTTCATTAAAATGCAAGAGGTTTATTATTAAATGCGCTCGTAATTATATGGAGGCATGAATCGCCACCGGCTGCGATATGAGTTTATTACGAGGAGATCCGCAGTATGATATTTGCGCCATACATTTATACAAACAGCCTACACATAAATGATTCCTTTATTAACTCTTAATGAATGTATTCCGTTATAATTATTAAGTGCTTGATTACGTAATTTTTATGACTACGAGTACGTATTTACATTAACCACAGGTAAACCTAATAAAAAATGGTGATAATATTCAATCGATTGATTGAGTGAAATCAATATAATCATATTATATTAATACGTGAAACGAAAACTTTGTTCATGTATGTGTATGAAAACTATGCAAAGAGAAGAGTATAAGATTTGGCACAAATTTTTTTGTGTTTAAAAATAAATTAATAAAAATAACGTTTACACGTTACTATAACGTTTAATTAATAATTCATACTACCATGCGTCAATTATTTTCTCAAATTCAATAGACATGATCGAAGGCAAAAGAACCCTTGTGAAGTTCAAACTTAAAAATTATGTGTATATATATTATGGGCAGATTTTCACCACTGGGCTACCACTAGTTATAAATAGTATAAGTAAAACTATCACCTATGCTTATTATAGCTCCCACATTAGTGGCGGTGGCTGGTTTCGTTGAAACCTGTCTGGCTACGCAGAAGTTAGTAGTAGTAGTAGAATAGTAACCAAGTGTATGCGCAATACACAAAAACACTCTCTCTGGCGTCTCAACTGCCGGGAGATAAGGTGCAGGACCAACTTTTTGCATGCCCTGCCGAAGCATGCGCACATGTATCATTATTCTTGTCAGACAAATAGGTGGTCAGCCTGCATTGTCCTCATCATAAGATTTTTTATTCTTCCAAGACGGGGATCGAACCCACACTCCTCGACCTCTGGAGTCGAGAGCCTATCTCTAAGCCACTGGACTACGGAGGTGTCAGCTCACACCGTAGATAGGTAGACAGTGGTTCAAAATTGAACTTTATTCGTGCTACACAAGGAAGATACACGTTTCATTGCAAGAGCGGCGCCGCACTATGCAGCCCGGTGCAGCTTGAAATTCGATCTCTTGCAATGAAACATGTATCTTCTTTTGTAGTCAATAAAGTTCAATTTAAATCGTTATCTTAAAAATGCAGCGCCGTGTCACATCGTGTCGCTTCTCGGTATGAACTGACGGCTTCATCTATTATGCTCTATTAGAGCTATAACCGGAGAATACCTCATAATGTTTTAACAGTCATTATAAAGTACGCTTCCACACCGAAAGCAATCATATTTTAGTCTAAAAAAATGACTTCATCTAATCGTTTGAAAGTACTGTCAAAGAAAAGGAAAAAAGAGAAAATCTATCAGACGATACATTAATAAATTTGTCTCGTGGAAATGCTTTTACCGTTGGCCCTTTTCGCGTGTGTTCTCCTACATTTTTCAAACGATAAATCATATTTTTTTACCGGTAGTGCTTTTTACGGTGTCCTTTCGGTTTGCTCGAGCGTACTGTAATTTTTTTTACTCGGACATGGATGTTTGCACTTTACTATTTCGCTTTTGTTTTGTACAGAGAATTTATGATTAATATAACTGGGGACGCGGAGGTTTTCGAATCGAGATAGCTTTTGCGAGAATGAAAAGTTAATTGAATTTTATACAGCGGTGTCGACTGGAATAGAATATGTCGAGTACCAAAATAAATTCTTAAATTGGATTGAATTTCTATAGTGAGATAGATGTTTGAGTAACTTATTATTTCTAAAATATAAGAAAACAGATTTCATCAATAACTCTCTAGCGTTGCCTCAAGAATTTTTATCTAACAGGCAAATATCTTCTAACATACTCAGCATGTGGATAGTATCACATTATGTATGGATTTTTATTGTAAACACAATCAACAGGTCATTTATCTAAGATATGGAAACATATAAAGTGTAAGCTCAGTGATCATAACAAACGCATGTCCGACAACCACGGCCCCCGATACTCGATCCCTCAGCGCGTAAATTTTAATTTAGCTACCTCGCCGTGAACAATTTAATTTAATTACCAAATCGTTAAGTTAAGCACGGAATATTAGCGGCACTAGCTCAGCCGAATTAATAACGCAGGGCTCCAGCAAACAAATCAATGACATCGCGAGCGGTGAAAAAATGGTGGGGACTCCACATTAATACGTGATCATAAATTAAAGCGTGGCTTAAAATTAAGACAACAAGCCTCTTTAATCTACAATAAATGGTGGTCGTCGCCCCGAGACCGGTTCCGGAGATGGAGGCGTAAAGGAAAAAAAATAATCCGGTCCGGAGCAGGTCCAAAATATGATAGGCATCCATAATGCAACATGGCTGCTAAGCTCGTATACCGCTCTCTGTCCCGCACGCACAGCCTGTATAAATCCGTTGCACTTTATTAGGTTGACCACATGTGGAGTGTTCCGCTAAGCCTAACCTTGATATCATACTCTCGAATACAAGGGGTGTCCGTGAGTAACGCCGTATCAAATTTAAATGTGTAAAAATTACAAATATACATAATATTAATTACACATTTCTTTTTGTTACTATTTGTTATTTTGTACCCGTGATTGATATGTTCGTAGCAAGCTACGAGAGTGCTACGGGCACACAAATATAAACTTTTTTGAAGAAAGTGTTTTAATAAAGTTTTGCTACATTATTATTTAAGGCTACAGACGAAGTATTTAAAAATATTACTGTACAATATCCATATCCAGCTGAAACCGATTTTCCAAAAAAAAAAGTTAATATTTTGCCTATATTTTATAGAAAAAATCGCTCATGCTTATAAGAGTTTATCGTTATATTATTAATTTTAGCCAAACTACTATTTAAAGTTCCATGCAATAGCTTAGTGCCATAGCTTCCTTTCGTTTTCCTACTATATTCTCTATCTCTGATGTTCTGGTCATGATAACATGGTTAATGTTAATTTGGCAAATAAAGGACAGTGTGTATTTTCTGTAGATCAATTTGCTACAGCGAGCGAAAGAAAAAAATCGGTTAGATGCAAGCGTACACCTATATTAAAAAATACACAGGTCACATATCTGCAGGAGGTGGGGTAAATTCACGAACATTTTAACTCATTTCACCGAATATTCATATTATAAAATATGCTTGACAATATATTGATTATCCCTACTTCATTACAGGAAATGAAATGTGAATGATAATTGTACAATCTAAGAGTATTTTGGTTTGTGGTTGACACTTTTTAAACAGCGGGTCATAAACACCCAAAGTCGTCAGTAAGGAAATATCACTTTTGAAAAAGAGAACACAGGATCATGCAATATTTTTATCACCCTGTATTACAGAGAGCAATCCCTCCTCTCAGCGCGACGGCCAACCGTTGGCCCGCCACAACATTCCACATTATTACAGTACCACCATATAAATAAAACCGCTTACATCTACCTGCTCAGTAATCCCACATAAAAATAATATAAATATACCTCTACCTTGTTGACATCTCCGATAGCCGATACATAGATTTATTATTAACCTTTCCTATTCGTGTGTTTTCAATATTTTATTTACGTACACTACATCAAACGTATCAAGGCAATAAATTGTAACGATTAACACGGAGACAGATATTTTATAAACACTGAGATATTTAGACATGTCACGACAATCTAGTGAACCCTACGATTGCGTCAGCGGTGAGAAACTGAAGTGTCTAGTAAAACGAAAGCGAATTTTTGTTTTTGAACAATATTCAAAATAGCAAAAGAAACTGCAGGTGGCCATTTTTGCAAACAATTGACGGTCGAAAAATGACAATGCAGGTTATTGTCCGAATTAACTTTCGCTTGCATACTTTTGGCAAAACCCTTGAGATAGAGGTGGCGAGCATTATTCGTTTTGTTTTCGTGTTTGTGGCCAATCTTGAAATGGGCTTTCAATAGAAAGCACTTTCTAAGCGTAAAAGGGTATGCAAAATTACCTGTTATAATTAAACAATAAATTAACTCTCTTTACACGCATTATTGATGTTTCTGCGTAACTTTTTCTTGACCATTTGATTGTTAATTTTATGCTAAATACGTTTTGTGCAAAAATTCTTTAGCAACAAAAGACGAAATAAATCATGAAAATAAATCATGTTCAAAATGCCACACTGGCATTGAATAAATAAACTATTCTGTCATGAGTATACCTACTTTAAATACAGGTATTATGTAATCTACATTATAGATAGAATAATATACTTAAGTATAACTTTGAATGGATTACTATGAACAACAGACAGTTTTCTGTTGATGTTTATAAAACATCAACAGAAAACTGTCTGTTGAAATGTTAACACTAAATTATTATTTTTTATATGTGGAAGACTAGCATATTTTGTTTAATAATATTTTTGATGATATTAGATTTTATTTTAAAACAAACAAATTTGCATAGGGGTGGCAATCTTATTTTCATTAACCATATAAATAATGTTTCATTCATATTTTACAATCTGTCGATTATATTGTCTTTTTGGTGGGCTTTTTTACCTTAACCGATCAGTTTTGTGAAGTTTGTCTAAATTTATCATTGCCATGTTGATATTAATAGTGCTACGTTGACACGTAGGCAGATGCTAGCTTTTAGGAGAATTAATAAGAAAATATATTTCATGTACCGAATTCCTGACAGACTGCTATCCATCAAAGTCTGTAGTCTATTGCGACGTTATATTATTACGAAAGTAATTTTTTAAACAGGAAATTAAAAGGAGACACAGTTGATTTGCTAATAAAACCGACACTTTTTAACTGTAAATATTTCAGCAACGGCTTTGACTCGTAATTAATCGATTTAATTTGGTAATATCCGGTGGTATTCATGATTAATTTAACACGGTGGCTTAAAAAATAGACATGCAAAGATTAACCAAATGTAACATATTTTGCCTATTAATAGTGTTATATTTTAGGTACCTACATAATATCTAGCTATGACTATTTTCATACATGTAAAATATTATTTTAAAAGTATTTAGTTTGATAAATATAGCATTATTGTGACGTAACCGTCCTTTCATTTGGTTCTCTTACTTTAATTGAATAATATGAATGATTATGAATATGAAATATGAAATTGAATAATATTATTAATTATATATTCTGAATGAATAATATTAATAATATTATTCATTCAGTTTTATTCTTTCTTTAATTTATTCACGAATATATACTATTATTTATGTACTATGCACCTATCAATTGATATTTTTTGCACTTCTTATAATTCGGATAATATCCTTATCAATTTTAATAATGGTCTTTTGATACCACAACCGTTACTTTACTTCAGAATCATTAGTCATAATAGTATGAAGAACAAAGCGGTTGTTGGTGAATTGAAACTATTATCTAATAATTTTCCATCCATCATGGCGTCACTCTTCCCCTTTTACTTGATATCATTAATCAATATTAAACAAAACACTGGTATAATGATGTAACAAACGTTGTTATTTAATGCGGGTATAGCAATTAAAGTAAAACTTCTTCCGCTTTTGAGTTTTTTTAATTTTAATTTCTCCATTGTCAACCTGTTAGACATCTTGCCGGGATATATTTAATTTTACAATGATAAATAGATAGATAGAAACAATGTAGCCTTGCCGCTAAGGGTCAATCCACATCGAAACAAAAAGATCATTTTTTAGAATGCTATTCCAAATTATTGAACTTTATTCATTACACAAAATACTCGCATGTTCAGTGTATGACTAGTGTTATATTATGAGACGTCTCTTCCGTAGTGAATAAGGTTCAATTTTCAATCGATATCTTAAAAGTCATGATAATTTATAAATGATGCGACTTTGATATTAATTATACTCGTTCTAATTTAATAGGTATGTTCGGCAGTACGTTTACCTAAACTCCAATGCCAAAATGAAATCCAAATCAGAGGCAGGAAGTTAGATTAGCATCTCCCAACTGGAGCGTCATGGGTTGAATAATGCCGCCCAATAATAAAGGGGCTCAGCATGCGGGTTTGTACATTCCCCTGTACTATGGTATGCAATCGTATTCGGTAGGCGCATACCAATGCTTGTCAAGCTGCGTTTTACTGTCTACAAGCCCAAAGGGTTACATGATTCTGAAAGTTAACTGAATTTTTTGCAAAATATAGCATATTGAAATTACGTCATGTATGCTTACCTGGCTTTATATTTGTAGCGTCGTGTACAGATGATAATGATGATGAAGTTTTTGGCTCTGAATGTAAAAGCTGTTTCACGATCACGCTCTAATTACAACTTCTCTTATAGCAGGCAATTCTAGTATAAAAATCTTAGTTTAGGTAAATTAATATTTCGCAGTATGTAACATTATGATTGAACATAGTTATGCCTGATTTTGTATAGTTACGGCGCTGATCTACCTTATACTACACGTAGTATAAGGTAGATCAGTAACAATCAGTAACAAATAAGTAACAATGTTAGACACGTCTAACATTGTTACTTAGTTCATCCATTATTTAGGTTGTAGTCATTGCTTATACTGCTTACTGCTTCTGGTGGTTACTCTGGATGGTTGTATATGTTTCATTAGTGTCCATGTATATTTTGGTTTGGTTGCTTGCATCTGTTTTTACGGTTCGTGTACGAGCTAAGTTTGTTGCATCTGCCCGGTTGCTCTGTTTGGTTGCGGTTACGGTTCGTGTGTATAGTTTGAGTTAATTATATCTGCTTGGTTTCGTCAGTTTGTTTTGCGGATCGCCAGTGAGCATGCAGCTTTACGTCCAATGTCGACGTGCATTTGTCAGCATCGATCGTCCGTCCCCTGTACCACGAATGCGGTTGCTATTAATAGGTAATTAATTGCTGTCGTATTATTTGCCAATGGACAGAGAACTACAAATTAAACGTGGGAACTTAGTATTTAGATAAAAAAGATAATTCCTGATTTGATTTTAATTTGATGTGATTAATTTAGATATTTGTTAATATTAATATTGAAATCGAAACACACGTTTTTTTTTTGTTATCTTAAAGCCACAATTCTCAAACTCTTTATATATAATAACATTTGAGAATCTCAATGTCATTATTAATTTACTCGATCAATAATGAAGGCTTCGTTAAATATAACTCAAAAAGACGTAGTCCACATATTTATTAACGTAAAATTATTAATGCATTTTACTTTTTTCGCAACATTGTAAGAATATTTTCTGTGACTCATTATTATTGAAATAGCATATAAGAAATAGCAAATATATCCTAACAATTTTACACAATTATGTTACATTCACAAACTTATTTTACAATAATTAATTTAACCCTAAACCTAATTCTCTCGTGGGCGGTAAAGTTCCCTTGCCGCTCGAGCAGGCTGATTTCTTAAATAATGTCGGCTGTAGGTAGGAGGGCCACATAGCAGGCATAGGCTGCAATCAGTCTTATTCCGCGCGGACGCGCCGCGATTACTCAACGCCTGCTGCAGAGACAACCCCCGACCCGAGTATCGATTGTACGTAATCGATTAAGGTATACGGTAAAATATATCAATATTAAGTTACGTAACTAGTGTGGAATTCTTTTTCGAAATTATAATTTTGAAAAGACAACACCATTAAAACATATAAGGTATGTTTTAATGTCTTTCCAAAATTGTAATTAAATTTACCTATAGATTATCTATAAATTGTACATAAAGCTTGAATTAAAATGTTGCGTTTTTAATTTTGATTAGTATAATATGCTTTTTAATTATATACCTAAATATATAGGGAACATATTTACTAATAATTTTGTGGAATTTGCTCTGTTAATTTAAATATTCAATAGCACGTGAAAAAAGTATATTCGATTAATCATACTAACAAAGTTCATACCTATCTGTATACACGTAGAGACATAATGTACGGTCGTTTTTCCTCAAACAGCTCTATGTGTTAACGTGTTAGGAATGTCGGGTTAGTGATGTGTTGTAGATATTTAAAATTAACATACTATTTATATATTCTTAGGATATTTTAATCCGAAGATAAATCACACGATAATCGTCCGATCTCATCTACGGCTTTGTCAGCGGGCTCATTATTGGCGTTTCTATTAGACCGAGTTTCTTATTTCACATAAATATACATAGATTTATCTTCCCGGAGTAAACATGTTGGGCTTATCAAAATTCATTACCTGTATTTTATTCATGCGTTCATCTGTTATCGCGACTTTTCTCACTGCGGCATTATAATAAAGAGTTTAAATTTAGGCGTAATGGTTGACCAATAAGATAAAAGCGAGAGACCTGCCCTTGCAAAATTTCTGGTGCGTTGGCTCGATCCTTAGTGCGTTGATCTACGGGTGAGTTTGGTACGTTCGAATGTTGTTGTAACTTGGCTACGGGGTAATGACGGACGCATGGACCGCGGCATACAAAGCAGGCGGCTACCAGAATAAAGTTATCTCGCGATATATCCCTGAATTAATGACCAACTCGTTACTGGTGTATTGAGTTGTTCCGATCGTTATGATCGAGTCGACGAACTTCTTTTTAACCGTTATACGACCGGTTTGGTTAAGGATCAAAATTATTGATTGCGCCTGTGATTAGTTTTTAAAAGGTAGCCTTATAAATACACAGTACTTCGTCATTCCAAATGTCTTGAACATGACAACTGTTATTTAAAAATATTCTTACTAATTTGATTAAAAATTGTTGTAAAATTTTGTTTGCTTTATAAAATTGATTTTCCTCAATAAATAACATGAAATGTTTTTTGTATCGAGTAGATCCTTTGAGAAGCGTAAATTAACAAATCTGTTCTTCATTAATTGGTGAAATTAAAAAGTAACACAAAAACTTAAAATATTTATTATTATTATTTATGGCGTATAATATATCTAGGCACATTAAAAAATATATTTATATCTGAAAGCGCGGCAGCGCTATCGCCAAGTATTAAGCGGCCAACGTTTTCGTGCCCCCATATTTTCGTTTGTAACAAAGTCCAAAAATATTAGATCGCTAATCTAATATTTTTGTCGCAGAAATCGTTAGCGGCACAAGCTTTTGTTTTAAATTTCATAAAAATCGAGTGCATAGCTTAGAAGATATTAAGCGGCAAAAAACGCGATTTTGAAAGATATGGATAGATGGAAAATATAGAAAAAGAATTTTACGAATTCATAGGAACAAAATGTATGAATACAAGTTCACTGATAACTTTGTAATCGTTATTTATATAACAAATCTCATAAATTGAAAAGAGGTAGGTTATTTTAGGTTACAGTAGATGCTTCGGGACGAATGGGCCCACTCGAACGGATAAATAAGACACCGCCTCACAGAAAACCGATGGGAAATAGCACTTGCGTTGTGTCTCACTGCATGAGGAAGATACCGGTGTCCCAAAAAAAGCTCACAAACGCATCGCAAAAAACGCAAAAAAAGCTCGCAAACGATCACCTGTTAGTATGAAATTGTAATAAATTCTTACTAATTAATTTGAAAACGAGCAAACCGATCGCCTGGTGGTTAGGAATTGTTATAATTTCTTACCATCAGAGATTGGTGGTTTTAAAGATCGGGAACGCACTTGTAACTCTTCTGGTGTTGCAAATGTCTATTATTGGTGGTAATCGCTTTAATTATGGAATAGATCTGGAAACGAGCAAACGGATAGCCTGATGGTATGAAGTTGTAGTAATTTCTTACCGTGATCCGTTTGCACACATAGACATCTGCAACAATGGAGGAGTTACAAGTGCATTCAGTTTTTTTTTAATCTCCAAACCCTACCCTGGTCAAGGAAATTAATAGGCCTAATAAGTAGGCCTAAGAGGGGGGGGGGGGGGGGGGTTAGTAATTGATTCGAGAACGTACTTGTGGTTCCTCTGGTGTTGCAGGTGTCCACGGCCAGTAATCATTTTATTTACGGATGGACCGCCTGATAATAAGCAATTACTTCCGCATTAACATATTCGCAACACCGGAGAAATTATAAGTGCGTTCACGGTCTTTAAAACCCCATAATTCCTTGGTTTTCGGGTAACATACAAAAAGAAATGAGATCCTACAAAAACATTACCTAAATGAAAAAGCCAAGTATTTTCTTTGCAAAAAGTTATAAGATGTCGTAGAGAACAAGTGAAATTCAAGATAGTCCATTTGATTAGTTACTCATAAAAAAAATTTGTAACTGTGTGTACAAAATTTTATTTTTATAATTTATTGTATTATTAAATAGTGACTTGGCAATGAGCAATTAAAGAGTTAATTGTCCGGTAGCGGTATTCATATCTTAATATAAATGAGATAGATAATATAGATAGATTAGACCCATGCAAATCACTGACAAACCTGAAAAAGCATTTCGATGTTATCACTATGCCAATAAAGATTCAATAGTGGTACAATGCGTGCGTTAATTTCGAAGATTGTTGGCCATTTTGAAAACTTTTCATAGGTGTGTGGTGTAGGTGTGTTTCTTTTTTGTTAAGTTTTCTAATTTAAAAATCGTCAACACAATTTAGATCACAAATAATAGAATCAGTGCAGGTAATAAGATGTTAGCACTAGCTTTAAGCTACAAGTAACCATAATATTTATATATTTATTTATTAAAGTGCTCATTGTCAAGTCACTATTTAATAATATAATAAACTAGCTGGTGCCCGCAACTTCGTTTGCGTAGAAATAGTAAATGGAAACGGGACCCTTTTTACCCGACTACGCCGAAGCCAAAAGGTAGGATAATGATTTTGGCTGTCTATGTATATTGTATGCTATTACCCGACTGCAGAAGGTATTGGTATCAAAACAAAGAGCTTTCAGATACCATTCCAAAAATATACAACACATGTTATAGTAAAATGGTCAAGCATGAGTCTGACTCAGAAAAAAAGACATTCATACTTCCCTATAGGGGTTGAATATCGAAAAATCATGAAACATGTGCTTACTTATTTTCTTTTAGGACTATATTTACAAGGTTAGGGGCGAAATGCTCATTTAATATTTTTTCCCCATACAAAGTTTAGTACCCTATTTTAATCCTTAAAAATTGAATTTTTGAAAATTTTGAATCGGTGTTTTAGTAAATCATGCCAAGGAGCAATATCACGAAATTCGAAACAAAAAAGTTACATACAAATGTTGATACCCCCCTTTTTACTCTCTTTGGGGGTGACCGTACATTTTTCCGTGATAGAAGTAGCCTATGTACTTCCCCCTAGTCTACTCTATATGTGTGCCAAATTTCATCAAAATCGGTCCAGTAGTTTCGGAGCCTATTCAATGCAAACAAACAAACATACAAACAAACAAACTTTTTCTCTTTATAATTAGTATAGATTATAAAAATAAAATTTTCCACATACGGTTACAATTTTTTTACGAGTAACTAATTAAATGGACTATTTTGAATTTCACTTCTCTACGACATCTCATAACTTTTTGCAAAGGAAATACTTAGCTTTTTCATTTAGATAATGCTTTTTTTAGGATATCTTTTCTTTTTGTAGGTTACCCGAAGACCAAGGAATTTGGGGTTATAAAGGCCGTGAATGCACTTATAATTTCTCCGGTGTTGCGAAATGCGGGAGTAATTGCTTACTATCAGGCGGTCCAGTTGCTTGTTTCAAGACCAAATATATATTGATACAAAATAGTCAATTTGTTTCAGGAAATATCTAACCTCAAAATATGTAATGCACTTAAAAAATTTACAGATTCAAAAGAATTTGCAGTTAACTTGAGGAAGACTTAAATATCAGGAACAAAAGGTTCTTAAAACTTTTTATGAACTATAATTTCTATATTCTAGAATAATCAAAGTGCTTGGGTAATTGTTGTGCCATTTAAGTGATGTCTTACTTGGACAACTCCATAAGCGGTGTTTTTCCGATGGCGAAACACGATCTTTGATCCTTATCTTGTACATGGCGATCGAGAACTATAATTTGCCAGTTTTCGCCATCTAGCTGCCCGTAATTTTAAAATATTATCTAAGGCTTCATTTCATTCAGCTGGATGATGACTATATTGTGTTGTAAGTGGACCTTGGCTATTATGAAAATTTGTAGCGATTACCTCTATTAAAATTAAAAATTTCTGATGCAAAACGTTGAATTTAAGTTAAGGTAAAATAAAAATTCACATTGCCTTGTGTTTCACGACTAATAAAAAAAAGTTAAGCTACAACCAAGAATATTGGTGTGTTCGAATGTTGAGAATATCTATAGATACTATTATTTTCAAATATTGTATTTTAATCGCCACTTTTCAAACAAATGTTTTTCAGGATGTCAGGCTGCTGACTGACGCCCGCTGACGCGTATGACATTCATCATATTATTATTTTAACATAATCTGGTAACCAAATGTGTATTTTAATAAAAATTTGTCCAGTTCAAAAAAGCGTGGGCCATTCAATATGTGTGGCAAGTAGAGGTATTCAAATGAGGCGTGCGTCATAAAATGTCAAAGACGTGGCATAAATCATAAGGCTATTGAGACATGACTCCTACTCCAATTGTCTATTCTTTGATCGGATTTCACAAAACGAGGTCAGGACCACATGCGCTTCTGTTCTATTTTAACTGACAATTGTACAATCTTCCGGGTCCCTGTTTTCATTGTTTAGGAATTGGCATGCAAATTTTTTGCTTCCAAAATTTTGCCTTTGTATTTTTTTTATATGAAACAATAGTCTCGAATATGCAAAATTAAAATAAACATTTCAGACAAATCGATAACGTACCTAGTAGATGCAAATCGAATGTAACGCACGTCCGTGAGAACTCAACCATATCAAACTGAACAAATCACCGTGTCACATTATCCATTTACTTGCAAATTTCGTGCAAAATACGAAAAAGTGCCGAGATAAAGGCACAAAGGTGTTCTATTCTAGTCGCCAAATGAATAATTACCTTTCACGTTTCGCCTTTCAATCTGCGCTCGGCGATCGATCAGCGTCGCGAGAACTCTTTCAGTCGCGTCACCCTCGCTGCCGCCACCTCAGGTAAAATGCAATTAATCTGTAACATCCCGAATCAGTATTACATTAAGAACGAAACAAGCGGCCTGACGTTTTTTCGCCGCGTTTTCTTTTACATTCAGATTTTTTGACAGCACGAAAAATGAGACTCATTTATTTGACTCGTACACAATGTAGGACTGTTTGAGTACGAGTATTTGCTATAAATACGCATTTTTCTTTACATCTCCTTCCGCGGTGTGGGGTGAGCGTTAGCCTCGGATGGGGACTCACGTGTTCCTTTTGTTCGGCGCGGATTTCGGGGGAGTGCTGATGCTAACATTCTCATGGAATTCATCAAAATAATCGCACCTCATGTATAATGGATAGTGGTGTCAACAGAACCTAGTTATGATTTATTTTCATCTATTTTGATAAATTAACACTTGTCTAATTTATCATGAATAGCATAATAAATAAATTATGTGATTTTCTATATCGCATTACATACTATTTCTGTTGTCGAATCATCAGTTTAGAGTTATCGTGTATTTACTATTTTTGCTACAAATATCAAAGGATATCATGCATATGCTGCTAGTGGGCAGCACGATACGGGCTACGAAATCATAAATCAAAAACTTTATAAATATTAAAATGTGTTAAAGATCTTATTAGAATAATCATAAAAGGCAATTGTTACTTTACACATTTAAATGGCGTCTTTTGTTTTATTGAGAACCATGTAGAAGCTCGTCGCGGTATTTATTCTGACATTTGTGAAGAATCTTTAATAGTTTTTCTAAGTTTACTTTAAGGATACGCTTAGTATTCGAGTATTCTCTTTCTGAGCGAAACATCGTGTCTTTGTGTGATAAATCGCTTAACATAAATACATCATTGTCTAACACCATTCAGTTGTAATTAGGTAGCACAATTTAGTCTCGTGAATTGGTAATGAGTCCGTGACTTGTTAACTTAACAAATCTATTATACAAACACATACTTAATATAATGGTAATTCAAATACGACTAAATTGAGAATTATACAATGAGTTATATTTTAAGCTACATAACCAGTTTTAGAATCTTACTAAAATAAGAATGTGCGGTGGTTTAATAAATGATATGTTATTGATTGTACGGTACCTACCGTACAATCAATAACATATCATTCATCTTGGTGGAAATTCATGTTTCACAGTAATAACGCACAGGACTTCTTATTAAGTCAACAAAACCCCAAAAATATAAATATAAAGACTACATTCTACCCTAACAACAATACACCCATAAACTTTACCAAATAAGAAATAAATATATTAGAAAAAGGCCTTAAACACTGTCCCAAAATTAATATACCAAAGAAGGAAATAGACAATCTGGCAGCTGACCTTGAAATTGCTTCTAAAGATAATAAAATGGTAAAACAATCTTGTGCCATAATATTACATAAATTAAAACACAATCATACCTTCCTAACTATGTCTGATGATTCGGTTGTTATAAAAAGTTTAAGAAAGAAGATAAGTAAAAATAATTTAGTAATCACGAAAGCAAATAAAGGTAACACAGTAGTCATTAGTACAAAAACTGACTACCACAATAAAATAACAGATTTTTTAAATAGTAGTGATGTTGAAATATTAAAAAAAGATCCTACTGAAGTCTTTAATACTGAAGTCAAAGACATAGTTCAATCTACTGACAGTGTGCTTAAAAATACCCACATAGCATTTATTTCACATAATATGAACCCTTTGCCGCCGCGATTGTATGGGTTCTACAAGTTACATAAACAAGAAGAGCCTATACGACCAGTGGTCTCATATACATCAGCACCAGCCTATAAATTAGCCAAAAAAGTAAATACAATATTTAAAAGTCTGACAAAATTTAATCCAAAATATACGATTCGTAATAGTCTGGAAATAATAAATAAAATTAAAGATGTTCCCGTCCCAAAAAACGGAACTCTAGCGTCTTTTGATGTAAAAAACTTATTCTTAAATATACCGGTTAAGGAATGTATGAATATAATTGACGAAATTTTATGCACCTCACATTTAGACGCACAAGAAATAATAGATTTAAAGGCCATTTTTAAGGTTTGCCTAGACCAAAATTATTTTATATATAATAGTAAAACCTATAAACAAAAGGATGGACTAGTAATGGGCAGTTCCTTGTTTCCACTTTGTGCAGACATTTTTATGAATGAGTTAGAAGAAGAATACTGGAAACATCATAATATAAGGAAAATATCGTATATTGGTATTGATATGTTGATGACGTGATATGCCTATGGAAAGGTGAACATACCAGTTTACATAACTTCTTCAATTACATAAATACATTTAATAATAAAATACAAATTACAATGGAAATAGGCAATAAAATTTTGAATTTTCTAGATTTAACTGTTGATATAATCCTTGGCCGTCATAAATTTAATATATTTAGGAAACCCACATACAGCGAAAACATTCTCCATGCGAACTCATGTCATCCACACCAACATAAACACGCTTCGTTTCATGTTTTTGTACACCGACTACTGAATGTACCCCTAGACGCAAACGATTTCAGGGCAGAACTAAACACCATTAAATATATTGTCGTAAATAATGGCTACAAAAGCGAGTTGATTGACACAATTTTAAGAAGAGCGAGAAAGAAAATGACAGAAAAAATGCTGTACAATCAGAGGGAAGACAAAGAAAAAACAAGAAACATGTGGGTAAAAATACCATACATCGGCCCATCTTCCTACAGATTCCAGAGGATTATACAAAACAGGAGACTAGAGTGGCGGTCTACACGACAGGATCACTAAAGAAATTACTGTGCAATAATAAAGATAAGTTTAAAATCACGGACAATAGCGGTATTTACAGTCTCACTTGTGGTACATGCGGAGGAGTGTATATAGGTCAGACGGGGAGAAAGCTTAAAACTAGAATAAAAGAACATATAACAGCTTAGAATAAGAATACTGAAAGATCTACGTTTGCCGAACATCTAAATAGTAATGGACACAACTTTGACCCTGATAAAAATATAAAATATATTTACATATATTACCAAAAAGCAGGAAGATGGACGCATTAGAAGCGCTTAAAATTAACAGACACAAAAAATGTGGGATCTTACTAAATGACCAGACATGACATAATTTAATTAATATTTATAGGTTATACTATGTTCTTATGTTATGTCTTTTTGACATTGGTATTAATTTTGGATGAATTTTTGACATAATTTATTAATTTCAATTTTGACACGTTTTAATTTCATATAATTTATTTGCCATTATTTATAATCTCTTAGATTCTTATGTATTAAGGACAATTTAATTTAATTGAATCATTGGTGATAGTAGTATTTTTAATTTTATATTCTGACATCCATTCTTTATAATTATATAATTCTATGACATTACAAATCAATAAGTTATTAATTTATCAATCTAATGTGTTATAATATTATAATAATATTATTTTGTGATATACAGTAGAAAATAGAATAAGTTGGTATAAAAATTTAAATTACGTTGCACAAAATTGTAAAAATTTCATGATGCTGGCAACCCTTTGCACAATGTTTACAATTTTTTTTTAATTTTAATCTACCTACACCTGATGATGACTTTGTCGAAACCGGTCGTGTAATATATTAAAATTAATGTAAAAAACTTATTAAACTGGAAATAGTGCAAGAAGTCCTGTGTGTTATTACTGTTTAATAAATGACACAAGTGAACATCAAATCTGCGCTTCGATTGCCAACGCTTTTTATAAGTTTAGTAAAGCAATATTTTTATAGGTATTTAGTTAAAATAGTAATGTAAAAAATTAACCATAAGTTATAGGAGAAACTAGGGATGATGAAACTGATCAAACACTCGATCCCTTCTTTTTGTTTTTAGCCCTTATTTCCTACTTAAACTAAAGACTAAAAATGTATAAATAAGTATCTCTCATAATATATTAAGTAGTTTTAATTCAATAAACAAATCAATCATAAACTTTGATTAAGATTAACACGTTTTTTTTAATTAGATGAATGTCATATATATAAGGATTTGTTTTATACTGACGCACATCTTAAATATAGTTTCTAAATAACTGGCAAATCTGATTAAAAACTAACAAAATAAAAGTTAATTGCAACAAAAATCACTTATCGTCTACTATAATATTTAAAAAAGCGCCAGAAATGTTTGCTGGTATAGTATACTACCGACATAGCCTACATAGCCTGTATGGGAAATATCTGGTTTTACAGTAAATTAGATATTGCCCATAGAGGCTATATAAATTTAGTGTACCTAGTCTTCCATAAGTAACAAGTGTATCTATCCTCCCGTATATTAATTATATTTTATTAGTCATATTATTAGCTGTTCTACAACTCTATTAGTAAGCACACTGTAGGAATTATAACATTACTAGTTACATTATAAGCAAGACTATATAGTGTGTAACAGAGATACACTTGTAATGCACTAATTGTATATAATTGGGATAGGAAACATAGTTTATTTATGAGCATCAATAACGTTCACATGTCGTCGTTACACGTGCGCCAGATGCCTCATGCCCATGCCAGTGCTATGAAAATTCTTATTCGTGCAAACATCAATCAACCTCGGAAACATTTGTACCAACCACTCGGCGATTTGTCCGAATGAAAAATTAATTTTGCCGATGATTAATATAATGACCGGCAATAAAATGTAATTGCTGTTTCGAAGTTTTTACATCTTCTTCTTGTCTAAATTAATTTATAAGGGCAAATGGTGCAAGTTCGTGGCTAAAATTTATTACGACAAATAAGGGCGCTTATGTAATATTTTTTTGAAATAAACAAAACCATATCAATTTATTTATAACATGAAAATTTATGAAAAAGAAAAACTATAGACTCTTAGGTGACATTTTATTATGTTCCATTTAAGACTTAATTATTTTTTGCTTCATTTATTGCTATTGGCGTTAAATACCGTAATGTGGAATTACATAGCAGTTCTATACATTTAATGTTGTAATTTATATTCAATATATTATAGAGAGTGGAGACGTTATAAAATATAATAATTTTATACTGAATGCGATTTATATATGTAATAATAATAATAATAATAATAATAATTAGTGATAATAACATTTATTTTAAAAATAAGGGACGTGTAGAAAAAATATTAACATTATAGCAGTTGAGGCGAAACAATCAGGTGACAGGATGAGGTATGACGTTGCGTAAAACAATGAGCGGGTTCTCGCTTAAATAATGGAATGAAATATCTGCGGTAACAATTTATATTCTAACACTGGATTCAACTTGACAATTTATTAATCAAACCGATTACCTCCCCTGCAAACCCTCGGCCTATTGTGAAAATATTGTCGAGCAAAACAATCCTATGAATAATTAAGGATTTAAATTTTCATACCACAGGGCACAAAACAATAAACGCTTTGGGAGTGGACAAAGGCATTCTGGAAGTGGCATTTCGAGGTCTAGCGTCCCCCGCGAACATACAGGGTGGACGCTAGATTAATGCTCATGAAATTTTAAATTTAAGGTGGCAAAAGAGCTAACGTTGATTTCTGTTAGGGTGATGGCACACTGCGTGATTGTGGGAGGAACGATCGCGCCACGACACTTAGGCGTCGCCAATCGCGAGTGAGGCACGCAGTCACGACTTTGTTTTGCTACGGGCGACTGCATCACGAATCACGAAGCGACAGGAATAATACATCTGTAAGTATGAATATAAAACTATTCAACAATAATAAAAGAATTACTAACATTTTTAATGAGCCCGGAAATCAAGCAAAACAATGGGAAACAGCTAGTAGGTACCCACAAAATAATTTCACTAATAACATTGAGACCAAAATGCCAAAATTAAGTCCAGAAATATTTCAGCGTGCGTTAAAGACATCGGTGATGATATTGTGATAGTGATTTTAATTAATCATTGAAAAGCTAGCAAAAATCAATTAAAGATATCAATGGCATGGTCTCCATCTCTGACACATGTCGGCCCCCACTTCCCTCAGCTTTTTCCATAACGACCTGTGAGCCCCTCCCTTCTTTAGAGAGAAAAGCATAATCCATCAACGTACGTCACCCCTATTTTGGCTTACTCGATCTCTTTCGCACGACCAGGCGAACGCTATTCCTCTCCTTATCTCTTTAGCTAGGGGTAGTTTCTCTCAGTCGTTGCTTGACGGGTGATCATTTTTCTTGTGGCGCGTTCAATCATCGCGTCACTGTTGCCTTCCTTTTCACTTATAGGCAGGTCTCGCTGACCTCTCGCTCGCACCGGTCCTTCCTGTCTTTCAGTGTGTCCCTTATTTTCTGTTCGCGGTGCGTGTTCAAATGCGTGCAAACCAAATATGGCGTCTTTTGTGTTCGATTTGATGTTTTAATTTTAGATGATTAAAAGATAAAATGAGTAAGAGGTAATAGGCACTCTTTTGTTTTATTTATACATTAAAGTTGTATTATTTAATTGCAAATATATTTAACAGTTACCTATATACACATATTAAATAAAAAAAATTATTTAAGTAGGTGTAATAAAAAAAATGATTTAACACCCAAACCAAAGATTGATTTTCAAAATAAAATTCTTTGGGTTTGTTACTAGATATATTTAAGCACACTTTATAAGGCTAGTTACGTAATTTAAGATGAATAAGTTAAAGTTTAGAGAAAGTAGATTATTGACGAAAAACTGACAAATTATAACCTACCCAAAACTGGATTTAGGCACCTAAGGTAAATTCAGTTAACAACTAGATTATATACAAATATCTAGGTATTAATTATGAATACAGATATTAACATTAGCATATCTGCGGTTCCGTACAGTCCCGGTAGAGCGAGGGAGTCCCCGGAACAGTCGATTGACTTGTCAGAATATTTGAATTTTAATCCCGGACAGAAAATGTGTAAGCTCGTTCATTTATTCATGAGTCTACGTGAATATCGTCATTAGCGATGCATTGTACTATATTAATTAAAACAATTGAGGCGGGGGCTGTAATGAACTTAACTAGAGGTCTAAAGTTTTAACTTTATTAGGGTTATTTTTCCTCTTAGATAAAAAAAAATTCACAGTTTTCGTGCCTCCCACGACTATCGAGCATATTGGAAATGAATCTACGAAATTCGAAAAAACACTGTCGCTGAACGACGAGAAAGTCGGAAAAGTCGGAAATAAGGAAAAGGTTACAAAATTAAACTACAATGTTTAATCATAATTATTATATTTTTAGACTAACTTTTGCCCGCAACTTCGTTCGCGTAGATGTTGAGTTCACTAATTTTCTATTATTATTGGAAAGAGACTTTAATTATGCTAAAAATAAATTAAAAATAAACTAAAAAAAATCATGTAAATGATTAAAATATTAAAATAGATAGTTATAATGTCTATATCTATAATCATTATGTGTAAGTTTAATGTGTATTAAATCGCACATTATAATATTATCTTACATGTTTATCAACTTAAATGAAAATGTATATTTTTCGGGTTTTTGAAGTTTATCGCAGACTTCAATTGTTTGTTTAAAAAAAATGTATATGTGGAAATATTTTCAATTTCAATTCGTGGTTTAAAACAAATAAAGTTTGAGAACAACAAATAAACACCTACTCGACAAAAACATCAGATTGTGAAACACTATTTCCAAATAACTCAACATTTTAGTGAGTCATGTAAACACGACTTACATTATTAATTGTAATCAATATAAAAAATAGTATACTTTTCCATTTTCGTTTCCACGTAGATTAGAATAATGGAAGTCATTACTGGTACAAGTCTGACTGAAAGTCGACACCGATGTCAGGAGTCCATATAAATATTCAATAGCGCTGAATATGTTAATACTCTCATTGGCTTGTAGATTGCTCCATCGTTTTTATCTTATACGACATTTAACTCTGGTAATTCAATTTACTTTATTTGCATAATGTTCCCTGTGTTAAGTAGGTAAAATTATTTAAGGGCCAGGTTTAAGAGAGTGTATACACCGATTTCTACTTGGGTACCAAGCGGATTTGGACTGGATCACACAATTACTAAATAAATAATGACTGAGTTACTCAAAAGTTATTACTGGTACTCTTAGCTCCCAGGCTAACCGGTGTCTAGAAATATAAACATAACATTATGGTTTGGTCCGTTGCAAAATCCAATGTTACAAAGTATAAATTATTTTTAATACATAAAACACATGAAGGTTTCATCACGCTATTTCATAGTCGAATGAAGATATCTGGTATTAATCGAGCACTGAAGGCATACAAAGCCGTGAAATATAGCCCGCTCGTTGCTCACAATGGTACGTCTTCATCACGACCCTATTGTTTTTTTTTTTATAGGCACCACACTCGGGATTGTTTTCTGGTTTGAGTTGGGAAACGTGTTCCTCTGTCTTGGCCATTTATCAGAACTAACTTTGACGGTTTACTTAGCTAAGATTACGAAGCAAAAAGTTTTCTTGCGAACCTTGTATTTAGGTGTAATTCATATAAATAACGCCTATGTAGCTCTTCAGGAAATGCACTAATTCGTAGCGAAACACACTTCAATTAACAGCCACATAATACCACAGACTAGAAAATGTATGTAACTACTTACGTACAGAGAAACAGCTCTTATAGATCAAATCGATCCAAATTTGAAAGTTTCCCTTCAACGGCCCACAATTTTTCCACACAATCGTGGACACACCGTATGCTTGTAGTAGTGCAATCGATTCGAAAGCTGACTATGTAGCTGTTTATCTGTTCCTCTTTCTTCAATCTGTGATAATACTGTGGCATGGGATTTTCCTGTATGGAAAGACGTGAAAATATGTCACTGTGATAGAGTGCATAGAGCAGAGAAAGTAGAGAAGCGCTGTGAAATTACACCATATAAAATAATATTACCTAGTAATACGATATTTGCTCGGTGTTTTAGTAGAACGATAAAATAATAAAAAATAAAAAATAATAAGAATCACAAAAATATTTATCATACCGGGATTCGAACCCACCACATTCCGAATTGCCCAATAAAGCTAATATTATACGCAGGTACACATACCAAGCTGCCAATCAGACTGACGTAAGAGAGTCGAAATTATTGATATATTGATGCACGACGAAATAAAAAAAACATATATTGCTTAAAATATATAATACCTAAATCGATTTTTCTCTCCTAAAACTCCCTGGATACTAAATTTCATGGTAATACTTGAAGCCGTTGTCGATACACCGATTATATATTATATACTCTTCCAATTATATATTATCATCTCGTTTAAAGTATTATAATAATATTTGCAGAGCAAACTATAGCATTCAATAACGCAAGATTCAAAACAACTTTCATACGTATAATATTGTGAAGTCGGTTTTGGCCATTGTTGCAGTATGTTGGTACCACTGAATGATAATTTAAATTCATTCTCTTCGCCGCCCGCGCCATCATTTGGACAAATGTTACATCATTTATCTAAGAGGGTAAGAAGGGAAGCGGGGAGGTGTAGACCTTTCTCGTGTTTTCCGAAAATGGTCCTTTAGTTGAGAAAATAGGATACATTTTCCAAAACTCTTTTCGATACAGATTCCAAAAACATTAACAAATATATTGACATTAAATAACTTAGCTTATTATTATGGACCGAGAGTCGATTTTGCTTTGTTCCAGTATAATCTCATTTTGTAAGCTTCCGAAAACATTTCCTCAATGAAAAATGAAACTTAAAAAGTGTGCTTCTCGGTTGGTTTTTGTTTATCCAGTATAATTCAATGCGTATTGAATTTAAACTTGCAGTATTTGTATTGCTAATTAATTTAATTACATACCCCATTTCGTCATTGTTTAATAATATTTCACATGCAACTTTTATGTCTACATTTATGGGACAAAACACATATGGTGATTTTATTGGAAACACAATATCACCTTTTTTTATCATCACGTAGATGTAGTGATTGCACAGAAAAATTAAGTTAAGACTTGGTCTTTGAAAAACCGGTGTAAACTACACATAGCTTAAAAAGAAAGTTTTTACAGTTATAAATAAAAAAACCTGAGGTCAAACATACAAAATGATGTAAAACATTTTTCTAAAATCAACACGACATAAATTTGGGCTGTCGATAATTTTTAGATACGAATATATTTTATGTAAATAGGCATATCTTTAAAAATAGTATTGAGTTGACATTTAAAAACTCATTTTAACATATAATATAATTTTTTGTTTTAAATATAGTGATAAAATCGCAAAAACATAAAAGGTGTAAACTAAAAGTGTGAACGTAATACAAATTTATAAGGATTTAATACTAAATTTAATAAAAACATATTACTTCATAAATAATTAATTAGACTACATAATACAACTTATAGGCTCATCTTTGGAGTTTTCTGTGCACTCCACAGTGGTTCTGTGCAGATTTATCACAAAAACAAAGTGCAAAACTTTGGTTTTGTGGTAAGTTTTAGGTATTTTTTCTCATCTCGCTCAGTGCCCAAGAGATAATATGGTAATGTCTCCGAGTATCTGCTTGTCCTAAAGGAAAACCAATTTTGAGACACCCGGAATAACAGAGACGAACAACTCGCAATGTAAGTTTTCATGCGTGATTAGCGATTATATATTAGATAATAATTTGCTTTTCATTTTATAATCAATTTTAGCCAAATTTCCAAAAATTTAAATTTGTCTTATAACCTTTGCTCCTGTAGGCTTAAGGGGTAGATAGTGGGGTAGGTGTTGTTAGTAAGTAGGTATAGGTGGTAGGTGTAGGTTAATGTAGGTTGCTGTAGGCGCTGCGGAGCCTAGCGGTGGTACTAGCCCCTTTAGTGTACTGAATCCCGCTATTCGAACAGCCCTAGTACAGATCTTGCAAACTACGAGCCCCGGCGCCCTTAGTTGTGTGAGTGACGATATCTGTACAAATTCGCTCGCTACTGACCGCTCCGTCAGGTACGCACACTAACGAAAATGTATACAGTATATTTACAATTACAACTACAAATAAAGGGTACGCGCGCTCGTAGTTTGCAAGAACTGTACCGCCTTTGAACACCAAATCCGCACAATGCCTCTGGCACATGAGCTAGTACGGAGGTTGATGATGATTAGTCTTCCGCATATGGAGGGTCACTTGGACGATGGCATGTGTTGAAGGCTCACATAGGTGTACGTAGTATGTGTTAGTATGTTGGTATAGAGAGAGTAAATAGGAATAAATAAATAATTATACATACATATAGGTATAGTTATTAGTTTAATCCGGTTCATAGTTAAAACAAAACAACGTCTGTTGGGTACAGCTAGTAGTTTTACAATGTTTTGTAATAATTTTTAATTATTCTCTTTAACTGTCCTCTATTTTGTTAACACTATCAACATAAACAACTAATCTACGGGGACATCTTACAACATCTACATAGATACATATCAAAGGGAAATGTAATTCCGAAAGGATAGAGTCCGGGCCTGCGACGTTGGCGCCCCCAGCCGCGAGTGACACTGACGGATCGCGGGGCATTAGTCATACCTCTCCCCCCCTATACCCTGTTTATTTACTTTTTGTAACGGTATTGATGTTTAATTATAGAGCGACCCTAATGGAAGTCGCTTTTAGCGCAATGTTTTCGTTGTGGCAAAATTCGAAAAAAATGTTTTTCACACCTCTTGTTTTTGTCGTAAAACGCCGCGCTGTTTAGGTGTGAAATGCAGCGGCGACATTAAGTCGTTGAAAAAAAATGCAAGATACTCTATCTCTGAAAGATAGAGTCTATATATCATTCTAGAGTCATAAAGCACGTGTTTACACAATATGACGCTTATTTATTTCATTCTGTCTTTGACATTTCCAAATACTGCTTTGTTTCATAAATATCTGAAACTTTATGGTTGCTACCAAACACTTGTAACCTACAAAAAATAATTGAAATTAATATTCTCATAAAGTTTCGAATGAACAAATGACTACATTGACTTATCCTTGAAGCACGAACATCTTAATTTTAAACAGTTAATGTTCCCAAATAATGATTAATTATTTATTAAATACGTAATTTAATGAAACGAAATTACAGAATCATTAATAACACTTCAATCATTACCTATCATCATGTTACCTGTTCCTTACTCCCCCTTCCCCTTATCACTACGTTAAGATAAATGACTTTTGTTTATCTGTTAATTAAGATTTTCGCGAGCACTTGACTGCTATGGAAGCAAATTATCTTTTAGCGGGTTATGATTTAATTTTGGTTTTGATCTTTTCTTGCGACGATATCCTATGTTATGACGTAAAGTTTTATTTAAATAAGAATGATTAAATAAAATAGTAGTGTTAAGTGTTAAAAGCTTTAATCCTGCAGGTTAATATATAATATAGTAAGGAAGGGTAATTCTTAATTTACCTAACCTATATTTACTAACCTAACCTAACATTATCAAGTTAATTTTATAATACGTAATAAACGTAATACCTACTTATTATGTTTATTAAAACTGATAGTCTGTTCTTAAGTGTAAAGTTAATTACAATTTTATTGTATAATTTGTTATTAACGCCTAATAACTGCAATGGGTAAACTAATTGCTTCTAAAAAGCATTTGCTTGACATATTACGCTAACAAATGATAATATAAATAGCAACCGTTCTTATTTATGATGAAAAAAGAAAAAAATATGAAATTTTCGAACAAATTAACGTTTTGCAAAGTTATAAAGTGCTAAAAGTCACGTTAAACTTGATAGTTCGCTGATCACCACTAGAGGGCGGGCGGCCATTTGTCAAGAAGAGCCTCATTAAGGGTCGAGACTGATCGAGTCTCCAGGGATTAAGGGCTTCTATCTCCGGCCTCGGAGGTTCGATAGAAATTTCTAAAACCCTTATCTTTCCTATCTTTTTTGCTTTATTTAGCGACATGAAATTTTTATCTATTTCTTTTTAGTCTCAAAAAGCGATGATGTTCATGGGGTATTAAATAACTATGGAATATTATATACAGAAATACGGAACACCGTAATTATAATGACATTACGCGTTGGAATTGAACTTATCGCGACCGCCAATCACAGAGGAGAACTTTTATAAATCGATGTTACGTCCAATCATTATTCCACGTCAGGATCGACTCAATTAAAATATCGTTAATGAATTACAATTACACAATACTCGACCTTACATGTATATGTTAAGTCGCGTTTTCCGATGATACATATTTTACTTGCGATAGTCATTATGGTAAAATGTTGTTTACTATACGACCACAGACTCGCCGTGTCTGAATCAGAATAAAGGTAAAATAAACAGTTAAAACCGCAACACTCTAGGTGTGCTTTTAAAATAAAATAAGGCCGTCATTATAAAACGTTTTTAAATATATTTCTACCATTTGTATTAATTAATAAAGTGTTCCAAATTCAGTATTATTTAAAAAGTAATTTTTTTTTTCTGTATATTCTGTAATAATTAATCCAACAATTAATATATAACGATATATGATAGAAAAGGTAGAGTAGCAATGAAGAAGACTAGTACCTATTGCGGTATGCGTAAATACAACTAAACATACAAGATATATCTCACGTCTACAGGTAGAGATGCATTCTATTCAGACAGAGTCAGTTGCAGTTGATTTATGTTGTGCAATCTCCGTGCTCATGACGTTGGTGTCACCACTACGTCCACGTAAAGCATGTAGAGTATGTAGACTGTAGAGCACAACGTAGTCGTTGAAGTCTACCCAATTCGCTGGTTAATACTAGCTCTACATTAGTGTTAACAACTATCAAATACTAGATTTAGATAAGTTTTACAAACTACCAAATACTAGCTGTACATTATTATTAAAAACTACCAAATACTAGCTCTACATAAGTGTTAAAACTAACAAATACTAGCTCTACCATGTTAAAACTACCAAATACTAGCTCTACATTAGTGTTAACAACTATCAAATACTATATTTACATGAGTTTTACAAACTACCAAATACTAGCTCTACCATGTTAAAGCTACCAAATACTAGCTACACATTTGAGTTGAATATAATCAAAAGGTAAAAACTTTAACCCGACTATGTCATTTGAGCCATTATTACGAATCTATTGACTTTTCATTAATTGAAATCGGATCAGTAGCTTAGGCGGTACGGAGGAACAAAAATATATACATATACTGACAATATCATTACCGTTCCTTTTGGCTTTGCTGTAGTCGGTAAAACAGCAAATGACTAAGAGTAAAAGATGTCTACTCTAACTAGACGAAACATTAATACAATTCTTATTTAAATATTATCTACAAATTAAATGCTACGATGTCTACATTGCTACAAATGTAAATCATACTTATAAACAGATCATCACACTATAATAATTATAAAATTATATCTATTAAGATTTTATATTATAATTAGAAGGCATTTTAAAAGTATTTTTACCAAAATACCGTTCTTTATATCGTATACAAGCGATAAATTACCTGTAATTTCGTACTTGGGTGATACCTGAGCTAAAAAACACGAGACGAGACGTCTTGGTGCGTCGCAAATTACCCTCATCATCTTCTCATCAGGCGTGGGTAATAATGTAGAACTCAGGGTATAGAATAAATATGTAGAGACGAGAGATCTATCATATATCATAAATATACCAAAAAATGTAGAACTTGAGTTTGAATTTTGATGTCATTTTAAAGATTTTCTTAATCAAAATAGATTCTTGGTTTAGTTTCGCAGTATTGTGGTATTATTATAATTTCATGGACTCAATATCTGTACCAATTTCCAAAAACCTGGCGTTATAACTTACAAAGTTTTTTGATGAACTCACAAATCGATTTTCTGTTTACTCACCATATTTTGTTTCTGAAACCCATATAAATCTTGAGTACTTAAAACACTTTTAAGAAAACCGTTTTCTTGATACTTATTCTTTGTATACAGTTTTATACCTACTTGCACATCGTGTAGGCTCAAAGAGTGAATACGTGTACGACATATCCTAAATTTGAACAACAAATCACAAGGAAGTGAAGACTGAACGTAATATGACGCTGGCTTGTGAAGTTCACCCACTAGGAGAATGAGTCATTCGTCTCTGTTGAAACCAGAGCCATACTGTACTGTATCTCATGCGTTAGTACATTTATATTAAGACCTTATTAAAGGTTATAAATATTTAAAAAATAAAGGAATATTCGTTGATCTCTACAATTCTTTATTATTTTCCTTGACTACAAAAATCGATCTTTTAGGGTTAGTGCAAACCAAAAAATGCGCTGTGCGTCGCGGTGCAACTTTTTATTCGAACTCTTTACAAACGTGTATCTTCTTGTGTGATGAATAAAGTTAAATTTAAAATAGCTATATCTTAAAAATGCAGCGCCACGTTGTGTATCATTTAGTTTCGGTGTGAATTGACCCTTACGATAGTAAATATAAAGTAGAGACTGGACACAAAGCCACCACCAGCTCACTTCAGAAGTCACAGTACAAACATTAACAAACATTAGAAAGGCGGTGGATGGCTATAATGGCCGCGCATGCATATCGAATCAAAGTGTTTTTTAATCTGTTTACAGCGGACGCGATATGACGGGTGTCAGATTAAGGTAGGAAGCTATTTTTAATGTCACACTGTTTTAAAATTTAAGCTACAGCATCTACAGTATTTTTCCAAAGAGTCTCTTTCTGTCTGTCTGACGTCTGTCACTGCGACATGTGCGACATCTATTGTGACTCCTTTGCATTATAACGCATATATACGTGCGAGAGAACGTTAATGATTCAACATTAGATATCGAAATTGCAATCTGCGATATCATCTGCGACTTGCCGAGAGTGACATATTATCGATTCGTCATTGTGATCGGACTGAATCGACGGATCGACGTAACGACGACGACTCGTATAATATGATATATCCCTTTAGGATCTAAGATCTATATACAATATTCAACTGTCATAACATTTTAAATAGTTCCTCTCTTTATTGACTAAGCAGTATATTATCAAGTAGGTAAATAGGTATATAACATAATATTAGGTCCTTACATATGAAATTGGCGTTTTGTCGTCTCAAATATATCTTCTTTGGTTAGGAATTCCAATTTAAAATTTATACCGCTATTTAATCATGGATTTGTGTTTCAAAAACCGTAATAGATTTGTTTTTTCCTCTTTTGGTTTTTTCTTTGCGCCACTCTGTTTACAAAATGGAAAACTTGAAACATTGTATTATTTTCGAGTACGAGTTCCACCGTGGTACCAGTGCTGCAGAAACGGCTCGAAGGATTAATGATGTGTATGGCGGCGGTGTCGCAAAAGAAAACACAGTGCGTTTTTGGTTCCAAATTTTTCAGAACAAAAGTTCTGGAAAATTTGACCTGCAGAACAAGCCCCGTGGACGGCCGGAGACCAAAGTTGATAATGAAGAATTGAAGGCTATTGTGGAATTTATATTAGCTCTAGGCCACTGCTGCTTCAGGTCAACGCTAGACCACACACTGCACAACAGACGGCTACCAAATTAGAGGAGCTTCAATTGGAATGTCTAAGACATCCGCCGTATTCCCCGGACCTTGCTCCAACAGATTATAATTTTTTTCGAAATTTGGATAACTTCTTGCAAGGGAAAAAATTCAACTCCGATGGGGCAGTCCAGAGCGCCTTTAAAGATTTTATTAATTCCTGTCCGAATTTTTTTTTTAGTAAAGGAATCATTGATTCCTTTACTAAAAAAACATTCGGACATTCGGATTCGGTAGTTCATTGGAACTACCTATGAGATAGCAAAATTGCAAAGATAGCAATGGTATATACTTTGATTAAATAAATATATTATGTTTAAAAAAATCGACTTTATGTTCCTCCTTTACATAACGACAATTTCATATGTAATGATCTAATATTAAAGTTGATAACTATTCAGAGATCATTAAATACTCGTTAAAGAACTAAAAGGGGTAGTCCCCTCAACCAAATATGTCCAATACATAAAAATAATTACGACTTCATGTTTAAAGATAATAATCGCCGAATATAATATTATGATTGATATAAAGCGTTGCGCGGTAGTTTCGAAAAAACTAAATTACCGAAACGGATCGAAGGTAAAGTGGGCCGGCCAGGCACATCATTAGGTTGGGGCCAATAGTCGTTACCTAAAAGTCATTAGCCGACTTTTACTGTAATTTGAGGTTATATGGTCATCCCCGATATATAACTATGGGAATATTATATTACTTATGTTACAAGCCCAATTCAGTGTTATTTCTATGTTGAATAATTTTAAGTAGATTGCGAAACAATCATTTTGTTTCATCAAATTATTACCAGAAGTAGCATCTGTTTAAGTAAATATACTTAAACAGATGCTACTTCTGTTAATAATTTGATGAAACAAAATGATTGTTTGATATATGTATTGTTTACATAATAACACCTACATATTGTGGCTTGGTAATAACCAAGCCACAATATGTAGGTGTTATTATGTAGGATAGCTTGTTGTACCTTGGCCATATTTTCAGTTATCCCTTATTTATTCCAATTTTACTTACTAAGTAAAACATACTTAGTAAGTAAAATTAGAGTAACTACTAAGTATTAACTAAGTACTAAGTAAAACAGCATATAGTATACATACTGTATATATGCCATGTTTGTATATTTTGGAAGGACGATTATTTGGGTATATTTTACCAAAATATGAGAACTGTACACATCATGCTAACATGTCTGCCTTTAAGACGTTTAAAAAAGTTCTAGAAGTGGCCAATGTATGAACCCGATATACCTTGGCCAGTACCATGATGTACCTACCTCAAAATGTATATACTCGAGAAATCCATTAATTTTTAGGGTTCCTTAATACTTAACGAACCCTTATAGTTTCGCTTCTTTCTTCCTGTCTGTCTGTCTGTGTGTCTATATGTGAAGTGGGGATGAAAAATAATAATTTTTCATTCTATTCCATCGTGTGGGGTATCGTTGAATAGGTATTTTAAAATAAATGCAAAGTTTTTTACATGACTTTTTTACAAAGTCAACCATTTTCGAGTATTCGGCCTCTAAAGTTTTTTATAATTTGGTTGGTCCTTGCATTTCTAAACTATGAGAGATAGAAATATTAAACGTAAAAATATTAAAATATTAGGTGACATATTAAAAGAAGAATTAACCACGTATAAATAGTTAACATAATCAACAAATCGATTATATTGTTTCTTTTTTTAACACAAATAACAATTTAAATACAAACCACAAAGATTTAATACCTGTTAATCAGACAGAACGCAATAATAATAGTTTATCTACTAACATTAAAACTTGTAAATATATAAAACACAAAGATTTACCTTCATCCATACATTTTTCGTAGGCCATGGTACTACCGATCAACACTAGCCAAGGTAAAACTGTCATTTTTAACAAACCAGCGAATTTCAAATATTTTAAAGTAGCTTATTGCGCCAGTTGGTTACTGCTTAAATACTTGATAAATATAAAAGTCAAGACTTTACTATCACATATAGTTTTACTATCAGACTTATAATAATACTAAAAATAAAACTTTTTTCACTCCAAAATATTCAAACGTCGACAAAAGGGCGGATTAATGACGGGAAACGACTTACTCTATATAAGATGGTCAGTAGAGACCATCCATTGATCGAACACCCTAGGCATTAGAATTAAAAAGCTCAGGACTAAAAAAAGTCACCTGGCCAGGGCATAACTGGCTCCGAGGTTCTTTCACATGCCCCATTTCACATGTTCACATTTCAATTGTTTCACATGTTCTCCTACTTATTTTGTTATATCTTTACAAGTAAGTAGTATATTTAGGCTATGTTTCACAATCACCTGATAGGTATTTAATCGCTTATTTTTGTCGCAGCTTACTTTCTACTGAGCAACAGAGACAAAACATGCAAATAAGCTAAAGCTTATAATTAGGTTGTGAAACAGGCCTTAACGTTATCTAAATTTGTCTACGACGGAACATATTTAAATTTGAGATTGATTAAAAAAATTGATGTTTAAAAATATATAACTGCAGAGTTTAGAGACACGCTTATTTGTTTGTAATATTTGCTAAGCCGAAATATTACTTAAGCATAAATGGTTCTGGAGCCAAAAAGTGACATAATATACGAATCTTAAAAGCAACTCTAGTCTGTTGAGTTGCGGGACTAACGAGACAACATAGTAGGGCTGTTAGCCAAATGCGGAACGACCCGAAAATCCACTTAGTGGGCTAGCGGCCAAAGGGTTAGTTTGTTACTCAGCACTTAGCTGAGAACTTATTTCAAATGGTTTATTGAAGCGAAAAATCTGTCATATTCAATGACAGATTTTTCGCTGATTTTTGCATATAACTCCCTCTATTACAATCATATAAGAGCATATGAAAATTCACATAAGACTTATTAGAATCCAACAAAATGAGATTCCTATTGTCAGCTATTTTGCTGCACATTTTTAAGTTTGTGACGATGGCGGTAAACGTGTTACTCTACATAATAAAACTAACTACATACAGACAGAGGCTCTAACTAATATACATTCTATAGGCATTCTAAACACTAAGGAAATCAGCTATTCTAAACAATAAAACGATATCATTACTTTCAGTTTGTACACCACTACGAAAATACTTAATATTACGCAGAGAGACAACGAATTAGAAAAATACTTGTAGAGGATTAAACAGTGTGATTGCTAAACTTTTAAGGAAACATATTCCGAACAATGAAATGATATCAGAAATTCATAATGGCCATTGGCGTGGCATCAAAATGTTAATCGTCTAACTACGTCTGATCTCAAAGTACATTATGCTCGCTCGCTTCAGTTTTACAGCCAGGAACAATCCGCGCCTGGGGAACGAGCGAGCGAACTTTTAATTGGCGTGCCATTAGGACGGGAAGCACTAAGCGATTTGTGGTGTACCGGCCTGCTCTCTCGAGCTTTTAATTTCTCTCACCTCTGTTGGGGCATTACGTATTCCAACCCCTTAGATCATCCATGTTATGCTGCTGAACAATCATGAGTTTGGGTGATTTATTTAGATATGTAAAAGGTCTGAAGCCCATATAAATTGAATTGAAAAGGAGGAGGATGCCAGTACTTACCAGATATCTATTTACTTCATAGATTAATACATTTCTTGTTTAGTCCTACGAAATATATTTAATGTTATTAGGGCACTCGCAATCTTAGTCATTCCGAAAAGAAAAAGGCTTAGTTCGTTTTTGTTTCACTACAATACTTTCACGTATTTATTACGTGATCTACGATAAAAACTAAGGTTCGAAGAAAAAACTCTACCGTGATAGTGTCGATTTCAACGTTTCCAAGCGATTACCTGTAATTACCTATACGTTTTTCTACCTCTCGAGTGTGCCGCTTTAATGACACCTCGTTACCACAAATCTGAGGCATTACCACGTTCTTATAAACTTCGACATTTAAACAAACTTGACGTAATCCTTATTAAAATTCTTGTCTCGATGCGACTTACGTTTGAACATTGTAAAGTTATTTTAGAAAACTTAGAGTTTGCATGATAAGGTACAGATATTCTCCCCTACTAATAAAAATATTTACACAACTGGTGAGCTATTTAATGTTGCTGTCTCCATCTGATACGTTGGAAAATTCTCTTGAAAGACAAATATATTGAATTGCTAATCAGTTGTATAAATATTTTTAATTAGTGGGGGGTTTATCAATAATCACATTATTAAGACTTAAATTTTATGTATGAATTCTGTAGGCAAGTCTTTTGATATTCATACTAACGGCAAGGTCAATGGCCAATAGTAAACTAATAATAATTATAAACAATGATAATAATGTTTAGAAGCTTGTAACTAAACAGGGTAAGTCTATGTAAGCATTTGTAGTGCATTTACTTTTTGTCACTAAAAGCATCTATATCCAGAAAAAGTAAATTTTTTTTGCTTCTTTGTATTAAAAAAATAATTAAAACAAGAACAATATTGGATCAACAAGGTTATTTAAGAATTTAATGTAAGTTATTTGTTTTCATGAAACCTTTTCACCTACTTATAAAAAGCTTTATTCATAAAAGCTCACTTCGAAACACAACCTGATTATTTTATTTTCGCAAGTGGCGCTGTATTGCAGATTTTCATTTGCAACCCTAAGGAACAAGGGGATGAAAATAGTTTAGCGTTCCTTTAACAGATGGCGCTTTAAGGGATAGTCCGGGAGAATATTGATATTGATAACAAAACACAGATGGCGTTAGTAGCTTTATAAGGATTTTATGGGTCAAACTATTTACGTTGTCGTTAGAACTCTGTTCTAGCTCTATGGTTAGCACCTTATCGTTTATATAGTATTCAGAAACAAAGATAAATACTTATATATAATAATTTTAAATATCCTCAAAATAATTAAAATGAAATAAGTTTAGTACTTTCATTTCTATTTTTATTAAATTCGTTAAGTTTTCCGACTATTATAACTTTTTTGTAAATTCTTATTAATTAACACCTACCTCGTAAGTAACAACACTTGTATACAGTGTAAAAATATGCTGCAAAAATAAAAACTGCTCAGTGGTTAGCGCGTTGGCGCTCAAACCGGAGGTCGCGGGTTCGAATCCCACCAGGGAACAAACAAGGTTTCTGTGTTCCTGGGTCATGGATATGTATTAAATATGTGCATTATATAATAAAAATCTTAAATATATTCCTAATCCCCCTTACTAATAAAACTATTTACACAACGGATAACTTAAACAACGTTGCTTTCTTTGTCTCATACGTACGGAAATGTCATTTGATAGAAAAGGATAGCAACGTTGTTTAAGTTATCCGTTGTGTAAATATTTTTATTAGTAAGGAGGATTATATATAGTATAAATTGAAGTATTATATATATTTCTGTTGTCTGGTACCCGTAACACAAGTTCTTCGAGAACTTACCACGGCACCAGATTGGCGTGATGTGAAAGCGCCCATAGATATATTATATTATTATTACTGAAAAATAAAGGTGACTCAATGGAATTTCCGTCTTTGTACCTCACGAATGGTTGCTTCATGTTTTAGGCACGAATTATGTTTTCTTTTAAAGGCCGCTCTCGGCTCATTTTTCTATTGGCAAATAATTTAAAAGTTTTGCTGCCACTAGCTAAGTTATCCACGTACACTTATTAGTTAATAATATTAATTAGTCCGATTAGACCAGATTACTTATTTATTTTTGGTTATCGATTTATTATAGAGTAAACAACGTTATAAAATTGTATTCCATTTTACCAAATTCAACATGTTCGGATACATTGTACGAAAACGAGCGCGTGAACACCGGCTGTTCGAGATTAGACACGCTAGCCGGAACAATTTTTTAATATCCCCAAACAAGGAACAAGACGTACATACGTTAGTAATGTAGGGAATAGGAACAGTCATGTGTTATTTGGAGGGGTATCTGAATTTTGGTTATTCATTAATTACTGATTAAATAGAGCCTTTATGATTTCTTTTCCAAGTGGAGAAATTTTTGCACACCCTTGCTAGCCATTACGGAAAGCCATCGTTCTGCTAGTTTAAGGGTCAGTTCACATCGCGGGGATACGCAACGCTGCGCGGCGCTGCATTTTAAGATAGATATTTTAAATAGAATAAAATTGTAAAAATTGTACGTTATTCACTACACAAAAAATCCAAGTTTCATTCACATCAGTCATGCAATGCACATGCGCTGTGCAGCGCTGTGTATATTCGAACTCTTTCAATGAAATGTGTATCGTGTTGTGTAATAAAGTTCAATTTTGAATAGCTATCTTAATAAAAATGCAGCGACATGTTCCGTATCGTTTTGCTTCAGCGTGAATTGTCCCTAAAGTGAGTAACTAAATTGATACAAGAGCTTCATGCAAGCGTACCGTAGCGTAAGACCATCGTAAAGATATGTTACTTTATATGTCTACGGAAGAAAATACAAAATGACAGATTAATAAAGGAGATCTGTCATTTTGTTTTCCAATCTGTCACTTTTTCAGTTCTTACGTAAATCGTGATTATGCAACGCGTGCTGGTACCCAAGAGACTCAGCTCGTACGACCGTATCCATATTAAGCGATCGTATAAAAGACATTAACAGTGAGCGAGTTTGACAGGCACAATTCGTGTCTCGGTCGGAATTACCATACACTTGACGCTTGCACTTGTCAGCCCTGCCAATAATAATAGTTAAGGAGCTGGTGGCAATTTAGATACATAAACTCATCGTCGTTGATACTAAAACGTAATGTAGTCTGCAACTAAGAACTGGAGAAAAATAGTGACGAGCTCAGGTAGCTCTGATTTTTTAAATAAATAAGTTCAAAATTGTAGGTATAAAATCTTTTAAAAATTGTATTATCGTGGCTGCCATCAATTATTTCTTATTATATACATTTTATTAATATTATATAGTGAGTTTTTATTAAAATAATTATTTAAGTGTAAAAAATAATTATTATCTATGTATATTCCCTCGTCATTTCTTATATTTGATAGTAGAAACGATAATATAATTTTTGTCAGTTTTAATTTACCTAAAATCTCGAGCTTTGGCTTATGAAAAAAATCAGAGCTTCCTGAGCTCGCCACAATTTATCTCTATTTCACATAGTTGCAGACTACGTTACATCTTAGTATCAACGACAATAAAATCATGTGCCTAAATTGCCACTAGCTCCCGACCTATAACATATTACCCCAATATAACTTTACATCAAAGACATTTTATATAAAATAGACATATTTGGAGCTACGTAAGCTTCCAAATATTTTAAAATACAAATCAGCAAGTATAAGTTATTTTCTAAATACGAACAAAGTCCATTAATAGCTGGAAATGTATTTAAAGCTGTTACTATCGTAGTAGGTTAGCTGAAACGCAATAAAACAATACCTAGAAGTTATTTCGGATACCCTCGACAACCACATTCTGGAAAAAGCATGACTTAATTTCTAGATATTCAGCGTATCCATTCCCTTTTCGTATTCATCCAGTCCATCCATCTGTATTTTATTACATACAAACATAGTGTAAAGACATCTACAGACAAAAGGGATCGTAATATTAAAACAATTCATTAGTCAAAACAAACAGTGTAAAGTTTAATTTTTACGAACAAAAGCCTTACGAACGGGGAGTGGTTCCACAAACACGGATTTCCAATTAAGTTAGGGCCTGATTGGCAGGTCGTTAGTCAATGTTGTACGCTGAATGTGGGCGAGCGTCTCCTCACTCCTCGTTGCTCCGGTATTGACAGACGCCAGCCTAGGTAACCTAATGATTTTATATTTAAGATTCTGAGGAGCTATTGCTTGTCAAAATGTTCATCTGGGCCACAGGGGCGACACTCTACAAATAATAGCTCGAGCACCAGCGAATGTCAGCCATGTTGGCGTAAGACAAATCTATCATAAATAAATATTATAATAATATATTGTCAATTAAGTCAAAGTACGAAACGAGCTTGTGAATGCCTAGTCCTGGCTTGAAAAAACCGCCATGAGCTGTCATTCGTGTACATCGTGGAATGACGGTTCTTTACATTCGTAATTTAATTATACTAGCTGTTGGCTTATACTATTCTTTACAATAGTATTATACTAGTTGTAAATATATTATATCCCTCGGCAACACTGTACTTTTTCGGGATAGAAAGTAACATATTATGTTTCAATCCAGAGCCTAAACTACTGCCATACCATATATAATTTCATCGTATTCCGTTCAGTAGTTTTTGCGTGAAAGAGTAACAAACATCCATCTATCCATCCATCCACACAAACTTTCACATTTATAATATTAGTAGGATATTCTTTGTCAGCGTGCTTCGTATAGGGTCTATGTCAGTAGTGTGAAGACTAAGCTACAATTTAAGTGAGGTCCTGGGTAAACTTTATGTCCGTTACCAAGGTATAATTGTTGGACGTCAGCATAGGAAACCTCTTACCTAATGATTGAGAGAATTTTTGGTGTATTGAATTAGTGTATTAGTCTCAGAAGTCAAATCGACTCTTGGCACTACAGACTACGTCTGTATGAAACAATATTATTATGCACGAATTGCAGTCAGGACAGGATCTAAATAAGTAAGAGAAAATAATATGGAAATATATCAACATAATTAAACCATCTCCCAGAAAGACAAGGAACGACATGTGGCAGAAAATGATTGATGAGCAAACTATATACCGTTGAAATGAAGATATCGTTAGACCTACAGAAAAACATTAAGTATGTTTCTATGTCTGGTGTGATATCATTTTCATAGAGGGGCTATGAAATTGATATCACACTGTGACTCTATTCTTGGGAAGGGACGTAAAAATATGTTGTGTTGATATTTTGTACTTTTACAGTTTTACCATTTTTACATACTTTGTACATAACTTCAGTTACAATATTAATATTATTATCATTACTGTGATTGCACTGGATATAACCAATAACTCATCCAGACTGTTCATTAGGAAAATCCATGGAATTTTGTGTTTTTAATACTCTTGGATCCTTAGTAATTATTCTACCATATTATATTATGTAAACTGTTATAACTGTTATGTTGTATTTGAAAAATCCAAGTGTCATTAAGTAGTATTTAAGCTTATAAATAAACGCTTTATTAAAAAGGCAAATTACCATCAAGATATTTAATATGACCTAAGAACTAAGCTAAACTTTATAGACTTACTTCGACTTTCGACGACTAGGGACAGGGAATGTCGAAGCTAAGAGTGTCTCCGTTTTGAGTGCCTTGAGATACTCGAGTTTAAATATTTTCTACAGGTTTAACGGTTTAACATACCACTTTATACAGATAGCGGTACTATTTGTATGCAGAAAATTTCCGTCAAATGTTCGTAATAACCGGTCCTTAAATAAGTCTATGGCTACGTTAGTAATATACTATATATTATTTTCTACAGCTAAACTCCTTCTTTTGCATAACTTTCAAGTAGTCGACTCATAGGAGAACATCTAGATGCCAAAAATTAAGAAATTAAAAAAAATACGACTTCTGTCATTGACATAGCCGAGTATTGCAATTAAACGTAATGCAATTATCAAACGTGTCAAAAGGAACTTTCTTCATCTGACCTACTGGAGAAGGAGGGATAGCTTTATTTTAAGTCAACTTTTGAATAAGTATCTGTTTTATTTTAAATATAGAAATAATACGGTGTACGTAATCTGAATAGGCTGTGTATAAACGGATATTCTTTTTCCAATATTTTTTTTGGGATGTCTATGTATTCGAAAAAATACTTTACAATTATCTATTATTTATAAAAAATCTTTGTAATATACTTTACAAGTATTTTATAAATAACACTACCTGTACCCAGCTCCTGCTGGCTGTGTTGTTATGTCTTAACTGTGATTGAAATGAATAAAAACACTAATTTCTCTTTATATATAACTCTTTATATATAAGATAGTGCATAGGAACCCATGTGAATAGTTATGAAGTCACCTATAATGATGATACTAGGAACAGTATGTTTTTACACTCATAAATAATATTCATCCTAGATCTCGCATAGAAATGCAATAAACAGTTGAGTTTGCAAATGTGTTTTTTGTACTTTATTAATTTTATTCTCGGCTACATTTTCCGTGTGTATCTCGTAAATCAGTCTACAAGTGTTTTTCTTGGACCGCCTCAGCCCGCCATGTTTTGTTTAGAATCACGCACCCTGTGTCTGTTACTTCTGTGATTTTGATTTAGTACGCTTGGATTATTTTGAAACTTAAAGCTAGGAGTTTTATTTTAAATGATTGTATTTTACTTAAGCCTTATTTTAAGATCTGTAGCTCGATTCTGCTAGTGAAATCTTACAATATTACAGTTTCGATGCAGTCTCGATATGTTAAAACAACAAAATGGTATTCTCATAAACTTCAAACCAACGTCAAACGCGTTTTGATGAGGCCAATCCTCATCAAAACGCGTTTGACTTTAACACTCCAAAAACTGTTTATGATATCAAGATGATTCATTTATAGTTCATTCGAAGTGAATTAAATGTCTTAGTTAAAAACGAGAATTTGGGTTCAGGAAATAATATATGAATTAAACATGCTATCTTGAAGGTTGTTCGTAGTCCAGTGGGTTAGAGTTTGGCTCTCGTCTACGTAGGTCATGGGTTCGATCCCCACGTTAAAACAACAAAAAACGTTGTTTTCAAGTCTGGTTCATGATCACCTGATTGTCTGTCAGGAAAGATGATCCATGTGTTGGATGGGCATATAAAATTCGGCCCTGTGTCTGATCTCTCGCCAGTCATGTCGGGGTATTGCTCATCCCACTGGGTTACGATACTAAAGGAAGAGAGAGTGATCTTTTGTTTTGCGCACAAAAAACAAAAAACACAAACACAACGTGGTCTGGTTTTAATGAAACGGGCTACCGTCCCCGATATCGATGTGGGGCTATATATTTTAAAGGTAATTTTTATAATACGTTTAGCAATAATTTTATTGCAATTTAATACTTGTAGTTTTTGACGAGTTTCAATACAAATTATTATTGTTAGTTATCTTGCCGACCGCAACCGCAACTTCTGACATCAAAGTGGTGATCTAATGATAGAATCCATGAGGAATCGAGGGAACTCCTCGAAATTTATATGGACACATTATATGGTGATTTTGATTTTGTCTGAAGTAATCCAAGCATAATATGCTACCTAAAAGTAAGATTTTGAATCGAGGTATACCCTGAATCGAAAAGTACTGGACAAAACTCCTGAGTCCTTATAGATACAATAATATGTATGGGGATTCCGGCGTTGTTTAAAAAACTGCAAGCATATGCCATCATATCACTTACAGTAATCATCATCATCTTCACACGAAACACCAACATATTATTATGATGACATAGGTACTAACTACCCATCAGAGTTTTGTGGACCGATATTAATGTATTAGAAATTTTGCTTTTCTTGTCAAAATGATATTCGTGATTATTATCATCACTATAGTATATTAATTAATGCTTACTGCTACATTTTTGCCGCCGACTTTTACAATAGATAATATTAATTATTTAATAATATAGTATCTAATCATTATGCGGACCTACTAAACAATCATCACTGGTGATTGTTTAGTAGGTCCGCAGATCGGTAATGCTTATTTGGGGAAATACCACGGCCTCTCAGAAAACTGGCATAGTTAAAATTGTAGCCGAATTTAAAAGGGGAATTATTTAGAAAATAAGTTTTATTTCAAACTTATTTGTGCATTTTTACTTTGGAAGTCGGTTTTAATTTTTTGTTTAAAAATAATTAAGTATAATATAATATGTATATTAGTCTGTAAGGTATTTATAATATGGGCCTTTGCAGCCTAATGATAGAAGTGATGCCATGCCAAGCCATGAAATAAAAGTTATTTATTATATATTAATATTAAAATATGTCTTGCTATAATTTTAATTAGGTACGTAATTTTGTAAAATCACCTTATGTTAAGCGTTTTATTGATATAAATTCATTGCTACAGTAGTGGACTGAGATCCTAGGCCCGCCACACTAGTATTTTAATCTTACTGGTAAAATATATAATACATCATATTCATCATCATCATCATCATTAACAGCCATAGGACGTCCACTGCTGGACATAGGCCTCCCCCAAAGATTTCCACAACGAACGGTCCTGGGCCACCCGCAACCAACGGCGGCCCGCGACCTTCATAAGGCCATCGGTCCACCTAGAGGGAGGCCGTCCAACGCTGCGCTTTCCAGTTCGTGGTCTCCACTCTAGAACCTTTACTCCCCAGCGGTTATCAGTTCTACGAGCGATGTGGCCTGCCCATTGCCACTTCAACTTGCTGATTCTGCGAGCTATGTCGGTTACTCCAGTTCGTCTGCGAATCTCCTCGTTGCGGATTCTGTCACGCAGAGAAACCCCGAGCATAGCTCTCTCCATCGCTCTTTGAGTGACTTTGAGTTTATTTAAGAGGCCAACAGTGAGGGACCACGTTTCACATCCATAAGACATCACTGGCAACACGCACTGTTCTAAGACCTCATCATCATATTACTGTAGTTTTATTGTGTACAATAAACGTATGCAATAGCCGCTAGATTGTGTTCAGGTACAGAGCGCCAAAGTACCATATTACTAAATTGTTACTACCAAAGGTACAAAAAATTGCACTGACTTTTCTTACGGCCTTTGAAATTATTCTAACGTATGTTATAGTAGAATAATGGCAATCAAATATTATAAAGTGAAATTTACATCGATTACTTATATTTATGTTGTAGTTTGCACGAAAATAAAAAATGGAAAATCATCCATGTAGAAATAATAATCATTTAAAACTTCTGTCCTTTATTTCTCTGTTCATATTAAGTTTATAGAAATAGACGTAAAGACCAAAATCTTTATTTTTGTAGCATAATTATTGTTATTTTAATGGATCGCACGCGGCATTCTGAACATTCCCTATTGTAAGGAGTCCAGAATCGAAGCACTGATTAATGATTGTGAGGGGCAACTAAAGACGAACGTACACTCAGATTATTATTTTTAGAAGTGTTCTATTGACCATTTTTTTAATCGATCTCAATGAAGGAGAAATGGTTGTGCATATAAAAAATATATTCTGGTTACTTTATTTTTGGAAATCGCTGCTAGCCATGATACTTAATGTTTTGATTTGGAATAAAACTATGATTTTAACAGTCAGTACCCTTCAAAAATCCGGCTTGCTTATAATGTTTCCCGATTGTTGAAGTCGTTATGTTTCCTAATCGAATGTTTTCTTTTTGGAATGTATTGACCACGAAGCTATTTCAAAATATGTAGGTATATTTATTATTCAATTATATTCGTTAGCGAAAATCTCGATTACTGGACTTTCTTGTTGAGAAACACACACACAGACACAAACACACATACAGCACAGTAGTGCGTAGCTACACGCGCACTACATACATAAAAATATACTAGCCTCAGTTTTTGTTTGATAAAGTTCTGTTTTCACTTTTTTATTTGGTCTTAGATACGAGTATTTAGCGATGAACACGTAACTGGCCTACTGTCCACCTAACACAATTCATCTGTACTAGGAATATTGTCACACATCACTCACTCACACATATTTTTGTTCCAGTACGCGTCTCCCCTATGTTCGTATCGCGGCATAACGCTGTAGCTAAAGATTATCGCAGTTCACCGGTGTTTGTTAAATCAAGGATTATAGGGACTTACCGGGGGCCGCAGACACGTACCCTTGATCAAAGATAGATTCAATTAAATGTTAACAGATGGACTGAATTATGATAGCGTAGATAGAATCTGCGAAGCTATCTGCTTGGAATTCAACCACTGAAATTAGAAACTTAATTTCTTCAATCATAAAATACATCAATCAAATCGTTTTGTTTATACCTCTATATATTTTAGTATTTTATTATGGAAGAAAAATAAGATATAATTAGAGCTAAAGTAACTAAATAAAATAGAAAAATCCTTTAAAAGTATTGAATTCTAAAGCAGGTACACACCAAAATATTGACTTTTAATGCCGCGACAGATGTCCGTTTTTTTTCGTGCGATCATAAATTGAGAAAAAGATCCAAAGTAAATATCGAATGAAAGGTTCGCGGTAGAACCAAATACAATATTCTGAATAAACCATCGATTGATTTCGCAAGATTAATGGTAGTACATTGTCAGTGGCAACGTCCCTATGACGACTTACGCGTATACCCCCAAATATATTTGTAGCACAGAGCTTAGCTTCTTAAACCTTTTTATGACGGCTAAAATGGATAATTGCTCTTAAAATTAGAGGCATTGGGTTGAAGTTTGTGCAAAGTTTAAAAAATTGCAAACTGTAGTCGGTGTGAAATTGAAAATTAAAAAGTGCTTTTGTGACCACCTATTTAATTATATTATTGGTTCAATATTTGTTCGATTCGTTTAACTTATTTAGCATACTAAATAATATTATTTTATCATGTTTAAGAGGTTTTGGAAACATAATAAGACTTTTATTTAACTTAAACTTAGACTTGCAGAATCCTCAACATAGTTTTCTACCGCAATGCCTGATGCGTTTTTAATGTTTTTTTCTTTTTACAGTATGAATATAATTAGAGCATATATGCTAACGTAATAAAACGGGTTATTAAAACCATGTAAGTGATTACAATCGTACATAAATAATTCTCATGCCAAATTCGGCTAAATGTATAACTATTTCTCTACTCAATCTTCATAATTTTAAAGCCGGTACCAGCCCGAACAACATCCTGATAAAACAATATTTTATAGAACTTACGTTCAACTGTGCTGGTACCGACTTCAAAATTATGAATATCGAGTAGATTAGAGTAATTTTAATTATTGAAAATTTTAGCCGAATTTAAAAGGGGAATTATTTAGAAAATGAGTTTTATTTCATACTTTTTTGCGCATTTTTACTTTGGAAGTCGGTTGAATTTTTTGTTTAAAAATAATCATTTTTCCCTTTTTAAGTGATATCTGTTAAAATACTATTAATACATTTTAAGAACGTTTAAAATAAACGATCGAATGTATAATTGAATACGCGCCAAGCTTCCATTAGGTATTGTAAATAAGATGATGATGATGATGATTACATAGTGGCATATGCCTGCAAGCATTATTTATACAGTGTCCAAAATTTCCAAACGCGTATCTTTAAAGATTGAGGAGTTTTGTTCACTGCTTTTGGATCCAGGATACACCTTGGTGCAAAATTTAATTTTTGGTAGCATATGCTTGTGTTACTAAAACGTCAAAATCACTATCTGTGTTCATATAAATTTCGAGGAGTTCCCTCGATTCCACATGGATCCCATCATCAAATTTTCCACTTTAGTGACTAAAAAACCAAGTTAGAATTATACCCTTTACAACAACAAAATAATTTTTCAAATAGTTCCTTAAACGGCAGAGTAATGTTCAGAGATATCCGTGTCGGTGTACTATGTGAAGTACCTTTTATATCATCATAATGGCGTGATAATGGTGGGGATGATGATGATCACTTTAATTGAAATAGTGTCATATGCTTGCAGTTCTTTAAACAACGCCGAAATCCCCAAACATGTATCTATAAGGAGTCAGGAGTTCTGTTCAGTACTTGTAGATCCACGGTATACCTTGGAGCAAAATCTTTTTGGAAGCATATGCTTCGAATACTTCAGAAAAAGTCAAAATCATTATATGTATCCATATACATTTCGAGGAGTTCCCTCGATTCCTCATGTATCGCATCATCAGGTTACCGTTTTTGTGAAAATAGGACAAATTTTGGAGTATACCCTTTACATTAAAAAAAATATTTGAAAATCGGTCAACAGACGGCGGAGTCATCGTTGAACATACAATATATACAATATATATATATATATATATATATATATATATATATATATATATATATATATATATATATATATACAGCCGAACGTATAACCGCCTCCATTTTTTGAAAGTCGGTTAAAAATGTACTTGACTGACGAACTCTGGGGCGCAGTGGTTGAGCGCGTCGATGCTCAAGCTGGAGGTCGCGGGTTCGAATCCTGCCAAAGGAACAAAGAAGTTTACTGTTTTTCTGGGTCATGGATATGTACAATATAGAATTTTTTTTTAAATATATGTATTATGTATAGTATAAAAGTATTATATATATTTTCGTTGTCTGGTACCCGTAACACAAGCTCTTCAAGAACTTACCACGGGACCAGATCGACGTGGTGTGAAAGCGTCCGTAGATATTATTATTTATTTATTTAAAAAATACCTACGATTACAATAATTTCCCTACTTATATTGATGCTAACTATTTACATTTTAACGCTAGTCATGATACGTATGCAGTATTGAGCGCCCAATAAAATCAGTACAGGCGACACAATGTGCACTCCCTATCCCACCCGGAGATCAGCCATCTGTTGGACAAGCCCACACCCACAATTTGCTTTGTGTGAACGCGGCCTTAGCTATATATAAATCAAAGGCATTTTTATATTGAATTTGTCGTTGAGTTTTATTTGATTTCAAATCCGTTCTATTTAGATTTGGTTTATTTGCAGATGTTTAAATTTATTTCTGGATCCAGACATTTATAGCAAGTTTGGTCGTTTTATTGTTTGTATTTTTTTTCTAAATTCTGTAAAATAGGTAACATTAAGTTTGAATAAGTAAGTGGTATAATAGATAGGTATGTGCTAGGTACAGACAAACTTCTATCGATGTAGATTAAAAAATCCAGAACTTGATAAACCTTTTCAAAACAACGCAAAAGCGTTCATAGTTCCAGTTCCATACAGAGTGTTCGTCTTCAAGGTGGATCGCCTTGCCCTAAAAAGGTAACAAGATCACAATGGCTAATTGTTCTTGACTTTCAATAGGTGATGACGTATTGCCGGACCCAGCGTGAGTTCTTGCTGGACGTGTTCTGGTTACATTTTCTTGCAATTCTCGAGTGAACTTTTGCTCGATATTTGTACTGACTTTATTGTGTGGGCTAAGGACTCCGACTACATGCTGTACGCGTTAGTTTGTTCGCCTGCGATGATTTTTGGACAATGCAGAACATTCTTTCCGTTCTCACGTATTCCCTTACCTGGTAATTAGACTGCACACTGCACAAACCTGGACTAGTGGACTAGCAATCAAGCTCAGTGTTCAATGTTCATCATTAACAAATTTCTTTTGTGTTTGTTTCCTAGTTTCTTATCCATTTTATGATACTGAAAATTCTGTCCATGAATAGTATAATAGGAAATATTTATTATGAATTATACCATACCCAACAGAAATAATTTAACGACGAAATATATTCAGATACGTGGTTCATGAGCTTTTTAGGGTTCCTTGCTACGGAATACTTAATATATTACCCTGACCATCCGTCTGTCTTTCTTTCTGTCCGCCTGCCTGTGTATCCGTCCTTCTAACTTCTGTAATTATGAATATAAATGGATGAAATTGGTATAGTTATAGACAAATATAACTTTTTAAATAAAGGCAAGGTTTCATACATGCATTTTTGACAAAGTCAACCATTTTCGAGATATGGGCCTAAAAAATGGTTTATAAGTTGATCTGGCAATTTTAAACTATAAGAGTGATATAACGTGAAAGTTTCCATGCTGACAGATCATGTTAAAAACTCTTTAGGAAAATTATTTTGAGAGAAATCGGACTATAAGTATTGAATTAATTTAAAGAAAACTTATTGCGTATTGATAGTTGCGGAACCCTCCTTAGACAAACCTGTAAAAAAGATATGTTATAATCAGATTGTCCTGATAATAACATACTCTTGGTTAGGTTTTTATTTTCAATACATATCTATGTGCCAACTTAAATAGAACGAAAAAAATATTTTATGTATACTTTACAAGTTGGTGAAACATGTTTTATTGTAATCTAGTGTTAATCAGTTAATTAATAACTCAGACACTGCAGCCGGGAGTCGGGAGCGACGCACGCGCACGGTCGCATACTGCGCTTTTGTGAAGCCCCCAATTGAACTGTTACGCTGATGAGTTATGTGCTTTTACGACTGCTATACAGGATGTCCATTTGATGTTTACTATCAGAAAATATTAAAATTTAAAATTTCATTTGTGTATCTACAGGATAAGATAGGATATATAACCTAACCTAGGATTGAAATTCCTGTATTCAAATATTAGATTTTTTTATCTATGATCAATTTATTTTGACTGGGACAGGATTTGATTTTTAATTTCTTTTAATTGTTCCAACGACTAGCCTAACCTATGAGGCCTGGGAATTAATAGGAATTACGTCAAATTTTACGATTAACGCCAGTTAATATTTTGGTCAGCTATCTTAAGGCAGGATTAAAGTCTCAAGTTGAGTTTTGTAGTTTTCTTTCGCATCCGCCCGTATAAAAATATGTCGATTATGTGGGTTATGATGATGAATAATGTTTCGGTGCTGAGAAGAATACGTAACTATTATGAAATAACATTTTATTTGAATTTAAATTTATCTATACAAAATGAATCAACCTGTGAAAGGTAAAAGCTAATCTAACACACTGACACATATACGTGGCTTTACACTAAACCAATAATAGAATAAAATCAATCTATACCACCCTCTTCTACACATACTAATAAAACTCAATCAATGAATTACATGTATCCATGCGCACGCACACATCCAGCGTATTGCATTGTAAACAGTCGAACAATATTTGCAATACCCTCTAACAAAAGTTAATAAACTCTATCTCGCTCTGGCACATTGCGTTAAATGTGAAAAGTTGACAGCGAGTGAGACAAAAGTTGCTAAGCGACAAAGGGACAATGTCTACTCTATTGTTAGTTCCCCAAATTTTTTAGGTCATATAAAAGTATTACAATCGTAGGGTCGCATCGGTCGTACTTACATTCGCTTTACAGTGCATCTAAGGGACGGATGATCGACGCCAACGCAGGCCAGTGAATTGTGAATAATGTTTCAGTGCTTAGTTTTATAACATCAAAATGACCTCAAGTACAGTTAGTGATATGCCAAACTATGGTGAACTGTGTGAATCAAGTGTAAAACATTCAGAATATATGTATCAATATGGACCACCGCATCTATATAATAATTACCAGCAACACTTTGCAAATTATAACAATGAGTTTACGAACATAAACAATAAAAGAAGTTACAGTGATAGCGCATATAATAGGCACATCAAATCTGAGTACGGTAACTATGCACACTATCCTACTAATTATAATCCTGGTTATCCAAATCTGGGAAATGATGTCCGGGAAGTTCCTGAGAATCAATACAACCAGGACAGCTACATGTACAACAATGGCGTACAATCATCTGAAAGAACTTCCATAAATCCAGCAAAATCAAATCAACCTTATAATTATAAATCTAAAATGAAATTAGCCGACGAAGTAATGCATGACATGGCATACACATCTAACGACAGTAGCCACTCAGACGATCAACAAGAAATTAAAAGCATGAGTTACAATAAAAATATAAACAGCCATACAAAAATCGACAAAGTCATAGGAGGTGGAGCTTCTGGTATAGAAGTCGCTAAGTCATCGGATACATCGAAAGCTTGTCAAGATATGACGAGGGTCAGTGCAAGCGGCAACAATGAGGATTACGCAGATACCAAAATGGCAGCAAATCCAAATATACAAAACTGCAGTTTCCCATGGATGAAAGGTACCTTACCTACATTGTTACATACTTACTTATCTACATAGTTTTGTTTATTCTATTATTTACATTTTGAAATATTATAATGTTTATTTAAGTTTAGAACCATTTAAGCTCTTTACTGCATCATTTGTTTTAAGATTATACAATTTCTGTTTTAGCTGAAGAAACAAAAACAGGATCAAAGAGGACACGCCAAACATATACTCGTTATCAAACCTTAGAGTTAGAAAAGGAGTTTCATTTTAACAAATACCTCACAAGAAAACGAAGAATAGAAGTATCTAATGCGTTGAGTCTTACTGAGAGACAAATCAAAATATGGTTCCAAAATCGACGAATGAAAGCGAAGAAAGACGGTAAATTAAATTTAACTCCTGATCCATACGTTACGGAAGATTATAAGAAGACAAAATTGAGTAACTTTGGAGGTTATGTGGATCCTATACAAACAATTCCAGGTTATACAAACTACGGCAGTTATCACATGAATACTGAACCACTAGCTAACATGGCTCATTTGGCTGAATCTCATATACCAGGAAACGGGATTTCTCCACCAACAATGATCTAATCTAATTTATCATATTTTCTATGATAGTAGGTCTATAAATCAAAGCCATAAGTAAAATACGTATTATACATAATATTATAATCGTTATGATGTATTATTTTTAATAAAATACGTGCCTACATCATACTCAGGCAGAGTATGATGTAGGCACGTATTTTCGTCGTCGTTAATATAGCATCGACGATGCGCTGGCGCATGCAAGATTACTAGACTAGTGGAGTGGCAGTCTTCGAAGATTTCATGAATTTAAATTAATTTTTAACCGTTTTGTATTAATAATCAAGTATTCAATTGAATTCCCTGCTTTCACTAAAACAAAGATAGGTTTTATAAAATCATAAATTAGTTTCAGAGTAAAAGTGATTAAATATGAGATTAGTTTTAAAGTTTTTGTAAATATATTAAATGTATAAAATAATAATTAATTATAAGTACAATGGTTCCTAAACGTAGTCTATGTTACTTTAATAAAAAAATATTTAAACTAGGTAAGTATAAATTATTTTACAACTTAGGTAAGTGAAGATTACTATTGTTTGGAATATTAAATATTATATCGTCCCGGTTAGGAAAGCAAAAATAGAATGTTCACTATGGAAAAATGCTTTAAAAAATATTTTCATAATCGACTTAACGTTGAGGACACCTTAAACTTTACAAATTGCCACATTTCACACATTATATAATTAGCTATATTTTAACATTCAAGTAAGTTTTCAGTTTTTCAGCAGGTATAGTGGCAACATTATTGATTGAAACATCAACTATTAAATTTTTATAGTTGAAATGAATTTCAATAGTTTATGTTAACATAGTACGATTAACTTAAGGTGACCTACAGGTATTATTGTAACTGTAATGTTACTTTTTCCTTTTTAATAGGGTTATGTAGGTTTATAAATTATGTACAAGGTGTATCACTAGTCATTATTGAATTCAAAATGTATCATATTTTTATAATTTATCTCATTATTTTTAAACTAATAAAGCATAGTATTAATAAAAAGTAGTAAAGTTTCGAGTACATTTTAACCTTATACATGTAAAATATCTTCTATTATATCATTATCTAGTATAAATCCTTTACTTATATGTACCTCAAGAGACTTTTTAAAAATATGTACATATTCCTAATAATTTTGACGTATTTTATTGAAATTAGAAAGATTTTTTCAAATTTTAGCTTTTTATTTACTTAATTACCAATGTAATTCTGTCTCGAGTCTGTTAGGTTGCCATCATTTTTATATTATCATCAACATTTGTTTTTGTTATAAAAGCTTAAATACCTGTTTTACAGTGTTTAAATTAGTAAGTAGCTTAATTAATAAAAGTGACAAAAAGTAGCCCCTTCACAAGCTCAATAGTAAATAAACTTTAATCCTTTGACTACCGAGTTGAGTCCCAAGGGATGATGTACCCAAAAATATTGAAGTATATTTTGGCATGTTTTGACGCGTTATTGACAGAAAGTATCGATGACAAACAGGATTTTTGCTTCGTAATCCTGTTATGGGATCCACTACCTGTCTTCGCAAGAGTTAAATTCGCAAAAGTTAAACAAAGAGAGAAAATAAATAAATGTTTACGATAGGTACATTGTGCTTGACTTTCTTTTTTTTTTTCAAAGCTGTGATTCACAGTTACACTGGATCAATTTGCTTAGTTTGTTCTTTGCCCGTATTTTTATTTCAACAACTCATCAAAATATTTTAATTTAATTTAAAATTAATTGATTTTAATTAATTGGAATTAGCACAAATCTACTTGTTGCTAACTTCATACGTTTCTTTCTTTTTGCTATAAACTTCTCGTCACCGGTGTTTATGCTAAAAGAGAGAGCAAAATAATCACAACAGGGCAGGTTAGAAAGAGAAAGAAATGTTATCAACCCCAATTTTAAGGGTGAACCGTGAACACCGCGCTTGTGCAGACATTTTAACAAACATGGCGGATATTTTAGATTTAGAATAGTGTTTTCGTTTCTTTTTAAACGTAATAAATATAAAAGAGTGGATGGATGCGGTAGGTATGTAAGAAATTTTGAATCCTGTGATTTCGATTTAATTATTTGCAAAAGATTTTCATGCATGGGTGTGCAATGATGAAACAAGTGATTTAAATGTTTGCTTTATAAGAAGCTACTCGAGAAGCTATAGTACTCGTGATGTTTGTACAAAAATACAAACCAAAAAGTCTCAATTTCTTAGTGCCTTTATCTCAAAACCTGGTAACTTTTTTGTATGACCCATCGCAGCAGAAGGCAGAATTTTAAAATAAATTGTTTCTAGAATTTAGAAATCATCTATACCTCACAAAAAATATTTAATCCGTCCAAATATAATTTTTCATTTTTATTCGGCGAGCCATTTAGTATTAAAATGGGTTATAAAATGCGCATTAAGAATGTACGTCAGTGATTCATATGAACAGAATCCTACGTTCGAACTTCGAAGAAGGGCGTCCATTGAATGTGTTGAATACCACCTCTAATTAATCCTTAGAATGTAACGTAAGAAATATACTAATGTGTATTCGAATACAAATAACTTAGAGTTTGTAGCCCGCTTAATTACATCGTTTTTAATTCGTAATCCTATTTTAATACCCTCCTAAACATTTGTGGATCTATTCTTGATAAGGTCTTATTTTTTTTTGTTAAAGGAATTACGAGTAAGTACATGGTATTTTATTTAAGAAAATATATATTTTTTAAAATATTAATATTTTATTATTATAGCGTAATTTTATAAAGAAATAAAAATAGTTATCTAACGTTTCACCTATCTTAGCTATTATGATGCTACTTATCTGGAATCCGCAAACTAATTTTATGTTGAATAGGTATCTTCTATAAGCAAGATTTTTTTTATTTCCAAATGTTGCAAAAATTCAGATTTGCGTAAACATTCTTTGACTTGACTTATTCCCTGGACCTAGCATTGTGATACTCATGGTAATGTTAGGTACCTACTCTAAATGTTATTAATAAAAACATAATATAAATAAAACAATCAGCTTTAGTCGCGATCGGAACACGTGTTATAAGGAGCTTTGAACAGCGAGCTTCAAAGTATTTTCTTATCGAAACCTATAAATTTTACCTTAATATGATAAGTAATGAGTAATTTAAGGCATGGTTTGCTATTTCATTGAATTAAATTATCTCTAGTGCATATGCATTTGGTAAATGTAAACTAATATTGATAGTTTTATCTTGCACCGATGTTAAGAACCTATTTGTTGTACAAACTACTTAATAAATACCTAAACACTATATTTGACCAGTTTTACCATTATTAATAAAATAGTAAATGCAGTACCAGTACTAGGCAGTAAATTATTGTACAAATTAATTTAGAAAATAATCCAAATATAAAATCACTAACATACAGTAAAACAATTTTGCTAATGGCGCTTGGCTGTCGTCGCTTTTCTAGGGGAATAACAGACGATGTATGAAAAACGACGATTCTCCAAAGCCACTGAGATAGTGGTAGTACTGTACTAAGGATGACAGGATTTCTTGAAAGTTATTTTTAGCATTCTTGGCATTTTTTTTCACAGCGTTACCGTACCATAAGATTCATTCCACACAGATTATACTCAATATATAAAAACCATAAACCGACTACGGGCTATTATCACGCATCTACTGACATCTAATTTATTAAAATTGGATCAGTAGATTAGGCGCTTCGGTGGGACAAACATACATACATAGACTGCCAAAATGCCCCTTCCTTTTGGCTTCGCCGTAGTCGGGTAAAAATAGTTTAGGTAATATCAAAAATTACCGACACAATATCTGCGCGCGGTCCGAAAAGTTGTGGACACATTACAGAAACATCAGTGTCCATACAAAAAGGGAGTAACAAAAGAATTCGCGGGGCATTGTCCCGGGATCATTTATCACCAACGCTTCACTGGCACCGTTCGGCAGCAGATCGCCGATCTCTGAGGGTGATTTGCTTCAGAAATCGTTAAAATTTTACATGCGACCTTCGATACTGTCAAAACGATCCAAAAGCCACGGCAAGATAGACCTTATAATACTTTATGTCAAGCCAAAAGCAAAGCTTCCATCGAGTAGTTAGATTTGAAGACAAACTTATATTATCGAATTCATTTTCAGATATTTATGAGTAAAGCAATAAATGTTGCACAAATCAGTAGCAGTTCGAATCAAAGACACAAGTCATGTACCTTGACATAATACAACGTAACGTAGGTAGGCGCCCGAGAAATGTCCATCAACGTCCACTCTAATTTGAGCTGTCCAGCTTATTGGAAAGTTTTCTGTTACTTTATGAATTTATAGGTTTCGTGAGAGAGCTCAAGGTTCGGTGGTGTAGGTATCGACGTCAATGTCACTTATGTGTTTAACCCGGCAAGTGGATGGAGGAAATGATATATGGAATAGCAACCGTGCCGTTGCTGAAACGAATAACTTTGTGGAATCATATGGAGAGGATATTACAGAAAAAAATATATTTTACAAATTGTAAAACTATATCTTCATCAGTTAATATAGAAACATAAAAAAAATGTATGTTTATTTATTCACGATCGAACGAAATATATAATTTAAAAAATATTACTTATATTATAATAAACATATTATAATTATAATACCTTGGTTTCACTACTTTCTACTAAGTTTGTCAGAGTTGAGAGTGTACTCTGACTTAGTAGAAAGTATTTATGAATATAAGGTATTGAGATGGCTCCTTCCCATCTGGCCACTTTCCCATCTCGCAACCCTTTATATTTTATAATATATTGATAAAAATCGGCGTGTCGTTACCTTTAAATTATTCATACATTTATAGTTACTTCATACAGAATATTTCAAGAGTTCGAATATGTTTTGTTTAAGTTTAATGTATGACGACCTCTATGCCTCAGTGGTTAGGCGCCAAAGGAATAAAAATATTCTGTGTTCCTGGGTCATGGATGTGTATTAAATATGTTTCTAATAATGCAATACAAATATTAAATATATTATGTATATTATTTGAGTATTAAATATACTTCCTGTTGTCTGGTACCTGTAACACAAATTCTTCGGATATGGCACGGATGTGAAGCGTCCATAGACATCATTAGTAATGTGACCAGATTAGTTTTATAGCAAATTTTATTAGCTTTGAGATTTAAATATTATCATAGGTTCAAGAGGATGTAGCAATGTGGTATAACACATTGCTACAGCCTTGACAACAACGCCTATCGGGAACAGCTAGTACAAGATATATGTAACTATATATAGCTACATACATCAGCTTATACTAGCTGTTCCCGACAGGCGTTGTTGTGACCATGAACTGAAATAAATACATAACTACCGACAACTACACCTATAATATAAAGTTGTGTGCCTCGTCACACGGTTTGGACCATAGAATAGGCATTTATTGCTGTAAATTATTTTGACATCAGACTGATCAAGCATCATGTTTATTTTATTCCAATCATCAAGCAGGAAACATCAGCCTATTCGTGGGTGTTACCTTCTACACGCGGAGGCCATAGTGATGTTTTTTGTACCGTGTTATGGTAAAAACTGCATATTTTTCACAACAATATTATTGTTGTGAATAATATGCATATTATGTTATAATATTGTGGAACATCAAACATTAAAAAAATATGATCCAAACATTTTTACAACGAAGAACGCTTTTAATTTAATTTAAAAATATGTTTTTACCCGACTGTACTATTCAAGCAAATTTTCCATATTTTGAAGACTGTCCAAACCTTCAAAAATATAAAGGTAACGACATGCCGATTTTTATCAATATTTAATATGTGTTGCGAGATAGGAATGTGGCCAGATAGGAAGGAACCATTGATACGGGTGTTTAAATCATAATACTTTGAATGTTTTAAACTGTACCCAACGCATTAATGTTATACTAATGAGAAAAAAAAGTATATATTAAATAGTACCTAAATCTTATCTTTTGATCATGTTTGCATTTTTTTTTATTTTATGGTCAACCTACGAATACACATTAGAATATTAATAAAGCAGGTCCTAATTCAACTACATTTTCTTTACATATCTGCAGCATTTCAGCAATTATTATACATCTGTATAATAATTGCTGATAAAAATACGATATAGTTGTGAGTTTCATTTTTTGATTTAATTTTTCATTTCAATTTCCTCTTCATTTTAATATTTTGTTTAAATTCAATCTTGTTTGTCAACTACCGTATTAATGTAGACCACAAATAACTTACAACTCAAATGAAAAGAAACGAGTAAAATATTTTATTTACTAAGTGATATATTATTAAAATATTACAAGATGTTGCCCCTGACTTCGTACGCGCAAAAAGAAATTCCGCAGGAGTCGTGCATTTTGCCACGATAATAAGTAGTCTACGTTATTCCAGAGCCTAAAATACTATCATCCCAAATTTGAACAAAATTCGTTACGTAGTTTTTGCATGAAGGAGTCACAAACATTCATTCATACTCACAAACATTCGCATTGTAATAATAGTAGTAGGATACTGGATAGTAGGATAAACATCTCTATAGAGATCCAACTCCAGTTTCGACCCTCCGCGAGCACTAAATTCCAAATTGTTTTTGACTGACGGCTAAATGTAAGTTAACATTGTTTGAGAGACGCACCGCAACCGTTTACCCAGATATTACTAGCAGATAATATTCGAAGTGTACCTAAAATACTTTTCTTTTATATTATTACTTTTAATGTTCTGTTATTACCTAATATAGAAGTTGGTATTAAAGATTGAATGTTATTATTGATAACTATTTTAGCATTGCTATTACTCCATAGAAAGTACATATTATGTATTAATTTCGATTTAATTGTTTGTTCCAGATCGTGTGGCTGCTTTTTGATGGAAAGGAATAAAACATAACATTGATTCCATGCCTTTTTTATCTCTTTTCATAACTGTTTGTCCATGCTAGATGATAATATATTTTTCAGATTTGGTATTTTAGCGAAAAGATTGAGCTGTTTTTTACACTCTAAACTCAATTTGTTAAATAACAGTAAGTAACATTTACGACGGCAAATGCAATTATACCACAGGATAAAAAATATAAAACTTACGTATAGAGAAACAGCTTTGAAAATAACGCTTGTAATAGTGCAGTCAAATCGAAAGCTAACTATGTAGGTGTTTCTCTGTTCTTTCTTTAGTCTGTGGTTATATCGCCAGGAAAGGAGAATTTCAAGCTATTATTAAAACCTCTCTGGCTTGTTGGTTTATCAAGCACCAATTTTGACGTCGTCTTCTTCCTTTTTAAAATTATTTTTTTAATATCACCAGCCAGTTTTAATAACATCACACGCTGCCAGGAGTTCGGCAGTATTAGTGTCGAAAGGGCAGGTTCAGAGCGTTTGACAAGGGGCGACAGTTTGACTAATGGTGCTCAAAGTCAATGCTGCAACATTGCTGGAATTTGTGCTAAAGCAAACGTAAAATTAAGGTACCAATATTGGCGAAATTAAATTGTTTATACATTTTTTTTTTGGTGTGTGGCAAATGAAGAAAGTAGTGATTAAGACTTGATGAAATTTAAATTATGTTAGTATGATATAGTTTAAGAAGTAACCTTTCCTGATAAATGTGTTATTCAACGATGAAAACCCCGTCCAAATAGCATTAGTAGTTGTTGCGATATTCGTCTGAGAAAACATACAGGTCAAACTGAGAACCTTATTTTTTACGTCGGTTATAAACAACAAGTACTTTTGCTTCGCTACTGAACCCAGGCTGCTAATGTTGACATGCTGATTGTGGATACCTTACTAATAAAAGTATTTACACAACGGATAAGCTATTCAATGTTGCTTTTTTTATCTGGCACGTTGGAAAAGTTACTTGACAGATGTAGACAACATTGAATAGCTTATCCGTTGTGTAAATACTTTTATTAGTAAGGTAGATTTTTATCTCATTAGTCATCATCCACCTACAGCTAAATTAACATCTAAGTCACAAACCTACAGTCTGAAACTAGTTCAGAGACAAACTACAAATCTTATATATAAAAATTAATTGCAATTCCGATGTCTCGCTAAAACCCGAGAACGGCTGGACCGACTTGGCTAATTATGGTCTTGAAATAATTGTGGAAGTTCAGGGAAGGTTTAAACGGTGAGAAAATTGGAAAAATTGTGGGGGAAAATACTAAAAACGACGACTTAATTTTCCCTTACTCACTGTTTATTGTGCTCAATTTGTCACTTGACTGTCCAATATTTATAGGTGCGTTCAGTTTACATAATATTGTAACTATTTCTTTACTCAATCTTCATTATTTTGAAGTTTATTTTGAACCAGCCCAAAACAATATCCTGATAAAATAATATTTTATAGAACTCACATTTAAGTTTCCTGGGACCGACTTAAAAATTATGAAGATTGAGTAGAGAAATAGTTAAAATTCTAGCCGAATTTAAAAAGAGAATTATTTATATAACATTTATTTCATACGTTTACGTGCATTTTTACTTTGGAAGTCGGTTTATTTTTTTCTTTTTTAGTCATATCTATTATATTTTTAATACCACATTATAGAAAGTTTAAAAGAAGCGTTCAAATGTATAATTGAATACGCGCCAAGCTTTCATAAGGTACCTATTGTATATAAGACAATGATTGATTAGTATATAAGACAACAATTGATGATTACTGTAAGTTACATAATAGCCTATGCTTGCAGTTCTTAAAATAACGCCGAAATTTCCAAACGTGTATGTATCTTTAAAGACAAGAGAAGAAAGAGTAGTTCTGTTCAGTGCTTTTGGATCCAGGGTACACCCTTGGCACAAAATTTTACTTTTTAGTAGCATATGCTCGATTTACACCACAAAAGTCAAATCCCCTATCAATTTTGAGTTTCCTCGATTCCTCATGGATACCATCATCAGGTCTCCACTTTCGTAACTAAAGAACCAATTTCGAATTACGAGTATACCTATTACCCATTACAACAATAAAATATTTTACAAATGGGTCCACAAACGGCAGAGTAAAATTCAAGGATATGTCGATACATATCCTTGAATTTTTTGCGCCAAGCTACATCGATATGTAGCTTGGCGCAAAATCTTACTTTTTGGTAGCATATCTTCAGAAAAAGTAGAAATCACTAGGAATATGTGTCCATATAAATTTCGAGGAGTTCCTTCGATTCATCATGGATCCCATCATCAGATTACCACCTTGGTACCAAGATGATGGGATTACCTGGTTGGGATTATCCCTATACGGCAAAAAAATAATTTTGAAAATCGGTCCACAGACGGCGGAGTCATCGTTCAACGATTATTCTGCCATATCATACAAAAAAAAATAAAAGCAATAATAGTAAAATATATATATATATATATATATTATATAAGCTATATATACATCCGAACGTATAACCACCTCCTTTTTTGGAAGTCGGTTAAATATGCAGTATAGATATTAAATTGATTTTTCTCTTCCAAAACTCACTGTATACTAAATTTTATAGAAAAACTTGCAGCCGTTTTCGAGATAACGATTATATACAAGATTGTCTCGTTTAAAGTAAATATAGACAAAATTTTGTGCAGTTATAGATTTTACATTCATCAAAAATTCATTGGCACATTCATTGGCATCAAAAAGTAATTATTATTTTGTATTTTAGGCTCTCCATACATAATGTTTCATCTAAATACCTACTTAGGGTCAATCACACCGAAACAAAACGATACGCGACATGGTGCTGCAATTTTTAAAGAAAGCTGTTCAAAATTGAACTTTATTTATTACACAAGAAGATACACTTTTCATTGCAAGAGTTCGAATGTCAGGTTGCACCGCGCTTCTCGGCGCATGTGCAGTGTATGACTGATGTCATATAAAACGTGTAACTCTTAATGTAGTGAATAAAGTTTAATTTTTAATAGCTATCCTTAAAACGCCGCGTAGCATCGCATATAATATTGTAAAGGCATGCCTTATTAGGAGATAAATTAAAGGGTTTATATTTTTGGACTTCATATATTATTAATAGCGCGTGTACATAGGTGCCGGCAGGGCGACATACCCTTACGGATACTAATTAACAACTGACCTTACTGAACTAACTCTTAAGACTAACTAGGGGCAACATTCATACATACATGCTACATAATACATCTATACAAGAGACATATGTGCATAGTTGCTTATGCTGCACGTTACAGTAATAATAATAATAATAAACATCGCGCTTCACACCACGTCAATCTGGTCCCGTAGTAAGTTCTCGAAGAACTTGTGTTACAGGTACCAGGCATCGTTTATTTTATACTTTTATATTTTACACATATTTAAGATTTTTGTTATAATATTACACATATATTTAATACACATCCACCCAGGAACACGGAACAAAATGTCCATAGGCGGGATTCGAACCCGCGACCCCCGGTTCGAGAACCAACACGCTCAAGCCATGGAGGTCATCTAAATTGTCGCGGTATGAACTGACCGTAAGATAGAAACGCAATTATCAATGCTGATAGGCTATGCTAAATACTTTTAAGTAAAATTATTTTGAATGAAATCGGACAATAACTTTTGTAGCAATTTGAAAAAGGCTATTGCGCGATGATATTCTACAGAACCCTTCTATAAGCCGTGTTCCAGCATGCTCTTGGTTAGTTTATTCAATATCGAAAACGTCTGCAGCGAATAAAGTTTTCTCGAGCGAGTTTTATTTTCTCTGTAACGCATCTACTATTTAAGGTAAGGTGATATATTATAATATGTATATTTAATTTAGAGTATATAAAAATTAATTCATTGATAAATTTTAAGTAATAAATAAATAGAATAAAAAAAGGAAAACTTACAAATTAATTTTATCTCGGAAGGGCTACTTGTAAAAGCGCCATCTGTTGGTGCATTTCAGCGTAAAAGAAAACTGAAAGCGCAGCGGAGTCGCGGAGCTTTGCAAGAGCTTAAAGTGTTTATTGTATTTATTTGGAGCGTAAACGTAAGTACTTCTACCTACTTGTATAATATTATTTTAAATAAGTACTTAGGACTTTTAGATCTTTTAAATATTAACATTTCCCAACAACAATCTTAGGCCTTGATGCCTGCTAAATACTTTAAATAGTTTGGAGTAGCTCCTATTATGCTTACTATACAGAACGTAAAGCTAAAATCCTGTCAATTTTTTACGCGTCAGAAATTTTTCTGACATACAATTGGTAAACGACATGGTAAGCAGTAACCACTGCCCACGGAAAACCACAACACCAGAGGTTTGACCACAGCAGTGACAACACTATCATCTACGTTACCGGTCTTTTAAACACCTATAGTACAGCGAAACACAACGCTAGCGTTTTTCTTTGAGCTCCTGGTATTTCTCCGGTAGAACCCACTAAAATTATGTGTATTTATCTACCTAGTTGATGCTAAATGTATCTTATCAAAATTAGGTACCATTTTCGTATAAGCATTATGTCGCAGAAAATAATACTTATTTATTTTACTTAAAGGAAAAGCAGTTATAAGGCCGCCAGGACCAGCGCTAGCATCTGCATCTATAAGTATATTAAAAAAAGTCGTAAGTTAATTCACAGTCAACAGGACAACCCTTTTAATGGGCCGAAAGACTGTCCTCAATTTGAGGAGAGTTAAGCTGTTGTTCATCATTCTAGATCATCTACAGGCCTTATGTACCTTCGACGGCGGTTATTTTTAAACATGCAGGCTTTAATTTTGAACATACCCCCCCTATAATATACAATGGATAACTTAAACAACGTATTTGTCTGATGCGAACTGTCTTTGTCTGATGCGTTGAAAAAGTCACTTGACAGACAAAGACAGCAACGTTGTTTAAGTTATCCGTTGTGTAATATTTTATTAGTAAGAGGGAAAATGTTTTAGAAGGCATTATTACTTGCTTGCTATACACCCAGATTGGAACCAGCACACTCTTGCGTGCATCTCAAGCCGTCTATCATGGCCAGACCATCGGACACTTTTATTAATTTTATTATATTAATAAATTCCTTCATTAATAGCAACGAGGTTCGCTACATTTACAAGCAGGAAACTACAGATTTGCTCTATGGTCAGCTCTACCTACGTGGCTACGTCTATGGGGCTATCTACGGTACCCTTCACTTGCCCATTTTAGGCGCGACGGTCCTAGCTTACCCGTACATATTGTAAAATGGATATTATGAACATAATATATATTTTGTAGTATTATTAGCAGGTAGCAGAGTATCTAACATAATAATTTTATAAAACGATGATAGAGCTAGCGTTCACCGTCGCAAAAGAAGGTCATAGTGGTCTAGTGGTTAGAGCTTGTCTCTCAACTCGGAGGTCGTGGGTTCAATTCCCGCATTGGAACAACAAAAAATGTTGTTTCCAATTTTGGTTAAAACAATGCAGGCGGATCACCTGATTGTCTGACAAGAAAGATGATCCATGCGTCGGATGGGTATGTAAAAAGTCGGGCCTGCTCCTGATCTCTCGCCAGTCGTGTCGGTTATCCGTTCCACTGGGTTATGAGAGTAAATGAAGAGAGAGTGCTCTTGTGTACTGCGCATACACTTGGGCACTATAAAATTACTCCTGCGTAACTGGCCTAGTTTCAATGAAACCGGCCACCATCACCGAAATCGGTGTGGGGAAGTTATATTTATTTTACTGTAGATCACTAGGGACACAAAATATTGATACAAAACCGTCGGTCTGTAAGAGCACTCTCTTTCTTCTTCTACTCTCAAAACCCTGTGGGACGGATAGACCGACACGACTGGCGGGAGATAAGGCGCAGGTCCGACTTCTTACTTGCCCATCCGACGCATGGATCTTCTTTCTTGTCAGACAATCAGGTGATCAGCCTGCAGTGTCCTAGTCAAACTTGGAAACAACATTTTTTGTTGGTCCAATGCGGGAATCGAACCCACGACCTCCAAATCGACAGCAAAGCCCTAAACCACTGTAAACTGTAACCACGGAGGTATAATTATGTACTCTTTCCGAATTTAAAATTTGCGACCTTATATCTCTCGATCTACCGACCACCCGATCCGCCATCTTGAAAAAATGGCGATGTCTTTTGGCATTATTACTTCATATACATGTGATATGAGGAAAGTATGTTCTACAAAATTGAACTAGATACAATTCCAATAGACGTTTTCTGCCCTTACTAGATTCCTATTAGAATGTAGGTATTGTTAGTTGATTCCTATATGCTAACTTTGCTATTTACATTCTTGATGAATGCCGCTAGATAAAAGCATTCTAAATATACTTATAATAATAATTGACAGTAAATTACAGTAAAACCATGTTACTAATGGCCCTCGGCAATCTTCGTTTTTCTATGGAAATGACAAACAATGTATGAAAAATGACGATTACCGAAAGACATCGTGGTCGTGGTCGTACTGTACATAGTTGCTTAAAAATTATTATGAAAGTGCTTCATTCTAAATTAATTACTTACTTTGAAAATATGTGCTACCAACACCATATTATTTAGTATTTTGTGAACAGGAAAGGATTGAATTTAAGATTACTATTGATTATTTTAGTTCTAAAACACACCTAATTAGTAATTACGTATCTACTACCTAATAGCTATCATTCATACCTAATTTGATTCATTCACTTGTAAACTTTATCAGGAAATACTACCTCCTATCTGTAATAGTGGTATGGGAGTCTAAATCTGTCTCAAACAGTTAAGAGACTAGAGATCCTTAAGTGTTATGATTTACTAGATAAAACTATAAGCTTATTAGAAACTTTTATAAGATCCAATCACTTATTATACTATCTAATTCATTCTATAAACCTGCTATTAGATGTGTCTATATCTGCTGTCTATACTCTATGTTGCTCTATGTTCCAAAATGACGTGTAATAGGCAGGTCCTTCTACCGATCACACATTATTTTTCAAGCTCTACTCCCGTTGGTTTTCGTCAGAGTAACTAGCCTATGTAGATAAGCTAATTAACCCACGTAACTCCTCTATATGAACTAGTCTGTTTATAACTTAAGACTGAATTAGGTACTAAAAGGAAATTAGATGTGAAAATGTGGAAATTAGATGCATAGAAAAAAAGAACTGTAGAAGGAAAGAAGACTTGAACTAAAATCTAAATCACCGAACATTTTGAAAGACTAGGTACATTAAATTTACAATTTACTTGTATGGGCAATACCTACTTTTACTAGGATATGTTGGTAGTATAAGATGCCAGCAAACTTGTCAAAATATTCTGAATCGTTACATGTGGCACTTTTTAAAATAGTGGACGAAAAATGTTTTCTGTTGCAATTAACTTTTATTTTGTGAGTTCTTTTTTGATTTAACAGTTATCAAGAAATTGTATTTAAGATGTGTATTAATATAAAACGAATCCTATGTATCTATCATTTGTACTAAATAAAAGTGCTAATCTTAATCGACATGATTAAATAATTGTTTATAACATAATTTAAGTACTCCCACACACACACTTCATTTGCGGAGTCTTAATCAACTCATTATCAGTATTTTTAATTTTTGATGAGTCATAAATAGTGAGCTATTGATTATTTCCATAGTCCTAAGGTTCAAATAACAAGGAAAGGAACATAAGGGTACCAAATAATAACACTGTGTGCGAATACAAAAATAGTAATTTAAGCTTTTAGTGGTATAATAAGGAATAAATAAACGTTATTTCAACGTTTTTAAAACTTTATTTTTATTTCCATAGTAATTGTACAATGTACAGGGGATCAAGTATCCCCTATAATATAGGGGATACTTGCTACGATTCTCAGTGTTATTCTGTTGATTGTCGCAGATTTTTGTATCCAGATAAATTTCATGTATTTTAGTGCCAGTATTTTTAAATAGCACATATGGTGTAGGAAATTAGGTTTTAAAAGAAAAGGATAGGTTAAGATACAAAACACAATCAAGCGTCCCCAGAGAAATGGAATAAATACCTAAATTAAATGACTAAAAGCCAACAATATTTATTATATTTCGTATTTTAATATTAAGAAAGTTTTTCCCAAAGAAAAGTACTAACTTATTCCACGCATTGCGAAGCTACATTTTAACTATTTCTGACCAATCGGCGCTTAGTACGGCACGCGACGAACCGCGCCCACCACTGCAGCAGGGCCAATCAATGTACCATCTGTCGTACTCACTCCCATACTACAGAGAATGTTAGACAGTGATAGCACATGAATTTTCCCCCAACGTCACGCGCATAAGATTTTGATTTAATTATGATGATTATCTTAAAATATTTTTAATATAATATTTTTTATATAATAAGTTGCTATTAAATGTCACATAGACTAATTTCTTAATGTTTATAATTTGTAAATACCGAATATGTCCATTAAGGTTTAAAAAGTAGCAATAATTTTTTAAATAAGGGAATATTTAGGTTAAAATAATAAAAAGAAATATCTGTCAGTAGCTATGAGTTACTTTCGAAGAATATTTAGAAGTTAGAAATGGTGAACAGAAATAGGCACCGTTTTTTTTATTTTTTTTAAAGATACCGTTTTAGATACCTTTCTTCTCTGGCTTTTGCAATTGCTGAATTACCTACTCACCACAGATATCATTTTACTGCCCTAAATTTTTTTAAAATTAATACTTAAGTTTGTACTTTGTACAGCTTTTTGTATTAAAGTTTGCAAATACTGGAATTTTCATAATAAAGGAACAAATATCTAATAAGAATCGTTGATTTTAAGTATTATATTGCATTTAAGTATTACAGTTTAGATGTGTTAATTTATTTGAATATACAGACAGTATTATTTTAGTAAAAAAAACAAAAAGTTGTATCTAATTTTCCCTAGCAATGCGAACTGTTTAAACGTAAGACAGAGCGATGCATAACTAAACGCTCAGGCTTTTAAGGCTCAGGTTTTTTACAAAACAAACTAAATGGAGATCTCATTCATTCTTTTGTGGATTAATTTAACCTTACTAATAATATTATAAATGTGAATGTGAGTTTGTTTGTTACGCTTTCACGTTAAAACTACCATGAAATTTTGCAGATATAGAGTAGACCGAGGAAGGACTTGATCTTTTTGTCGCGGGAAAATGTACGGTTCCCGTGGGATAAGTTATTTACGCGGGAAAAGCCGCGGGAAAAAACTAGTTTGAAATAATATCCAAAAATACTTTGTAATCAGTAAAATTTCAGATCATAAGATGTAGAGACTTCAGAGGTAGGAGGAAGTAACATTAAGCTGCAGCCCATCTCCAGGGATTGCTTTGATAACTTCAAATATATTGGACTTTTTCCCTTAAGTCAAAATGATCAAACCATAAACAATAAAAGGGAAAACACGACTTTTTAATCAGCGAGTTCTTTCTCTACCTTTAAGTAGTCTTATATAATATTCTATTTACCCATTCAGCTAAAGAACTTAGAGCTTATAAATGACTATAGTAGTCTTCCTACTTGTATACCTAATGCTTAGCTTTGGTTGACGATGATGAAAACTTAGCTGTTACAAATAATAATTTTCATTAACATATTCATTACCATAAGTCAAAAACAAACATGTCGATAACATATTGATTATATAAAAAAATCCGAATACAAATGTATATAAAATCCCAATAGACACTGTCCCGTGGGCATAAAATTTATTACAACTTTATAAACCACACGCACATGTTAACATATTATTCGACTGACTTGTCTGACGTAATTTACGACTTGGGGTGTTTTCTCTTTATCTCACCTGATACGAAGGAAAGGGAACACTAATCTTGATTTAAAATGCTCTTATCGATATTTAATTATTTATGCAGGTTGAAAATATTAATTCAAATATTTTAATGGTTTCCCAATCGGAGGGTATTTAAGAATTTTATTAATTATATTATAGAAGTTGTAGTATCAGAGCTTTAACTCAACATAACAACAATATATTATACTTACGTACAGAGAAACAGATTTCATAGAATGATCCAAATTTGAAAATTTTAACGTCCCCTTTAACGGCCCATAATTTTTTCACAGATTCACGGGTACACCGTATACTTGTAGTAGCGCAATCAAATCAAAAGTTTATTGTGTAGCTAGTTTATCTGATCGTCTTTCTTTATTCTGTGGTCGAACTCTACAAGGTTGTAGCGTGAAAACTTACGATGTACTAAATTATGATAGTAATTTTCAACAATATAATTATTAGAAATACTAATTCTTGTGTATCATACTACATTATGTAAACACATCATCCACTTAAAGGTTAAAAAATCTTTAAAAGAGATTCCATTTAAAGGTGTCTGATGTAACTTGTGGAACGTAAGGAGCTGGGATGGCTTTAGTACGTATATTTCTGCCTTAACTATGACCTGGAATAAATTAATAACTACACCTAAAACCTACACCAATACCCTACACCTACATACGTACCTGCCTACAATTTCAATACCAAAAACTACAGCTGCTACTTCCTACAAGCTACAAGCTACTGGGGCCGACCGATTTTTCTAATATATAACTGTTTTGCAGTCTATCTAACCAGAGACCCAAATTTTGCGTTACCGAAAATTTTATAATCGCTTTTAGAATGTTTCTCACGTTTTTTTAAAGTATTTCTCATTGTTAAAACCTTTTCTGAACTTCCACAATTATTTCAAGACCAAAATTAGCCAAATTGGTCCAGCTGGTCTTTTTATCCATTAATTTTAAATTTAACTCTACCTGAAATATTTGCACTGGACAACCACAGCCGAGATCTACTTGGAGAGATATGAAGATGCAATTGGAGAACATAAAACAGGAAGCTGATATGGTTTACTCTCCCTTCAATGAACACGATGTACACCAAAGAACATAATATATTACTAACGTAAAGAATCGTCATTCCACCGATTTACACGAATGACAGCCCGCGGTCTACTCCGTCTAGACCGGGTTGAGTTTTTTCAGTTCTGGACGTTCACGGGGCTGGTCGCTGGTCGTTTCTTGCTTTGACATAATTGACAGTATAATTTCATGATACTTATGATAGATTTACGCGACGTTTAAAGTTATTTAGGTTAGAAAATGGTTGTAGAAATATGAATGCGGAATATTGATACTTCAAACAATGACGCAGCGACCAGCTCCAGAATCTTTATTAAAAATTATTTTTTGCACAAGCAAAACAGGATGCTGAGCATCTTGTGGATGCAGGAAAAGTGGATTAAACTGCTCTGCTGCTTGCTTAAAATGCAATGGTGACAGTTGTACTAATCCTTCACCTACTCGTACAATCTACATCAACGAGATCGACGACGACGACAATAATGAACAATAATGTATATAGTTGATGATATTTTTTTTTTTTGTAAATCGTTATTTTTTACGAAGATCTAATAAATTAACAGTCAACCTTTGGGTTAAGTCAACATTGCTGACATTCGCCGGTGCTCGAGCTGTCATTTGTAGAGAGTGTATCCACTGTGACTATACTGCAATCTACGTCACGCTGCTACTTTCATTAGTATCATCATTCCTAGGATCACTAGGATCATTCCTAGTGGGGTGTATTAACGCCGTCCGACGTACTCGTAAAACAAGCAAACAACAAGATCAGAGTATCTCCAGCAGTAGTTGGAACCGCGCCGGTAGTTCTGCGGGCCGTGGAGGCCACCAAGGTGGAACTCTCGCAACTGGCTACAAAACAGCAGCCATCATCATCATCGGGGATGGCTCCTCCCAGCACCAGTACGCAGTTGTGAACAAAAGTGAAAAGTGTAAATCTCCGCAATTGTCGGTTCCCAAAACTAGTGATAGTGAAATTAGTGATTAATTTTAACACTGATTCAAAGTGGTTTTAGGTGAAACATTCTATGGATATTAAGTTTTAGTTATTTACATGTAGACAACATTCTCTTCCCTGAGTCCCAGGATGTACAAAGTATAATATAATTAGGTTAAACGTGATGATCACCGTATGTTGTATCAGCATACATATTCCACATTGTTCAATTCTATTAATTAATAAATCAGTGTACAAACAGCACTCGTTGGGTTTGGTTATTTATTTATTAACCCTTCTATTTACTATAGAAACACTACAGTGTACACTATATAGTCTTATAAAGAAGCATAATTATTATGAAGATACAAACTACAATACAATAATTGATTGAAAAGTAACCTTTCTACTGCAATAAAAAATATTTTTTAGAACAGCTCTATAAAAAAAATCACGTCATTTTATAAAAATTATTTTTGAATAATCTTATATCGATAAAATAAAAAAAGAAATATATTTTAATATGTGCTCGCAAAAATAGTATAGAACAGTTACAAAAAGTAAACTAGTTCCTCAAATTCAGTGAAAAGAAGCTTAACACTTTGAGTTCCACGTAAAATGATGCCCAACGCCATGCTCGACTAGAAATTAAAAGAAAACTAGATTTAGGTCTTATAAGTTACAAGCAATAACATAATATTATTGATTGTAGCTGGTTACAACTCACACCTTAGTAAAGTAGTTAAACTGCCGTGACGAATAAATCTAATTTCGTACAAGTAAATGACATAACTGAGTATAAAACATGATATGATATCTACCAAATAACATTGAACATTTTTAATACCTACCTTATTAATAAAATTGAAAAATGCATTTGAGATGTTTCCAATAAGCTAAGCAAATATAAATAAATAAACAACCCGTTAAAATGTATCCACGCACGAAGATAACATTAAAATCGCGTCAATCACAATAACCGATGATTGAGGAGTGGGAGATTTAAAAAACAATAATCATCAATCGGTCCATTGAAATCGAATCTGTGTTACGACAAACCTCTAATTAAGCTAATCGTCGAGCGGCAGCGGGAGCGGGCGCGGGCGCGGGCCCACGTGGCGCTCAGGTGCGCCCCGCCCCCCGCCGCGCCCCGCCCGCCGCGCTCGCTCGCCTCACTCGCCTCGCTCGCTCACCGCGCCAGACGCGCGCCGCACTCGACGCTTGAACGCCGGGAAAACACGAACGCTTTTCCGCCGCGATCGCACGTTCCGAACTTTTGGAGCGACAATTCGAAAGTTGTACCGTTTCGTTAATTGTGTGTGCACAAACTTGTGAGATGATTGTGTTGTAATTGTGTTAAAGTTCACAGTTAAATCGCCACTCATAATTTCGTTGGAGTGAGTATTTTTTATTTAATTTTCGGCCATTGAAAATTATGTCCCATTGAGAGATATTGAAGGAGATCAAAGTAAAATCAAAGCGTGTCGGAGTTAATCTTTTGGGACGTCGCAGATTTGAGTGGCGACTTTATGATGGGCTTAAAGTTTATTCCACAAGGACTTATGAGCTTTGGTCAATTGCAATAGTTTTGATAACTTATATTGTTATTTAAGAGTAATAGCTTTTGTATGTTATTCTTATTTTATAATAAAATAAATTAATGAGGTAATTAAGTAGTTAGGTACTATCTAGATAAATGTCGCAACAAGAATTGTGTTGAGATGTTTTATAATATTTTTAAAAGCCAATAGGAATGTTAATTAAACTAATATATTTTTACATTAAATTGCATTATATTCAGGAACTTTATCTAGTAGTCTAAAAAATAAAACTAAAAAAAAATTTGTAGAGTACCTAAGGTGTAGTTCTCGCTAAAATTCATAACAAGCTACTAAGCTTACTTATATAGTAGATAGAGTAGTGAGTAAATACTTGAGTAGATACTTAATGATACTAAAAGGAAGTGAAAAAACAAAAATTAAATGTATTAAAAACACCATTCAGGTCATCATCATAGTTAAAAACTTCTGAGTTTTCCATACGCTGACTCCGCCCACCATGAATTTTCTCTACTCCAATACGAATTCGTCGATAAGAGTTTAGGTGTAATTTTATTTAATTTTATTGTATTTGGATCATTATTTTATAATTAACCACCTACCTTGAATATTGCATAATAATAATATTTACTGAAAGGTTGAACTCAAAACTTACGACTCTACCTATAAGAATTACACACTGCTTGTTAAAAAAAATATTCTTATTTAATATCAATTCAGTAAACTTAATAGATAAAGTCGTTAATGTTTATAAAATTAAAAACATTTTGTTAGGAATGTACTCAAATCTATTTCTTGACAAACAAACGCTCAATTCTGCAGTTAGTTCAAACCGACTACACATATTTTCTCTTATTGTTGGAGTAGTTGTTCTTGAAACAGTCAAAATTAAATTTGTTCAAAGGATGTTAAAAAAACGATGAAGCAATGAAATCGTTCGGCCCATTTAACGCGTACCGGACGGGAGTGACAAAATTTCTACACTGAAATAAACGAACACATGTCGTCTTCGTGTCACGGACAGAATAAGGAGATTTAGATAGCTTACCTTTGTGTACACAGATCACAATATGCTCTACCTACTCATTTGTTAGTGGTCTAAATCTATAAAGATTATCTACAATGAGTTGTATATTTTAGGCGCCATTGAGCATCGCAGAAAATATAATGTTATCATCATCTTCACAGACTACTGACGTCCAAGTCCCCACTGATAAGGTCTGGGTCTTTTTAGAAAGATTACGCTATGCGTAATATCTTAAGGGCCAGTTTCACAATCTACTGACAAGTGTCAGATAGCTTATTGGCAAGCATTGTCTTTGTCGCTCAGTATATAGTAAGCAGCGACCAAACTTCCGGATAAGCTATTCAACACTTACTCGGTGATTGTGAAACAGGCCCTAAGAGTTAAATTAATACTTAGAGCATAGATTTAATTATGGGTCTACCAAAATTATATATAAAATTATATACAATAATAAGACACATTTGATGTTTATTAGCTTCTTGAAACTACTACAATCTCTAATATCAAATAAATCTACATTATGATGTAAAATTACTCAAGGAAAGGGAGGAAGGCAAATGATGTGCAACTTAAACTTAACAACAACCCAAACCTGCACAAGTTTAACATTAGAGATCACAAAAATACCATAGACATAATAATTATTTAAGTCTCACTATCTAAAACTGCATACTGGTACCAGTAGGTATCCGATAAAAAATTCAAAAACAATGTAAATTTTTCGGGCTATAATGGTTATCGTTTATTATCTCATCATTATAACTTAGCTTTACATAATTTTGCGTTAAGTTAAGTTAAGTTAATTAAAAGCTATTTCATTGTTTGATTATGACTACTTTTTATAAAATTAAAAGGCATGCAAGTTTTAAATAATTATAAATGAAACAATATCATGTTTCCATCTTATTCATCATTTTGTAATTCCTAACTTTGAACCGTAACGTTTCTTAATTATTGTAGTTATGTGAATGAAAATTGTTACGATATGGCCGAGTTATTTATTTTTTATAGAAAACATAGTAGATACCTCTAATAAATTACTTCTTATACCCTATTGTTGATGGTATCTATTCAGTTTTCTGTAACAAATAAGTCACAAACAAATCTATATCGTAACAATTTTCGTTTAAGGACAGCTTTCTCAATCCTTTATAGAATACACACTAATGATTTCTTCATATTCACAAAATCACAATTATCTTTGAAAACGAAAAATAAAGGATGGTATAGTATTTAATGTGTAAAATTATATTGGTACTTATATTTAAAACGTCTATTTCTGTCCGTGATAGACATCTTATCCGAATGTATGCACAAAGTTTGGATTTCTATATTATGATTTGTGGTTAAGAAGTTTTAACAAAAGCCAATTTGTCAGCCATTATGTTTTCCGGAGACAAGGCCCAGTTCTTGGACATTATGTTTTTCATACAAACCTCAAAGCATAATATGGTTTGTAATAACAAAACTAGGTTTGTATTAACAAAACAATGTTCATACATTCGTTAACGCGTAGCATGACCACCGGGAACTGCTACGCCTGGATGCATATAAGTAACTTTAAATCGAAAGCTCTCTTCGTATCCTTCACATTTAATTATGATTACCAGTGGATGTTATTGTTAATTTAAATGAAATATGCAATAACTTTGCCTAATGATTTAATGACGACCAAACATGAGGAGGATAATGATGAACCGGAGCTTGGGTCTCCAGAATGAGTTGTAGTCCACCACGATAGTTTACTTGACATTGGCTTTGATTATTAAAAAAAAATGTGCGTTAGCAATTCCCTCCGATAGGTTGGCTAGAAATAAATCTTTTGATAGTGTGTTAATTTAAATTGAAGGAAAATGTCAGAAGCTATTGCCGAGCAGTCAAGAATAGTAAGGACATTAGCTATAAATGTGTTGCTCTAACGATCAATCTTATTTATAGAGTCGTCTACGACTGACTTAGCCGCGGCTCTATAATAACTATTTTGTTTATTTTCAAACATTAAAATGTCATAAAAATAACCATCAGTTAATAACCGAATAAAACTTAAATTATATCAACGTATTTGTATTTAGGGGTTATTAAAGTTTTACTGCACTAAAACATTTTCTTTTATTAGATTCTAGACAAGTGGTGCATTTTTACCTAGTGAAAAATTAGATATAGATTACCATATAGATAGATATAGAATACCACAGTACTGTTTATCTTACTTTGAAAATTGCTACATTTTCTTTATAGTCCAAAACACAAATTAAATAACCCTTAAAAGAGCATGTCGAGACATTAAAGGAGTGTTCCGTAGCCATTAACGAGCAGTAGGTTTTCTTTAAATAACTTTAAATTTTTTGTCCGATTTCGCTCAAAATAATTTTCCTGCAAAAATTTTAATATGACCTATTAGCATGGAAACTTACAAGTTTCTATCTTTAATAGTCAAGAAATGCCACGTGGGGATTTACTTATAAACCGCTTTGGAGGCTGATTAATCGAAAATTATTGACCTTGTAAAAAGTTATGCATAAAACCTTACCTTAAAAATACCAATTTGTCGATACGATGGGCTAGATTAAAAAATATTTTTCATCCCCAGTTCTCATTATGAACCCCGCCCCTAAAATATAAAATATTATTACTTTATGATGCTTACACCAAAATCAATACACGATCTATAAAATTACACCAAAATTCATCAATAATTTATATTCATAACCACAGAAGCGAGAATGGCGCGGGCTGTCAGACAAACACACAAACGAACGGATAGAGCGAAACTATAAAGATTCCTTGGGTACTACTGCACACGAGTCAGCCTATTTTTAATAAATGAGATATTGTTACAGATTACATGTGTTTTATTTGGGATTATAGTTAAAACGTTGATAACATTTTGCTCAACTTCTTCTTTTTCTTGATTTCAGAGCTTTGCTCTTGTCGGTTGTCGGAGGAGCTTCGGCTATTTCTCTTTGTCCTCTGTGAGGATCTTTAGCTCCTTGAAGAGAGAAGACATGACATTTACTTTTTTTATTACTAGATCAATATATTTTTTCTTGGTCTACCCCTTCCCCTCTCTCCTTCTATTTTCCTTCTTAAATATTTTTGTTTATATCTCATATCTTATAAAATGCTTGGGCATCTTTCCCTTCTATTTTCAAGTGTTTTAATAATTTTTTTCTCTTTTCTTCTAGCATCTGTTACCACAGATGTTTTTACTTATTAGTTTTCTTTTCCTTACAACTTATCCGCTACATCTCAAATGCTTCTAATCTTGACCTATCCCTACTCCTCATTGTTCATGTCTTACGTCCGTATAAAGCTAGACTCCAAACGTATTTGATGCTCCAAGCTTTTTATTAGTTGCTTCTTTACTTTGAGTTTTATCTTTGATGTTAATATTTATTTCTTTTTATTAAATTCAAGCAATTCCGGTTGTAATTTTTGTAGTACATCTGGAGTCGTCACTTATTATGCTTCCTAGGTATTAAAATTCGCTAACCATCTCTATTTTGTTTCTATAAATCTTAAGTTGTCTATAGTCTCTTCGTAGTCCATACACATCTCTATCCGATACTATATTCATTCCATATTCCAAAAGCATTGTGTTCATAATATGATAAAGCAGTTCCTGTAGCTGTTCTTTGCTCTCGTCTACGGCTACTATATTATTAGCAAACCGTATGAAAACATTTTTTCCATTGGGGGAAAAAATATTTTCATACTCACGTATAGTATTTTCGTTTCCTAATTTTTATGGCATGTTCATTTAACATAAACTTGTTTAAATTTATTTAATGCTATACTTGTGCTTTTTCCTAAATCTATTCTTTTATCTATTAGAAGTTTAAGTGTTTAAATTGTCTCTCCTGTACCCTTATTTTTTCTAAATCCGAACTGCTTTGGTGCTGTTCAACTTATCCTTAAAAATATCTTATGAGTATTTAAATAATAATAATATCTATGGACGCTTCCACACCACATCAATCTGGTCCTGTAAGTATAAGTATCCAAAGAACTTGTATCACAGGTACCAGACAACGGAAATATATTTAACACTTTTCTACTATACACATATTTAAGATTTTTATTATACTGTACATATATTTAATACACATCCATGACCCAGGAACACAGAAAATCTTTTTGTCCCTTCAGCAAAATACGAACCATGCTGCTAACCACTAAGCCACAGAGGTCGTCATATTATTTAAATCTCATATAACAGTATTTTCATATTACGTAACTACGTTGTAAAGCAACACTTTGGCACGGGTTTCGTAATATATAACATTTAAAAAATTAAATCACATTTGCCAAAAATATTACATTTTAACTCGAAATTTAAAAATAAATTATCATTTACATTTAATTCAATTTATCATTAACATAAATCGAGCATCATTATTTGTCAAAATATATCATTAAATAAATCGGGCAAGTGGTAATTTGCCCGGGAAGATGTATGCAGCGGGCGAGTACATAAATCGGCAGAGTCACAATCGGCCTACCGCTTACACCCATAAACCTCTGTGGACACTTTTATGGCTCTACCACGTGGCCGGATTTTTTCTCCACTTGACATATGTACGCTTTTGAATGTCAATTTGTATCATTAGACCTCCGTGTTGATATCGATAAGATTTATAGAGTAACACGAAAAACAACGTTTTATTGTAGTTATGACAGAGCGATTGCTAGGAGGGTCCTACTGCATTTCCTCAAATAAAAATGCAATGTAACCATAACTTAAATTAAATGCTCATCAATTTATGTATATTTTATTTATTAATTATCATCATTTTGAGAAGAACGTGTCTGCTGGTAATTAAAAAAATTAGGAAACTAAGTTTATAAATTAATTATAAAATAATATTCACTAAACATAATTACGTCATATGTGAATTAATTTATCTCCCACTTCTATTAAGACACTTAAGTTATTATAAATTAACTAGCTGGTGCCCGCAATTTCGTTTGCGTGGAAATAGTAAATGGAAACGGAACCCTTTTTACCCGACTACGGGGAAGCCAAAAAGAAGATAATAATTTTGGCTGTTTATGTATGTTATTACCTGACTGCAGAAGGTGTTTGGTATCAAAATAAAGAGCTTGAAGAGAATTTTCCAAAAATATACAACATATTAATATGTGTAGAGTCAGACTCATGCTTGACCATTTTACTATAATTAGTAAAATGGCCAAGCATGAGTCTGACTCTAGAAAAAAGATACTAATACCCCTGTTCATCCCTTTAGGCATTGAATATCGAAAAATCATAAAACATGTGCATACTTATTTTCATTTAGGTCTACATTTACAAAGTTCCAAGCCGAAATGCTCATTAAATAGTTTTCCCCATACAAAGTTTAGTACCCCTTTTTACCCATTAAAAATCGAAGTTTAGAAAATTTTAAATGAGAGTTTTAGTAAATCATGCCAAAGAGCAATATCACGAAATTACAAACATATTTGAGCACAAACAAAAATGTTATATACAAATGTTTATACCCCTTTTTACCCCTTTTGGGAGTGAATTTCGCAAAACACCTTTTTAGAGGACCTATATGTCACAAAAGGAAGCCACGGTCCAAATATTATGTTTCTAGCTTCAGTAGTTTTGCCTCGGCGTTGATGAATCAGTCAGGACATGTTACTTTATATAAAATTAATAGATGGTTCCGTGATTTTCAGAATATATTCCACTAGATATAAAACTATAACAATGTAGCGTACTAGAATAACATACGTTGTACCTATTAGCAATTTAAATAAAACACATTTGTCATCCCGTAACGAGGCGTTGTACTTGACCAACTAATATATTTTATTTCGTTACAGGTCCATCAATCAAGCTCCACTCTGCGAGGACAATTGAATCGGACCGGTACATCTGTAGCACTTAATATGTCCGACTAGACTAAATGTATTCGAGGATGACAACCATCGAGTAGAGTTCAAGGAAAAAGTGAAAAGAAATCTGTTACCAATGAACGACCTAAACTATAACGCCGGGATGAGCTCCTACCAGTTCGTCAACTCCCTAGCCTCGTGCTACGGGAACCAGGTGCCGGGTCGCACTGGGACGCCGGTGGACCAGACCGGCCATCCGGGGCTGCCGACAACAGGAGCGGATTACTACAACCCAAATCCAGCAGCGGCGTCCTATCCCAACGCTTGTTACTCACCGCCGCAAGTGGGACATCACTATCCCCAGCACCCCTATGCCACGCCGGCGTCCGGAGCGCACATGCAGCCTCAGTCCATGATCGACTACACTCAGCTACACCCTCAGAGACTGGGCTCGGCGGCAAGTCATATGCACCAACATTCAAATGCCAGCCCAGGGGCGCTGTCACCGAATATCATGTCAACTGCATCGAACCAGGCGACGGGTACTAGTTGTAAGTTTGCGGATTCCACTTCTACGACTGGAGTGGCTTCACCTCAAGACTTGTCCACATCTTCGGGACCAGGACGGACGTCTCCAGGCTTTGTTGTTGGTCAAAACTCTGGTGCCAGCACCAAGCTAGGATTGACCACACCGATAGCCTCTCCTGTGGAACACAAAGCAAATGTGAATCAGAACATATCCAGTCCCGCCTCTAGTACGTCCAGTAACGAAAGCAATGAAGCAAACAACTCCAGTACCGGCAACACGAAAAACACAAAATCTGGCAGCGGCCAGGCGAATCCTCCGCAGATATATCCATGGATGAAACGAGTACATCTAGGTACAAGTAAGTTTCGTTTTCTTTTATTTATTAGTACGTAGTTCTAAATATTTAAGCAATGTTATAGTCTATTTATCGAGTCAAATCACGAATTATGGGATGTATTGAAATTTTGAAACTTAAAATAAGGCATCTTATCCACTTATTTTAAACTAGTTACTTCAATTATCAAATTAATTTAATATGTAGCGTCTAAAAATACTAATAAGGTGACTTTACGGGCACTTAAAACTTAGAAAACAATGACAATTTTAGTTTGGCCTTGTAATATTTTACCTAATTCACTAATAAATCGTGATTTACAAGTAGCAAATCATAAATGGATCCGCTTCCTAGTCCAAACGGTTCGACCACTCCCCCATTAAAAACCAATTTAATATAGCTCTATTTGTCAATTAGGTGCCAAAACGGAGACAAAATAAATTATATATCTGTTTATAAACCATTAGTATTAATGTATGATCAATGGAAGACTGATGAATGACTCCCATAATAAGGCATAATGGCTTTGTGCAGATTTCTTCGTCGTCTTACGATAGAACAGCCAGGATCGAATATGGAATCTTTTGAATATATTACAAAACAGGCCTTATACTCTTTGGAGTGTAAAGTAGGTATGCATTATTTATATATAAAGGCACACTCACAGTGAGTCCTTGAACAATAACTTGTTATCACGCGATAAAAAAATACTATATTAATGAACTTACGTAATTAACTAAAGTGGTTGTTTTTTGGTTTGTTTTGGACTAAATTAAGATGTTTTATGTTTGGATTCTACAATGGATTTTAACTTTTCATCATTAACACGTCGTATTGTGGAAAGGGATTTGTTTTAAAAAATGTAGGGTGGAATCATGGTATAATAATATAATGTCTGAATTCGTTGACATGAAGTTGACAATTTGTAAGTTATTTCATGTAAAATATATAATATGTAAATAACATAATTAAAGTTATTTTACTGTATTATTTATTAAGCAAAGAGTATAACTAATACAATCAATCGGTGTACCGAATAGGACAAAACAAACAAAACCACTAAAACAATAAAACAAAAATTATGAAACACGGAAGCTGTCTTATCACGTCTTCTTTACATACGACATGTCGGTAGATGTCCTCAGATAAAGACAAGCGCAGATGTTGCGTAGTTCTCAGAATCTTATTGTCTCTATTTTATTTGCTAGCCTTGTCAAGGTCCTGTCTTTATGTTTATCTGTCACTTTGGAACACGCCTTCATCAGAATATGTTGTGTATAGTTAAAGGGAGAATCTAGGAATATTATTAGATATTATAGCTTTGGAATAATGTTCTTCACTTATATTATTACTACAGATGTAATTAACAGTTAGATAAAAATGATGAAAACGAAAAAGTGGAGCAAACTTTACCTGCAACAATGATGGATGATCATGCTAAGTTTTCAGATCGTAATCTATACAAATTTTCATTTAAACACACAAATGTATTATTGTAGGATTCTTTACATACCTAATGTAAAGAATTAGGTATGTATAATACAAAACTTTTAGTAGTTTTATGCATTGATTAATGATTAAAGTTATTATTATTGTAATTTGTAACTACGTACGTTGGCTATTGAATTTAGCACAAGAAATTCAATTCTAGTGTGTATAATAATAATTTCACGCATGTAGCCCGCTACGCAGGTATTAAATATTTACAAAAAAACACCATAAATTTTCAAAATAAAAAGTTATTGGACATTACAGTTTCATGTTTAAGTGCAATATTTCATTCAGTATGCGTGCAGACTGACTTTTGGTATTGCAGATACTTCGTTAGTTAAAATGTGTAATTCTATGGGCACATCGAAAAATAAACAGCTAGGACAAAGTTTTCATATAAGTAATTCCCGAATCTACAAAAACCTTTTTATGGACACGGTCTTATTTTAATACTGGTATCTTTATGTACGTTTTCAGAGTGGACATGAAATTTTTCTATTTAATAGAATATTTAATATAAATTATACTCTTTTTACTTAATAAAATGTTTTGTAATCATTATTGAAACTTTTATGAAAGATTCTTATTCTTAACGATATAATTTCATTATATTATGATACCGCTTGATGTTTTTGAAACCTACTTTAGAAAATATTAGTGTACGATTATTTGACCTCAACGGTACTTATAGCCTGAAGAATTTAATACTACAATATCTGGCAAAATAATCTATATCTGAGATACCGTGATATAGATTATCGTAATTTTGTTTCGTATCAGAATGATCATAATGTATTGAAAATATAGGTTTAAAGTTACAGCAAATAAATCTTTATTTTTGTACTTCTTTAAAAACTTCTTGGATTATGGAAGTAATAGAATACTAAACAACTTTTATTTTGCAGCTTTATTCAAGTGAACTTTTAAAAGTTTTAAAATCAAAATTGTAGATATTATTCACGATTATAAATAACAATGATTTTTATTATTTTAAATTACTTCATACATGTAGTTATATGAGTCTTTTGCCTGAAAATAAATATGATTTGATTAGATTTTTGTATGATAGGTAAATTTTTCGTATCGCTTTGATGTAAATCTACAGTTATATTTGCCTAGCTACGAGTATACAATATTGTTAGCGTAGAGGCCATTTGTTTGTCTCTCTATCCCATATAGGTAAATATATACCTCGATGTGTCGTACGTGAGTAATTAAAATAATTATTTAACATACATAATGAATCGTAAATCAAATAAATTGCATTTTTCAATTGATAAAGTTTGCTATAAATTTAAAATAATCGACAGTGCCACATTAATTATGTGAATTCTATTTTCTTTTGTATACTTAAGGTCGTTTTCTGTCATTAAAAATCCATAGACGGTTTTTCGTTTCCTGTCCAAGTAGATATACATATATAAGTCGTTTCCTTAATCTCCACTAAATATTTTGGTTGATATTCTTTAATATTTATTATTTTATTTTATAAAGCCCAGACCACATAAGATTAAGCCGGCTTAATCTTATATGTTGATATTAATAAAATTAAAAAGTAAACTTTATCTATAAATAAAAAAGCCTTTATTTGACCATGCTAAATTTCATCTTAATTACTAATTATATTTACTTACTAATTGCTAAGTATACATTTAACTTATCAGATATAAATGGAAACTTATACTTTTTTAACTTCTTCTTACAACGTCTATGGATATTGGATAATAACACCTATGGACGCTTTCACACCATGTCAATCTGGTCCCGTACTAAGTTTTCTAAAACTTGTGTTATGAGTACCAAAAAACGGAAAATATATTTAATACTTTCATACATATTATATACATATTATATTTAAGTTTTTATTACATTATACACATAATATGTTATATACATTATACATCCTTGGACCCAGGAATACAGGAAACTTTTTTGTTCCTTTGGCGAGATTCAAACCCGCGACCTAAGGCTTGAGCACCGACATACTTAACCTCTGAGTCAGAGAGGTCGTCAAATACATCTGATTTCATGAAGAGATTTTTGTCAATATCAAACTTTTTTTATTATGGCCAAACTCGGTAAAAAAATAACCTTTTTGTTCCTTTGGTAAGATTCGAACCCGCGACCTTCGGCTTGAGCACCGACGCACTGAGTCAGAGAGGGCGTCAAATACAACGCACAATTACATTTGATTTCATGGAGAAATTTTTTATCAAATCAATCCGTATCAAACTATCATTACTATGGCCAAACTCAGTAAAAAATTAACTTTTAATTTACGGGCGAACTTAAAAACATTGCTTCATGTGAGAAATCAGAAATATGAATATTAGTTGGTGCCAGAAGATGCGCATTTGTATGCAATTACAAATTGTTTTATTATAATTAGAAACAAATTCTAATTACCAAGAGATAGTTTCCAAACAAATAACAAATTGAATTCCAACGAAGATTAGTAGCGGTTGGTTGGTGTATAAATCAAGCTGTTTAGCTCTGACTGCAGTAAATTACAACACAAATAATATGCTCAATTATCACGTAATGCTCTTAATAATATGATACTCTACCTACTGCAATAATATTTACACTTAAAAAAATTCAACTACATCCATACAGACAACAAAAAAATTCATTACCGTGGTAAATAGATAGAACACTTTGTGATGAAATTCCCAATTTCTTATTTTATGAGGTACATTCTTGCGTAAATATAATGGATAAATAATAAATAATGTGTTTAAAAAATAACATGGTTAGTGGAAATTTTTTAAACCGAAAAACCGAAATTATCCTTCAGTCACGCGGATCCCACAAAATCGTTTTCGTAATAGAATATACTCATTAAATTATGACCTCAAATACCAGCAATTCTCAGAAACTAGTAAAAGGTTAAAGTTTTTCAATGAAACTAGTTATATAAAATATCGCAAGCCACTTAAGCCCGACTAAAGTATTATGTGAAGTATGAAATAGATTAAGATAAGATCACAAAATAACCGCAAGCAACGCCTGATCGCAGCTGAACACTCAGGCCGGTACTCACAAAGGGTTAAAAATAAATAACTAAAACTTGTATGTAACAAAATAAATAAATAAATCGGAGGCCGGGGATTAGTCGGGCGCCCGCCGCGTGGTTGGCTGTTGGGTTCGGCGGCAATGACTTTGCAGATTTCGCAATTTCCTTTTATTGCCACACGTTTTGCAAATGGCGAAATCAAATCGTGTACCTAACGATACAAAAAAATTTGAGCATTTTTTTCGTGTTTATTTTATATTCCAAAATAAATGCGAAGGTTTTAGAGTTGCTAAATAATTAAAACCGGCCAAGTTCGAGTCGGACACGCAGCATGACGACAGCCGTACAAAAAGATAAAAATAACATGTTTGTTGTATGTTATAAAGGCAAAAAAAAGCTGAGAATATTTAAACTTTCTTGCTATCACGGTTAAGGAGATACAGCCTGGTGACAGACGGAGAAACAGACGGACGGACAGCGAAGTCTTAGTAATAGGGTCCTGTTTTACTCTTTTGGTTCGGAACCTAAAAACGATGCTTATAAGGAAATATATTTTGTCTTGCTGACGGTACCGTCATTGATTTCGAGAATCTTTTAAATAAATAAAATACCTTTACGGATACGTAAGAAGCATGTATCGTGAAGTTACCTCTTTCGATACTCCCTCAAGAGTAAGGAACTTTTGAGTTGGGAATAATTGATGGCAAGTTTAGCCGCCATAAAGTATAAGGGGAAGCCGTTACTTTTCATACAGCTTACTTTTAAATAATTTGTAGTTTACGACGCGAGGACGGTTAAATAAAAAATACACTTCATTTTACTTTTATTTTCACAAAGTTCAAGTGTACACGCAATATTAACTTCAAAATAAATGGATTGTTGCAAAAATTATTAATATTTTATGCTAATTTACACATTTAGTCGCATTTATGTCGAATTGAAGCACAATAAAACGATAATTCCACATTTTTCATTCTTGTTCTTGTCTGATTCAGTTTCACCCAAAAAAAAAAAACGATAATCTCGCAGCACACCTCAAAAAAAAAACTAGCTGCAGTTCATATTAAGTATTCTGATGAAAACAAATTGAAGCTTAATACGTTTTCCATCAAATACACGGACTTAATAATATGGCTTCTGTATATTAGCATACAATAGCGTAAATCTTCAATTAAATCGTCATTAATAATCGTTTGACACCGATTAATAATGTTGAGGTAAGATTATTATCTAAACAATAATCGTTTGTTAATGCAACTACTCCCCCGAGTTGTTTCTTACAACCATGATTCAGGGAAAACAATGTGCCCATTTTGATTTGATTTGAAAAGTCTGGTTTTTGTTTCTTCCTTATACCAAACTAGCTTTTGCCCGCATCTTCGCTCGCGTGGGAGAGAGTTCGTGGCGATAAACTCCTTTAGAAAATATAGGCTATATGTGCAATATAGTAATAGCACAGAGTAAAAATACATACTTTATAATAAATTTTCACACGTACTTTTTAATTTTAAGATATCTCCTAGATATAATCTCATACGAGTAGATAAGGATAATTAGATTGTATCCGTCTATAAAGCTCCTGAAAATACCACATTATTTCTGATCATTTTTTTACACATAGAATGGGCCATCGCGGACTTTTTCGTAGACCTATAAAAGAGAAACAATCCCACCATAGATTGTATTGTTATTTATCTCCAACGGGTTAGGTTAGGCAGCGATTTCGATATAAGCTCCCAGACGGCTTGATTTTTTCCGACACCTTCAACAATTATCGTCATAAATCAAACAAATTGCACAAAACCTTAACAAATTATTATTATCGACCTAAACCTTCATAAGGAACCACTCTGTCGATAAATGAAAACGGCATGAAAATCCTTTCAGTAGTTTTTGAGATTATCGCGAACATACAGACAGACAGATTCGGCGGGGCACTTAAGTATCCTATGTCCGTCTCCTCGTTCTAAGCTACCTCCCCACAAATTTTCAGCCATATCGGTACAGGTTCTTGAGTTATAAATAGTGTAACTAACACGAGTATCTTTTATATATACAGCTAAATTATAGATATAGATTCTTGTTTGGGTTAAAGAAGGAGCACAAGTACTTAGTACACACATATTATATTAAATTATAGTATCCTCACTATAGCTTGTAAATTAATAGATTATCATTTTCAAAAACCACACAAACCTAGGTTCGAATCTTAAATAGAAAAAACCCGGCCAAGTGCGACTCGGACTCGTGCACGAGGGGTTCCGTACAAAACGCCTAAAATTTCACGTTTTTGTATGGGAGCTCCGCTTAAATATTTATTTTATTCTGTTTTAGTATTTGTTGTAATAGCTGTCGCGGTTAAGGAGATACCTACAACCTGGCGACAGACAGACGGACAGACAGACAGACAGCGAAGTCTCTGTAATAGGGTCCCGATTTATAAACTTTTTGTTTCAATAACACTGGGACTATAATATGATCCGGAATCCGGTGTGCCCGGGAAAATTCATAGCACTGATAATAGAACTTTGCAATTCACAATAGATTTGAAAATCAAAGTATCTAGTGTCGAGCTGTCATATAATATGGCATTGACATTTTACTCGACATTTGTGTGTTTGATTTTCAGCTTTATTATATTTAGCCCAGAGTTATATTATATTATGTTATATGCTATTTTCTATGCTCTGAATTTTCACCGGCCTTCCGAAATCTGTATCCCAATAATATAGTCCCAGCCTTATGGCAAAGCTGCAATATTTGCGCCTCATTTCTAACACCCACAGAAACGTCAAACGCTATGTTGATTCAGTCGTCCTCCTTTTTAATCTCATTAAAAGTTAAAAGGTAGGCTTCTTAAACATTAATTACTTTAATGATTTAGCCATATTTTAATATATAAATATCATACCCAAGTCAACTTTCAAATTCTAAGAAATATGAATAATTTGACATTGGATACAAAAATCAAACCTGAGTGCTAAGTGTGAGTTTTCTTTTCGCATTCGATCCAAAGCGCGTTTGGCGTTTACTAGGAATTTGTATGTGATTTGAACAGCGCCACCTAGCAATTTGACCTAGTAATCGTGTTAGTAAACGCGACAACTAGGTCAAATCACATACAAATTCCTCTGATCAACGAAATACAGCATTGTACAAAATAAGTATCTACGACCTACAACTTATTAAAAGAACGAGTTCGATAATAATAGAAATAATAATTTAATTACAAAGCCAGTGGTCTCAAAAATAAATAATACTATGATTCTTGTTTTACAGTAGGTACAAGCAAAAGCAGTTTTGCATCAAGAGTTCTTAATGCAAAGCTTATTCAAAACTGCACACACAATGAACGCCCTTTAGTGTTTTAATTTCATTTCAATAAGCCATGTCGCCGCAGACACTGATTAAGTTCCCTATAAGGCCTCGCTTGTACAGTAAGCAACACATGTCAGAGACATATAGCCGATTGTAATAACATAAAAATACATAACGTGTTGCGCTGTATACCGCGGCAATATGCTCAGAATTAGCATAAGCATCTTAAGCCATTACTCCAACATACGTGCAGCTTATTTTAATTACAAATGAAAGTTGTTTCTGTATTTCAAATGAGCTGTACAAACTGTACGACCTATGTCAGGCTGTATTAAATTTGAATGTATATGTACTATCAGGGAATCTAATTCACAAGCAGGTAGAGTGTTTTCACAATTTATTTGTATTATAATGACGGCATGCAGTCCCAATACGACATAAATTAAAACAATTACGATGTCAGTTTGATATCATAATGTTTACATATAACGAACAAATTATGACTACGGCCAAACTGCTTATGAATTAGATTCCATAATAGTATAATAAGTTATATGCATTTATTAAAAATGCAGGCATTAAATGCCTAGCATTGGTAGAGTCGAGATAATAAGTTCTTAGTATTAACTACTAGCTGTTGCTCGCGGCTCCGCCCGCGTAAGTATAGTATCCCTCGGGAACACTACTTTTTCGGGATAAAAAGTAGCCTATGGTTTAATCCAGAGTCTAAGCTACTACCGTACCGAATTTCATCGAAATCCGTTCAGTAGTTTTTGCGTGAAAGCGTAACAAACATCCACGCTTTCACATTTATAATATTCGTAAGGATAATTACGTGATTAATTTTATGCGAACATAATTTTTAGACAAAACTTAACCGTTGAAATTGCACGTATCGAAAAATAATTCTAACTTTATGCTCTTTTAATATAAATTGATAACTTAACAAAATTTAAATAAATAAATAAAATTAAAGTTATTCATTTTACTTGAAATTATTCAATAGATTTATCAAATCCAAAACTTTCTTTTAGTCTACAACTTTCTCAGAATAAACTTCAATGAGATTAAATTTGCAATTTGCTTTTTATGATATTGATAAAGCAACACCTCGGGAGATGAATGCTGCCGCTTGATCACCTCATATATTAAGATCTGCCACATTGATAAAGTAAATTTGCCGGAACTTCGGTTGTAAGAATTCGAGGCAGTTGGCTTCATAACAGAGCGCTAGGAAAGGTCAGGCCAGTAAATTTTATGAGCTTAGCGTGTATAAATAAATATATGTTACGCTTCAATTAATCAGTGTTGATATTATTTATCTAATAAAGGGTGGACTGTGGACGCGTTTATATCACCTAGTTGTGACTACCACTCTATACAAAATACGCAATCGCCTTCTACACATTTTCCCCCTTATTATTTAAAAATATTTACACCTCGGATTAGCTAATTCAACATGGCTGATTGGTTGGAAAAGCCACTTGACAGAAAAAGACAGTAACTTGACTTAGCGTATTCTATGGTGTAAATATTTTAATTAATAGGGACTAAGGAGGTTTATGTATTCGATATAATTAAGCAAAAAGAAAAAGAAAGCATTAAATCTGCCTTGCCAGATCTGCCTGCCATTTTGCCATTACCTAGTTGTAATAATTATTACCTACAGCTCACTGCATTTACAGCATTGCAATTATATACAATTTTTACATTTAACTTCTTTTCAAATATCAACAACCTCCTGGTAAAATCAATGCAGTTCTTTTTTTTAATATGTGTAAAAATCACACGACTTTTACTTTCTTGCAAAAAAAAGTCAATAGACTGCATTCAAGTGAACCTAACGTCTTCATCAGTGAAAAAGATGTCAATGCAATTATTGTGTCATATTGTGATACAATAGTAGTGCTTCAATTGTTTCGCTGCAATAAATAACATTTCACAAAAGATTCGCGGTTTTCTCAAAAGCTAAACGGGCTGATAAACATTTTTTTTTCGTGCCGGTCCTGCGGCGATCCAGGGCCTATAAATATTAATACAATCAAATGTTTTGACGGGGCCCTTTTTTAAGCTTTATCTTGTACCTCTGCTCATTTTTTACGAGGATCGAATTCGTTTTTATTTCGTGTTAATTTGGGCAGCGAGGTTGGTCTTTTAACAGATCGTAAAGTAGAGGAGTGTGGGGTGCCGGCGCCAGGTGTATTATTTGCCGAATATTGGCCAATAATTTGGGGTGTTTTATTAAGTGCGTAACGTCTTTAATTTTTTTTCATTTTTGGTGAATATTGGGCACTCGAGAATCTGATACATAAAAAATACGACTTAAAGCACTAGGCACCTAATCAAATACTATTCTATGTACATATGATACTCATTTTAATAGTTTTTAGATTGATAGTTACATATGGCCTTACCAAATTTTTGTAGGTGAAGGTCGTAGGAAATAAACCCTGCAAATTAAAAAATAATTATGTTACATATTATATCATCGTTGAAATACTATTGTTGACAATTTGATGCAGATCCTATGTTATAAAGTAATGTCAAAAAATGTTTAAAACAATACAAAATATTGGGCATTGTCCAATATTTTGTATTGTTTTAAATAAATAATTGCGAAACTTTTCATATTTTTAACATAGGTTCTTTAAGCATTCATTACAACATTACCTCATGAGCTCGTATAACTGGGCAATTGATATTGTACATTGTAACTGTTTAATTTTTACATCAGTTTATAAAAAATGTTTAGCATAACTGCATGCTTCGATTAAGGACATAATATAATGTGATTAGATACAGTCTACTTTACATGTGCTTGTTAAATAATATTTTATCATGGAATGAAATACATTAATCAAAAGCATAGATCTAAGCACAATTACATATATTGATAGTTAACTCGCTGTCATTAAATCAATTAAAAAACGCGATGAATACCTTATTAATTACTAACGGGTAATAAATTTTACTCGGAATCAACTTTTACCGCAATACGAGCATGCCGTACCTACAAACATGTAATCAGCAAGCTAATGGGATTATAGATAATTATTTAGAAATATAAAATTTTCGAATTCCCAGCACAGATTATATCAAATTAGCATAACGGCGATTACTCACACTATATCATTAATTCTTAAATAAAAACATAAATCTCTACACCGACTCTAAGGACTGTAGAACAAACACCCACTGGCTGGATTGCGCGAAATAAATTAGACTCTATATCCGTCGATTAGGGTTGGAAAAAGCTCGTATCAAGCGGAACAGGTTCGGCTTCGACATGATCTGATCAAAGTATCTAAAATGGTCACAGTTAGTGGGTTAACCACTTTAAATTGTCATGTGGCTGATTTATTTCTGTATCTTTTGCGGTCAAACACATTTTTGTGTTCTTACATTCTAAATCTACCTAAATATACGGTTTATTGTGTAACACCGATTTGTCTCAAATATTTAACTGTGTTGAGCTTCCGAAAGATTTATTTTTATTGTAAGCGGTTATTAATATTGTGTTTTTATTACTAACAGCAATTTTAATGGTTTAATCCTCTAGATTGGCTCATTAATAGATTATTATCACAAAGACTGAACTATGTACAGACTATAGATTTGTGGAGTTGACTTGTCTTTTATTTACAACTTAGCAAGATAGCTCATAATATTTTTAGTATTTCATTATTTCAACTGCACAACGACTTTTAGATAGTTTCACATATCGTGCATTATTGTGACAAAAGGTGGAAATCTTCTAAACAGTTTCATAGCTAGGTACGCGTTCTCCACTTTTGTCTTGCGTCAGCAACTCTACATATACTCCTTCTTGCACGCAAAATTCACTCGTAGCATCTTGATAACATTATTTTTACATACAACGTAGAACAGAAACTTTTACTACCAATATGTACTTGTGCGAAATATCGTGACAACACATGGGGAGCGATTATAGATTTCAACATACCGGAGTTTTTAGCCAGAGGCATATTAAGTGTACGGGTCGTAAACTATAATCATTCGCGAGGGCCAATAAATAATTGCGTAGTCCGGGCCTGGTTTTTGTCGATGCGCAGGCGCAGGTAATATAGTCATAAATTTCCATAACCGCCACTCGATCTTATCAAACATGATTTTAATTTGATTTCGGTGCCACACGTGTTGAGGCCCACGAGTTACGACCGCAGTAATAAATACTCCTTAGTAGCACATAATAAATTTGGTAAAATTTTAAAAAACATCGTCGTATAATTAGTATGATTTTATTGTCTGCTAAATGATTTTTTTATGTTGTAGGTTCTATTAATTGATTTTATTTTAGGAAATTAGTTTATTAATCCTTCTTATCTGATTATTGTTTACGATGTCTTTTAAATTTCATTAGATAAACTCCTTTAGTAAAACCATTTTGCTAATGGCCCTCCGCAATCTTGATTTTTCTGTGCATATGACAGACGATGTATGAACAACTACGATTCACGAAAGACATTGAGGTCGTGGTCGTATTTTTCTTTATATTAATTTCTTATATGTATCAAAACATGTACTCAAGTATGTTTTAATACACGAACAAATTGCGACTGTACAAGAACCGCAAAGGTTGCGTTCTAGGCACGTGGAAAGTTTTATAAAAACCATAAAATGAATCCACCATGTTTATTTATTAATTTATTTATAGTTAATTAAGCCGGGTGACCCCAAATTACATCAATGTTGTAGTTTATAAGTGGGTTTTAACATTATCTACGGTACCCTTAAAACTAGTACCTATTACAGCATTAATAACTAAAGGTGAATATTAGCCCAGTTCACACGATATCGTGTAACGTAATTTATTGTGGCGAGTTATCGATAACAGTTCGAGTTAAATCGACATTGTAACAATCGACTCGCACCTTTTACTAAACATTAGTGACGGACAATATGTCATTACAGAGTTTTATTATCGATGGATTCACTATAATTTTCTTGTAATTTTTCAGTTGTGTAATCTCTTGCCTCTACCAAGTATTTTTTATACAACGTAACCCTAATCTGTGATAAGTATCATCAATACGTCAACAGTTTTATTTTACCAATTCCTTTTTTTTTAAGTAAAAGATTAGGTTTGTTTGCTTATGAGGAATATTCTATTGGTGCTCATTTTTACGGATCTTTGTTTGATTCTTAATTTTGTAGAGGTCCTTAGTTGCTTCATAACTACGTAGAACGTAATTTCATTAACTTAGCAAATTATAATCTCTTTAGTTTCATTATAACCATACGTAGTTAGTACTATTGAATACAAGCCAAATTATTATTATAAGATACTAATTATAAATTATAACAGCTAGAACTCACCTGTCGAATTATACTCGCCTCGAATTCACTAACCGACGAAACCGAGATTAACACCATACGACTATTATCTGGTGTCAGACTATAATCCATTTATCACCGCTTTTGTTTACGATCCTCGCATATCATCGACTATTAATTATAATGCGTTCCTCTCTTCGAACTTTGACGTTCTCGCTGTGTGACAGACCAGACGATAAGAATGTTAATGTTACTTGATACTTGCACCTTAGTGATGTCAAACAAAGCATTATACGTCATAACATAACGGTGTAAGACTGATTATCATTTTTCCGCCGATCAATCGTGATTATTGAATTTCAACTTTATTGTTCCAAAGTTAAAATTGAAATTACTTTGCTGTTCAGTCGTACACCTTCCGTAGACTTGAGAATTCTGATGGATGCGGTTATAATTGTTTCTGTATCGATTATGCCATTGACGTATACCCGGACTATTGCTCATTTTATTAATGACTTGAAAGCGGAAGAGGTTAGATGCCCTAACGACAATGTAACGTCACAATTAATATCAAAGCTGTCAAAACATCTGTCAGCGCCGCGTCGTCGGTTGACGTAATTAATTTATAAATTTAATTAACTATTCCAAGATGCCTTTCTTCTGATTGACCATTATTATTTCGTTCGGAGCCAAGATTCAAATTTAGAATCAAGTGTTGAAATATTGTATGAGCATTAAAAATAATTTTAATTAAATTGGCACTAAACTATAATTTACATTCTACCAATGTAAATTTTTAGGAATAGTACCTGAAAGGTGTACCAGCGTAGTAGGTATATGTAAATAAAGAATAATAAATGAGGTAGTTTAGGATAATCTTTATGCACAAATTATGTAAATTCGGTGAGCAAAATATTTTAAGTTCTCAACTTAAAATTGGTTTTTTGTGTTTGGTTGTAATTTATTAGATATTTGCTTTAAATAAGAAGCAAATCTACCACAATGAAATCAATAACGTGTATCACTTATGTTTTAACTTAAGTATATTGAAAACGATGTACCTAACAATGCTATCTACATGATGCGCTATGTATGATGAAACTTATTTATTTCCATGAAATTATAATGAACAATAAGGATTTTTTGTCTATTGAAGTTTCACAACTTCTGTCTTACAGCCGCACTTAAATATCTCCGAGTGCGGCCGTTAGAGGTGTTTAAATATGGCTATTATTACATAACTATTAACCTCTGAGGCGCTCTTTCTAAATTTGAAGAATCACTTTGAATGTTTACGTAGATGATATCGCGAAAATCGATACAGCCAGTTGGAAATTATCTAAAATTAACGGTACCGTATAAACCAGCGAAGCAACGAACCGGACCGGAATTTAAATAGTCTGAAGACAACTTTAGAGACTACCGCGAGCCGGAATCTATTTGGTACGTGAAGGAGTTGAGTTAGTTCAACCACGGTTTAATCGATGGTTAGATGAAAATTTCTCTACTTAGAGCCAGTTTCACAATCGCCTAGCAAGTGTCGAATAGCTTATCCGGAAGTTTTGTTGCTGCTTACTATATACTTACTTCCTTACCAAATAATATATACTTGCTTTCTAAGCGACAGAGACAAAACTTGCCAATAAGCTATCTGAAACTTATCAGTACATTGTGAAACAGGCCCTTAATGTAATTTGGACAATCATTTGTTGAAAAATTAGGTATGTACAGACTATAGCTGCAGATGATCCAAGTTTAATAGCTCCATAAAATTTGACGAAAATTGTTTGATATGCCTAATAATTGTGTCCTATAACGATTAAAGTAATATAAATATTACATATGATATAGCTGTTTATATTATACAACTAGAGTTAATGTTAAAACCATTTTTTTATACACAAATAAATTGAAGCTTGTTAAGATAGAGCGCTTCTGACTTGTATAAAGCGCAAAAACACAAATAGACTATTGATACGTTTTAATTCTACTTCTGAGCGACATCGGACAGTACTTGTGAAAAACAGTTTCTTGCTTTATTGTTTTCATAATAGTAAATAGGTTTTAGAAAAACGCACACGTACACTATAGACATTCCTGTAAAAGGTCGCCGATAGTCACAAAGTTAGGACAGGACGACAGCGTGTGACGGGGGTACGACGTGGCCACTTCATTAATTCTTGAACGTCTGATCAATACAACATTACTTCGGATGCTGTAGGAAGAATGTTATTGCAGATGAATTATTCTCTAGAGAAAAAATAAAATGATTTGTAGATACCTAACATTCTATGTAGGAAAATTGAAAATAACATTAAATTAAAATGATGTGCTCATAAGTAATAAGAATTTAATAAGTCCACACAGTTGTAGTAGTTAGTACTACACAAAACAGCAAATACTTTTTTGGTCACTTTTAATGCCAGCTTTTAATGCCCACTGCCAAGGTTATTTGGCACTATAGGCGTTGACGTTAGGCCTATTAGCGTAATGAAGAGGAAGCTTACAAAGTTAAACCACATCAATAAGTCACAAACAAAAATAAGGAAATCGTTAAATTCTACAAGCGGTAAACATAAATGTTAATAACTTGATTAATTAAAAGTACAAAGTAACACTTAAAATCCGATGTAGTATTGAAGCGGTGGGGTAACCCCATAACATCGAAGTGCAGAACAACCCGACAGATATTAATGGTTGTATGGAAAAAATACTTCCTTTCCCCTGCTTTTAAAAAGTAATAAACAATGCGCAATTAAAAGGCGAATATATCGATTTATTACCAACAGCTTTTAAGTATCACAGTAACAGCTGATAAAAATATCACTCTTATTCGGTTAGTTGAGACTTGTGAATGAAAACTTTACGCTTCTTACTTAGTTAAAATTTGATGAGTGAAAAGACTAAGTTATCAGTCTATATAAATTGTTTCAAACATTGTTAGTTTTGAGATGTTCAGCAAAAAGATATTATTTTATAAACTAAAAAACTATTCTTTTTACAAGACGATTAAATGATTTTTACGAAAATAAGCAATTTATTGAAACTTAATGAAACTATTCGATGCACGCCTTTAATATCTATAAATATCTCAAATTCTCAAATAATATTTTCAGTCTCAAGTTCAATACCATAAATCGAAGGACAAGCGTATAATTTGCATATGTTGCAAGTGTGTTCGGATCGATGCATAGCGAATGGCCAATTAAAACCGCGCCGTGGACTGTCATTTTGTAATTGGTTCATTATAATCAGTCCGAGTGGGCGGGGCGTAGGTATATTTTAGTACAGGCTACCGTACAAATGACATTTACATATAAGTGACTTCTAGAATGACGATATTATCATAACAGGTATTGGTTTTGAATATTGACTAATATGGGTTGAGCGTTTGTGCTCTATTTAGAGTCTGTATGGCGCAGGTTAGACAGATCTTCTTTTAAGAGTGATCTTGGGTGTGTTTGGTATATTTGTAGGTTTGTTTTATAGTTGTTGTTTTAATAAAAATAAATGAGATTGGGCTGATTGGGAACATCCTAAAATAGCTATAAGATATATATGTTGTTGGATAGATATTTTCTATTGAACCAACAATTACAAATTATTGGTTCAATTGAAAATAAGATAGCTTTGCAATTTGTTGTTACTAATATCCGTTTGATGGCATGGGACTTTTTATTTCTTAAGGATTTTTTTTAATGTGTAGTTGAGTATATTTTTAGCCATTATCTTGATAAGACACTACCAACCCGCGTTTAAGGGTCAATACCCTAGGCTTTTCTTGGGTTGTTAGATTAGGTTAGGTTCTAACCTAGCAGCGGCTGATGGCAATCCGCAGGTATGGTTTTAGTGGGTAAACCGACGTCAGCGCCGGGAGTCCCACATATCCCCGGGAAGGCGTTTCCCCTGCGAGAAAAAAAAAAAACCTAACCTAACGTTTACATCTGAAAGTATATCTATGTACTCGGGTACATAAATATATTATTTTATCAGGTATAAAGAACATGGTTATAAAAAAAATACGTGTGGCACTCGGAGACTGCCGCGGTAAAGCTATTAAGTAGTCATAGTAAGTCTACACGCATACGTCTAGTCGCACGCACACAAACACCGTTCCGAAGTCTGCCGAACTGAAACGACGTTAGACGATGCACGGCTTTCAACGCCGCACCGCTGTGCCGGTCGGAGTGAGGGGTGTTAGGTTTATTTTCGTTACGGAATCTCTTGATTCGGTCGCCGCGCTCAAAGCCCGTGATAAAAGCTATGCAATAGCTTAAAAATTAAAAATATCTTTACTTAAAAATCTTATTTCTAATATATTTCTTTAGAAATAATACCGTAACTCTAAACGGATAGTAGTAACTAAAAAGATGTCTTCTCAATTGTTGTTCTATTTGAAAAGATCTATCCAAGACATATTATATCTTATTGATATTGGAGGGTAGTCCCCCGTTCATTTATTTCTATCATCATTTGAAAAATATATCCAAAAATTAACTAGTGATTTTGTTTTATAGGGTTATTCGATTTTATTAGAATGTGTGCAAATAATAGCATAAGCCGTTAGCAACATTTAGTTTACATACCGATTTAGCTAGTCAAAATACATTCAAACAAAGAAATCCGCGAGAAACACACGTCCAAGCGCTGACGGGAGGAGTTTAGTTTGTTTTGATATGTCTCAAACGACGATTTCAAGCCGCGCCATCGGACAGCCGCGCCGGAATCACCGCGTTTTATAAAAACGATTCGCATTATAAAATCTTTCTCAATCGATTAAGGTATAATTTCGATTAACCAGCCTGATGAAAATATATGTTATTATAAGTATTTTAAAGGTTGTTCGTATTATAATTGATTTTAAATTAATTTCACGGACATAAAGAATTCATAACTGGTACAATAAGCCTAAATTGCTATTATACACTGCATAAACTATGGATACTTATTAACTGCGTAATACACAAGTGCAACAGGACGCCATGCATAAATGGTGTTTTTTATCATTCCCAACTTTTCAGATTTTCAATAAACAAGCAGTTCTGGATATATTATATTCTTATCAAGTAGGCATCAAATATTAAGCTTTTAAGGAAACCTATTACTTTAGAGTTAAGGCAGACTTTACATTACTCAATTAATTACATATTAACATTTCTATTTAAGTGCGATTATTTCTATCAGACTAATAAATTAGTAACGAATTCAACCGAGAAAATCCATATTTAAATTGGAAATCGTTTTATTGGCGCATTGGCAGTCCTCTGTTTATGTCTTATGAAGTGAAGAGACGCACGGGTGCGCCAGTTGACAGCCCGCTGATGCACCTCGGATTAAATAAATCCACTCGCTAAGATGAAAAGTCCATAATTCGCGGTATTAGTAATATTTATAGCTGTGAACATTCAATATAACACGTATCAACGGTGCGCTACTACGTAAGTTCGTTCGCGCAAACTGAAACGGTCTTTGGACGAAAAAGTAACAATTATAAACTAACAAACTTTCATGTTTACAATATTATCTAGTACAATCATTAATAAGTAAGACTGATTATTTACAAATTACAATATTAAGTAATTAGTAGAATAATATAATAATCTAGCTATGTAATTCCTATAGTATTGTGGAAATTAGTAGGTATTTAGGAGAGTATTTTGATACTAAAATGTTACATGTCGAAGTCGAATACGGCAAATATTTTGTTCATTGCATGTTGGGCCACGGCCCACGACGGAAAAGTGAATGTACCGAATATATTTTGTTACAATTTCTATTAGTTTAGATACGGAGCATGCAATGTGACCACTGGCTCAGTGGTTGACCGCGTTGATGCTCAAGCCGGGGATCTCGAATACGAATTCCGCCGAAAGAACAAAAAAAAAAGATTTTCTGTGTTCCTGGTTTATGGATGTGTATAATATAGTAAAAATCTTACATACATGTATAGTATAAAAGTATGAAATATGCTCCCCGTGTCTGGTACCCGTAACACAAGTTCTTCGGGTACTTATCACGGGGCCATATTGACGTGGTGTGAAGCGTCCATAGATATTATACAGATTTTATATTATTATTATATTAATGTGCCGGGTAAAGGCCATCTGCTTGGTGATGCCACAATCGTGCACATTAAATGATGTTATTGATGATCTTATTTAGATGTGTTAACATCAGAAGTCAGAACTTAGATCTCACAGTCAAATCCAAAACGTCAAAAAGTCAAATAATCAATGCGTCTACAGTGTGTGCGGTACACAACAAAATCCCACCGCCATAGTTAACATAATACCACTTCCATAAACTATCTCTTTCCCCGCAGTTGGCTCATCAGTCGACCAACAAATTAGTCGGTGTCACTACAATAATATACAATAAGCAGTACTCAAGCTGTACTCCACACGCGGCGAACCGTCGCATAAATCGCTCAACACTGAAGAGTAATGTTTTGTATGGAGATTTCTTTCGACGGAGCCGCGGCTGCCGTGTAGTGGCCTTTATCTAGTCGTAAATTAATGCTTGAAATTGATAAATGCAATGTTTCTTTTACCAGGTCCAGGTCCAAATACATAATTAGTGTTTGGATTTATTGCTAGCGAATGGTACTTGTACTATCAAATTTGGAATGGGGAATAGAATTACGAGCGTGCAATATATTCTTATTAATGTTATTCGTAATAATATACGTGAGTTCATTGAATATTAGAAATAATACATATTATTTAATTTATGTGTTTTAAAAATATATAATAATTTACTTTTTTTTACCTTCCTAGTTTGAGCCAGAAAATAATAATTATTAGTTGTCGTCGAATCTTTTGTTACACAGTGTCTCTTGTCCTATGGTCATTATTGAATTAGTATTTAGAACTATAAGTTCCACTAACATATTTTGTTAATGCCTTACTCTTTATTGTCAAATAAAACGCCATTAGTTTTGGACAATATAAAACACCGTGAAATTCACTTTCAATAAAAGAGTTTTTACTTTCTTCGCATTCGTTTTGCTACAAATTCACCGCAAGTGGTACTTTTTAAAAACAACATAGCGTGTATCTGGAGCAACAAAGAGGATTTTTTGCAAAGCTATAAATCAATGTAGTGTGCGAAAAATTAACAAATGTTGCGAAATTGCGTTTTGTTCTTGCGCTCGCTTTTTTGTGCACATTTGCGTATTGAAAAGACTTTTGTTGCAGTGATAAGTATATTAATGGGTTTAGGACTTTTACTTTTGAGTAATAATGATCGGGGGGTTTCGCACGAAGCGGACCACCGAGGGCAGGTAGTGGTAATCGGGCGATTTGTCTTATTGTCGGAGTTGTCGTGTGTTTGTGCCGCGGCCTGCCCGAGATAAAACTCATAAATAAGGGCCAACGGAAGGCGTCTGTAATACTGCCGCAAAGGTGCAAGCGTACTTTACTTTTAACCACGAATTAATAAGAAATGAATAGCATACATTTAACCTTTATAAAAGTTTTAAGGAGAGTAGATAGTTGCAAGATAGTTATTCGAATAATTTATATCCTAATTTTAAAATCTACAATTATAGGTATATAACAATACACTTATTTAATCAAATCTTTTTGAGGCTTCGATCAGAACACTGGCGCTAAATATGATTGTAGTGAAAAGGTACAAATCCCCAAGCAACAATTAGATATTTTTATATATTATTGATTGTCATAGGCTACATTATTAACAATGAGTGAATACTAGGTATTGTATACCTTAGACTGTTTAATATTTAATTTTATCGATATTCAATGGCCGATGCTCATCGATTTTAGATACATACATAATTTAATCGTTCTAAAGCCGATTATTGGATAGCCAAAGCCTCATAAAGCTGGTTTTTATAAAATTAATATTCAATTAGCTATCCGCACATGACACGCTGGGCGTGTGTTATTAACTTTAATTTATGACATCATTTACGAAGCGATATTTTTTTTTTATTAAAGCCGGTTAGCTATACCTATTACACTATTGTGCACAAGCGATTTAGGAAGCTATTCGATTCACTTTAGGTTTCTAATTAAATAAAACAATTTATTTACATTAAATTACATTTATGATGGCACAAAACGTTTAACATACCTGTATTCGCAAATGGAGTTTGCTGAGGTTACTTGGAAATAATAACTAAAATAAAAACATGTAACAAATATATAAAATTAGCGATAACATCAAAATTTTCATGTTCATTTTTAGTTTTGATAGCACAAGTAAACTAACGAACTAACATTGAAAGGCCCAGAATACTAATACAATTTAAACAGGCTGAAGAGTGACCTACCTATATTGAGAGACACTCGAGATAGTTGGATAAGAAGTGTAAAGGGTACCTAATATCTTATTAGAATTAGAGTAAGTCTAATTCTTAGATTCTCTCAGTAGGTTTTAAATAGAAAGTCAAAACAGTTTCGAGTGTAAATCTAGATTCTCTCAGTAGTTATGAAATAGAGCGTCAAAAATACGTACCTAGAGTTCACCTACGGCGCCGTCTGCGCCCGCGCAGATTTATTATCACTTATGTAAATATCCAAACGGCATTAGAATCCTTAATAACTCTGTCGCCACTAATTAATGTAACAAGGAAATAATATTAACACTCATGTTCTCGCTTAGGATGAACCAAACTAGCATAAATCTAAGCCAAGAGGCAAAATTGAAATACACGTTTCTATTGGCTATGAGTCGAAAGTTAAAGTGCATAAATGTTTTCGTTTTATAAACTGCTCATATTTTAAAATTAATTATTTTTAAGAGGCATATTACATCTCGACTGTGATTATTGCGTAAAATGGCCAATTATGATTCTTGATCTCAGAAATAAAGATACATTAACAATTTTGACATATTGAATAGTGCAGAATAGCTATTGGCCTAGTTCGTAGCGGCCTCGCTTTGTTTGTAAATTTTGCTAACTTTTTAATTAAACCCAAAATGGCAGAGAAAGATTTTCATAAAATGCGTGCTGGCACTTTTTTGAGCTCCTGGAATGAACTACTGTTCTAAGCAAATGAAATAATGAAATGAGAATGTTATCTTCTATATAGTTGTATAGTTCGTAGCGGCCTTAGAATTTTGAAATATTTTTGATTTATAATAATATTATAATATATTATGAATTTTATAATATTCAAAGATTTAGTAAATTTACTCAAACATCCAGCCTCCGTGGTCCATTGGTTTGGAACTTGACTCTCGAGAGAGTTGGTCGTGGGTTCGATTCCCGCATTAGAACAACAAAAAATGTTGATTCCAAGTATAGTTAGGACAATGCAGGCTGATCACCCGATTGTCTGACAAGAAAGATGATCCATGCGTCGCGCGTCGGATGGCTATGTATAAATTCGGACCTGCGCCTTATCTCTCGCCAGTCGTGTCGGTTATCAGTCCCACTAGGTTTCGAGAGTTAAGAAAGAGAGAGTGCACTTGTGTGCACACACTTGGGCACTATGAAATAACTTCTGCGTAGCTGGTATGGTTTCAATGAAACCGGCCACCGTCACCGAAATCGGTGTCGATAATAAAGCTATTATTATAAAATTACTCAAATACCTAAATAATTCAAACTGAGTATTTAATAAACGATTTAAGTACTTTAAATTGTAATACTTATATAAAATGTGAGTTTTATTTTAGTAGTGTAAAACACACCTAATTATGAATTGTTTGTGTTCTTCCATAATCAAAATTACTTGTTTTCCACAAAGAATAAGTAACAGACCGGTGCGTTACCTCATAAACCACCTCATACTATCGTGCTAACCATTGCATGTCGGATTTTCGTGAAGGAAAATGTTGGTATCTTCTTTTTAATATTTTCAACAATAGTTGACTAATCTAGATGCCCCAATTCTTTGTGTAAAAATATTTTCGTGCTTAGTTTAACTTCGATGTCCTGTTTAACGTCACTGGTCTTTACCAATTCGTGGAAAGCACACCCTCAAAATGTACTGCTTATAACGGGGATACCGAACAGTTACTGTAGAACATTGTTACCACCGTTTTTTACTAACTAACCTGTCAAAGTTCATAAGATCGTAAGGATTTTTTTGTAACTTGTAGCTTCAGAAGCCACGTGGCTGTGAAATGGTCACTAAATGTCTGACTCAGACTCATACCTTAGAGTAGCTCACACTGAAACGAGACATTTTTAAAATAGTGATTCAAAATTGAACTTTATTCAGTACATTAGAAGATACACGTTTCATTGCAAGAGCGACGCTGCGCTATGCAGAGCGCATGCTTGACATTGGAACCCTTGGAATGAAACGTGTATTTTCTTAGTAAAAAAAGTTTTCATTTTAGTTCATTTTTGAATCGCTATCTTATAAATGCAGTGCTGCATCGCGTCATATCTCGTTTCGGTGTGAACTGACCCCTACTTTTGTTACATATGAGTTATAATTATGTAAGTGTTGGCCGATGTTCCGTTCATCGTATTTTGCGTGAAGTCAGGACGCTGTCCGAGGAATGACGTTTGATGTTATTAAACACGGTCCCGCGGGTGTCTGATGATATCATATGTTTATATTCAGAATCCACTAAATAAATACATAATCTGTAGTACTTCTGACATTTGGTAGTATTAAACCAGAGTTTCGTAATGTTTTTGATTAAGTGGGAACAGTCTTGTGAAAAAATGCGTATGCGATGTCAACTGTCAAAGTCATTATTATGACAATGACATTGATGTCATTGCGCACAATTTATTAAATGTCCCATCTCTTACAAATATTTTAATTGATTGAAACAACATTTTTGCAACATTTATAAAAGACTAGCTATTTCCTGCGGCTATGCCCGCGTTAAACAATATCCCACGAGAACGCTGTTCTTTTTCGGGATAAAAAGTAGCCTATGCGTTAATCCAGAGCCTAATCTACTACCATATCAAATTTACATGAAATCTGTTCAGTAGTTTTTGCATGAAAGTGTAACAAACATCCATCCAGCGGCCAGCCTCACAAACTTTCACATTTATAATAGCAGTAGGATATCATAGATGTAGATGTAGAATATTAAGACTTTTCAAAGCTCTAACTCTGTTAACTCCGCATATGATTATTTTAGGCAAATAATCATTGTACGAGCAATTGTTAGCTAATAAATAAATAGATTATTAAGATATTATAAATATCACGCATTATTCAGATAGAACTAGATCGGCACATACCGCAAATGCTACAAAAAGTTTAGTACCTACTGCCCGTTCTTGTGTATCAACTATCTTATCTAACAAAAAGCCCAGAATAAACTTAAGACACGAAGCGCCGCGAGTAGCATTTAAGGTAGACGCATGATAAGTGGGCGACATATATAAGTAATTACTGTGGCTTTCCACTGATAAAATTACCTTGATATAAATTCTTAACCTCCACAATTCATTTCTTGTTAATATTAAAATGATCCTAAGATACTTAGACCTACTGACAGTTGGACGAAAAATAGAAATCTATTTAAGGGGCATCATTGACGGTGAAAATACTATATATTTTCATATAGTTTCATAATATATATATATATAATATTATGAGCATAGAAATAAAATCCTTATATTAAGATGAAATATTGTAGTATTTACGCCGTCTGTGACGCTTTTAGCGCTCGAAATTAATAATCACCTTAATCTCATTTTAGCTATCTGAGATCAAGATTTCAATACATTTCAACGATCCTAGGATCGACTTTACGTCAATTTTTGTTTGAGAATCTAAGATTGAAGTCAATCTAAGATCTTAGATACGTTATTAATTTTGTCCGTTAGTAATAATTCGATACAATAACTTATCCGCCGCTAAATCCTTAAAAAACAGCCCAAAATCCAGATGGAATAACAAACAAGTATATCAAAATTCAAAATTAAAAGAAATATTCCTATGATGACGTAAAAGAAGCGCTAGGCAAAAATAAAAGGAAAAACCTAGGCATCGATTTAGAATTCTAGCTCAAAATTCAGTCTAAAGAGACCGCTACTCATGATTAATGTGTCTGTTTGTATGGAATATTGTAAAGTGACCTGTTTGACGATGCACCAACTGCTTGTAATGGGCAGATGTTAGAGCTTAGGCTTCTTAGAAACCGATTTATTATACGATTCCGGTCTTCTCGACGTGTATAATTCTCAGGTGTATTCTTTATATTTTGAATTTCAAATGAACTGACGCTCTTGTCTAGATTATAGATTAATCTCGGTCTGCAAATTTTAGGCGAAAATAAATCTTACAAGTATCCGTTTCAAATATTCGTTAAAAATAGTTAGATACCTAACTTAGATAAGTCACTCTCTCTTTTATTGAGCTCCGTGGTAAAAGGGTTCGGAAAACTATTACTAAGATAGTTAGTCTGTCGGTCTGTTTGCCACCAGGCTGTATCACATGTACCGTGATACGAGTAACTAGACAGTTGAAATTTTCACATATTATGATGAATTTTTGCCGCTATGTCAACAAAAACTAAAAATTTATTATTGAAGTGGGGCTCTCATACAACAAACGTAGTTTTTTTGACGTTTTGTACGGAACGCTTCGTACGCTTGTCCGACTATTTTCTATTAAAATTACGTAATTTTGCTAAATTCATAATTTTAACATTTTTTTTGCTCATCATAAAATCTACTATTTCAGTATTTCTATTTTCCTCATAATCCCACTATTATCTAGAAAATGATCATAGAATATACCACAGCTATAAAAAATATCCTTGACACTTTTATTGTATGTATTCTGTTTTCATCTAGATATCATTAGTCATTCCTACTTTGATGTTTTATCGCCTTACATTTTTATGTTGGCATATATAGAGCCAGTTATTAAGTATCTACGTTGATAGAAAGATATATGTTAGATACTATTCAAATTGCTCGAAACTCAAGTAGTGATTTTTTATCTTGAAATTCACGTTCGTTTATAATTTAAATTTAACAATTTATTTTTTATTACATACAACGGTACTTAAATATTATAGTCCGCTTATCACATAGATCATAATATCATATTGCATTCGGAACTTTTTGTTTTCATAAAAATATTTCTTTATTGTAACTTCAGGAAACTAATATTATTTATTAATATCTTTCGTTTAATCGTTCCTTACTCTCTATGGAATAACCTGTCATAATTCTTCTCTTTCTGTAAAAGCACCTTATATCTTCTTTGCGTCCGCAGTCGGGTAAGTATTAGATATGTTTTATGTATTCAACTGTGTTTTTTTGGCAGTCTCCAGACCGGCTACTTTAATTTTTAAATATCTAGGCTCATCCATAGGTAAATCGATGTCATTCGTTTCAATTCGACCATGCAATATGTCCAGACCAAGTAGACGGAATATTAATGACCTGTGACCTAGAAATTTTGCGTCTCAAAAATAAGAACCGTTTTACACAACATTGAAGTTATTTTTTAGTTGATTTTAGCCTTCCGTTGTATTGTATAGTTTCGCTCTATCCGTCCGTTCGTCTGTCCATCCGTCTATCTGTCTGCTCTTGCTAAATTCTGTTACTATCAATTTAAATTCATGAAATTTAGTGGCATTTCTACCTATACGCATTTCTAAACTATAAGATGTAGTCACTTGTAACTTTCTATGCTGATAGATCGTGCTTAATACTCTCTAGGAAAAATATTACGAGTCAAATCAGACAACAACTTTTAAAGAATTTGAAAAAAAAACCAATTGCGTGTTTATAGTTACGGAACCCTCCTTAGATATTTCTTGACATGCTATACATGTAAATTTGAAATAATTTTAAATTGATCGTTTCACCGTGATAATTGAATAATTAAGAACATTAGAGGACACCATATTGTAGTGGAAATTCTCCCATAAAACTCTCGTATATATTTTTTAAGTTTGAACTTTATAAGGGTTCTATTGCCTCTTAGATAGGAAAAATTAATAAATAGTTAAGTTAAGTTAATGTTGCGACAGATTTACAAACGTCAACGTGTAACACAATCATATATTATCTATCAAACGCACGCTTGTGCGTGTTAATAATCTGAGGTTGTGTGTATTGTTGCTATCTTTTTAATTTTATGTACCTATTTTAAAACGTTATTTAAAAATATTAGCTTTCTACACACTTTCCTACACATTAACTTAACTGTACCAAATATCATACTCCTCCTCAAAAACTCCTCCTCTCGCAAAATTCTCGTGAAACTGTAAAGAAAGCTTCACAAAATAATAAATAATAATGTACTTATATTCATAATTAAAAGTAAGTTACCCTTAGCCTAAGCAAGGCAATCAATAACCCTATTTTTTAAGTTTGTGAGTAATATTCTCTATTTTTACCCGACTACGATGAAGCCAAAAGGAAGGTTAATGGTTTTGGCAGTCTATGTATGTATGTATCGTCTCGGTGTAAACTGCAGCTTAGTTGCCATTAGTGGGTGCGACCACGGCTCTAGCTTGACCATTTTCGTACCTATGCATTTCTGGATTTTTATCCGAATTATTTTCTTGTTTCGGCCTTTTAGACGCCTTTTTTATTACGTAGTCGGGTTATAGTTTTTTTAAAGTTATTTGTTTATTAGCATTATCCGTAAAAATTTAAAATTAATTAATTATATTCCGTTCACCTTTTTTGAATGCCTTGCGTTTTACCTATATCTATATTATAAATTAATTATTATAAATATCAATTGAGTTTTTACCTAAAAAATCAAAATATCCTTTATTTAATGTTGTGTTACTTCATTATAAGTATATCGTTTAATACTAGAACGCCATTTCACAACAGTAGTGCCTTGTAATTAAACGATTTACCTACCAATTTTTAATTTTGAAATTTTTGGAAGATATATTTATAACTAGGTAGGTACTTCTCATTGATTTCATAAGTATATTTTAATGAAAAACAAAAGGATGAACAGTATTATTATGGCAGGCAATATTAGTATAGACGCGACTTTATAATATCACATACCGATTCCATGAGACTTGATTTATTGCGAAATAATGTAACAGACAGCTCTCTTGTCACCGGTGAAGTATCGCTTATACCTGTTCTCGAGTTTTTTAATCCATTTATAGAGTCACCTTGCACTTCATAATAATATCTAATTCAAATTACCCCCATAATATAAAGCATTTGATCAAAATAACCATACTCGTGATTCATTGAAATTCATATACCATCTTATTGTGTTCATACGTTTCGTATATTTACAAGGATTATGGTAAAATCTTGCTGTCCGTCAGTTGCTGGTGCATCTCCCTGTCACTAACATTTCAATCGCGGGGTTTTTGCTGCTCCATCACTTGTTGCGGCCCGGATGACATCGAATATTTATAGTTTTTAAACATCTTTATCGACGCGGGCCTGACATCTCATACGGAATAAGGGATAACATTAAACGTTACTGCCGTTTTCATTACTCTCGCGTTTCTTTTGTGTATCATTCGATCCTGTTAAGTATTAATAATTTTGATGGAAGCAGCGTACTAATGATTTATTAATGGTGCTCCTACAGACAATAGTGTTGAAATTATGGTTAACAAACACCGTCAATCGCGAGCATTACGAAAGCGATTCATTAGTGCGGGGCTACTTAAAGAAATATAACAAATTACACAGTTTAATTTAGGAGACACAGGCGAGACAGGCCTCGTATCGATCACGGGCGGACTGGCGACCGTCCAAGCGGCCGAGTGGTGGGCTGCGCCGACGACATGCCGTGACAGGTGCGGCATGCAACCCGTCACGGGTTCAACGATAGTTCTCACAACCGTCAATCGTTACAATTTAACATACATTTTTATTTATCATCATCAAAATTTCGTATGAAATATTCGCTATCCAGTCGCTGCAACATAAAATAGTTTAGATTCACTTTATAAATGTGGTACGTTTGAAGATAAATTAACGTTATTATAAATTGCACCACGTTTAAAAACTCTTAACTGAAATCTCGTTTAGATTCGTGCGCATTGCCGCAAGCGGTACATCACAATCGAGCAAGCGTGGCAAGCCACGAAGTCGATCGAGCCAACTATTCATTGGCTCTCAAACGGGGATTCAAATCTAAATATTGGCGGACCAGGTTTTGCAACCTGTATAATGTGTGATGAACTCATACGCTAATTCATTAAAGTCTACGCAATTATTTTAATTGAATTTATGACTGTTTCAGGTACGGTGAATGCGAACGGGGAGACGAAACGCCAGCGAACGTCGTACACCCGCTACCAGACCCTGGAGCTTGAGAAAGAGTTTCATTTCAATCGGTATTTGACCCGAAGGAGACGTATTGAAATCGCTCATGCGCTGTGCCTCACCGAACGTCAGATCAAAATCTGGTTCCAGAATCGTCGCATGAAATGGAAGAAGGAGCACAAGATGGCTTCGATGAATATCGTTCCTTATCATATGAATCCATATGGCCATCCGTACCAATTTGACCTCCACCCGAGCCAATTTGCCCATCTGTCAGCATAGGATCAGTGGAATTTTTCAAATAGTGGATAACTGATTTACTAAACAATCAGTCGCCTGTGACTCCACAGGGTTGTATGTAGAGCTACTGCACATTTCTGCAATGGCCCTACAACAATGAGACTGGATCAGTTATTCGCTGTTTGAAAAATTTCCATATCATAGACAAATTTGTTAAATTTATTGTTGTGACATTCAGTGATGTTAAAGATATTATAGTGTTTGTGCTTGAAGAAGCTCAAGAAGAAGAACAAATTAGAAGAATGAAGATTAGTGCTAATTTAAGAAATTCAATTGTAAACTTCGATTTTCCCGCTGACTGGAGACTGACTTAATAGTTCAGAATGGAATGAATAAGTGCTGCCATGTGTAACTAAATCATCAATAAGGAAAAACAAAATTAAAAATTGTAATCAACCCCCAAATTGGCAACCATGAGCGACCTGATGATGATGAATTATAGCTAAGAACGCTCTCGATAATCTCAGTATTCAAACAAAGAAAAGTAGATTAAAGTATTTAATTTAGTTAATTTGTATTGGAGTTATAATGCCACAGCATGTGTGACAAACACACACACACACACAGACAGACACGTCAAACTTACAACACCCCTCTGTTTTCGTTAGGAGTATCAATAACACATTGAGAAATTGATCGAGTTACAATCTTACCTAGTCATAAGATATTGTTTGAGCTTCATCATAATTATAAAGTTATATGATTAAAAACATCAACAAAACTAGTGTAAAAACATTTCTAATAAAACCTATATACATAATATTTATGTAGGTATATGTAGTTTTACTTGTTAGAATCTTATTAATGGAATGTAACAAAAATATTGTGCGAATACCTTCTTTAATAATGTATTGAAATTATACTTATAATTGTCATCAACGAACTAACAAATTCGGAACCGTACAGGGATAAGGTACATTTTTTCAGAACGCGTTGACTTGCAACGCATACGTTTCATTGTCTTAAATATCTGTCTAATTCGTTACGTTGGATATTAAGTCACAAAAAATGCTAATAAGAATGATGTGAATTTTATTACATTATGTAGCTCAGTTACGTTAGATTTGTGAATAGTTAAATACTTATATTTTTAAGTGTAAATAATATAAAGATTTTTTCTCTGTAGTAGATAGATATTAATAGAAAAAGTTTAATATATTCAAATTAGAATAACTTTTTCGAAGAACTGTTTTATGTTCCTGAGTTTTAGTTGTAAATAAATTTTATTTCTCTTTCTTTTGCAAATTACGGTTCTCGAACTTGACTGTTTGCGAATATCATATAGATGTACATAACTTGTACTAGATGTATATATAATTCTTTAACTACATTAATTCGTATGTAACTATTACTTATTATAAATCTTTAATGTTGTAATTGTAAATGTACTTAAAACGAAATTAGCGTGTAACATTTTTATCTTGTTTCCATTTTCAAATTTACTTCCATTCAAAGACGTGTGTCACTACATTTTTTGTTTCTTAAGAAATGTCGTGGTCAACTGTGATATTTTGTTAAATTTTATTCTTAAGAAAGATTCATTTCTGTATAAACCTTGCAGGTTGTGTGTATGACTTCAGTTTCGACTGGTTTGTTTGTTACTTTATTTATTTGTTTGTAAATACGTGACTAATTGTACCTAACCGGCAAATAATTCAATACTTAACACGCGTTTTAGAAATATCATGTGAAAATATTAACGTGCAATAGGAAGTTGCCTGTTCAATACTTATTTTACCTTTCCTTGTATATTTTATTGTTTATTTACTTATGTTATTCTTTCTAATTATAAAATATTTTATTGTTCATTCCACTTGACGACACCCTAGAAGTTAGAAGCTACATGATCATTAAATTATTATGTCAATAATGTGTATTAAATTTGAGTAATTGGTAAAGATGATAAAATAAATTATGATGATAATATTTTGTTTTTATTTCTATGATTGCCTACTTTTATGAAGCTAATGTCATGAAGTAATATTAGTAGCTCTATCACCTAACTTGTATAATAGCTTACATGTAGGCTGGGAACACTCTTCCAAAATCCAAACAAATATGATGAATATTTCAGGAGTTTTAGAGGAGTATTTTCGATTTCATTTGAATCGATTGCAACCGCCAGCTCGACGCCCAGTTTGATGTTCGTATTGAGTGATGATTAATGAACGGCGGCGATGACATGACGGGCGAACCTGCGAGGGGGCGCCAGTATACACCACGTGCCAACAAAAGAGTGTCGAAAAATGTGAAGGTTGCCTTAGTTTGTAGGTCGCGGGAATTCCGTATCGGAGGCTAAGCCTATCAATCATCCAGCGGGAGTAATACTCTCTGTGCCGAAACGACTATAGATATAGTACAGAAAAATCTAAATCAAATTCTACAATAACAAACCTTGACGCGTGTTTAAACTTCAAGGCAGCTCTGGATTTTTCCTAAATTTTTGCCTGATCACGTAGCTCTGTTTTATGATCATTACTAAAATCCTCGTGATCGAACTCTTTCTCTTTCAATTTTCTCCTTTTATACTTTTCAAGGTCAAAAGTCTTGAAAAAAAAAATTACAAACCAAATATACCAAATAACCAAATTATATGTAACTATGTAGGATATATTTGTTTAATTGCCTAGCAAACTGTATTATGCGTGTTCAAAATTCGAATGAGGGTATATTATAGTCTCGCCCTATTTGGCATAGGATAGCAATATGACTAATATTTCTTATCCACCTCTGAACATAGGCCACAAAATTGAGATAAAAGTTTTTTGCCAGGAGTTTAACATCTTTTTTCTATTCTAATTAATGTACAAAATTAATCTAGAAAAAGATACTTAGATTGAAAAAAATACAAGTTATATTGTTAATTCTGATGGAGATAAAGACCTGTAGTGAAGAGTGCAAACTCATCATGATGAATACTATGGGTAACGACACTCTGAAGCTGACTGTTATATTGGGAATAATAACGTGTATTTTGTTGATATCATCCGATCTGAAATCTATCAAAAAATATAGTGGAAACTAGGACATATGCAGAAAATACTAATATATTACTTAGTCAGGTACCAAAGATTCTTCAATATTGTTTCCTCTTCTACAGACCAAGATGAATGACTTGACCAATCCTTGGTAATTCCAATTTCCCTTTTTCTCGTTTTTATATAATAAGTCATTCCGATTCTACATCAATATTAAATTGATTGACACCTTAAAAAACTACAAAAACAGTTGAAACGCTAAACGACATAATTATTTGAATTGATCGATTGTACAAAATCCATAAAAATAATTTAACATTTATAATGTGTCAGTAAAATTTCCCGGTTTACAATTCAAATAGTATTGGTATGCCGATGTATATCGTGGGCCAGTCGGTAACAATGAGTAATATTATTAATAGTGGCCTGTCCATCCGATTGTGGCCGGATCGCGAGATACCTTACATTAAGGTAAGGCCCGTGTCGCAAATCATTTTTCATTCCATACCTACTGTGTCGTGCAACTCTTGTATGATATTGTTTTGACCATGATAAGGTATCGTAAGAGTTATTTGAGAAATGCCATCTGATTTAAAATATGACCTGATGATTTTATAAATGATCCTCGTGTTGTTTTTTGTTTTATTGTCAGATAATACATGACGTTCGTCATTTTTTTTAATTTTTAAGAGAAGTAATTTCACATTCTACATTACATACAATTAACGAACCCTTTTTTTATCTTGCATTTTGTTACAACAGACAAAGGATCAGTTTTTGGTTAGGTTTGACATTTTGATAACACTTACAAAAGTAAATGATTAATATTATTCTCAAGTTACTAAGAGTACTTATAGTCTAAGTGATGTAGGGTACTTCTTTCAACTAATAATAAAATTAAGCTCTCGTTAATATTTTTACTGTCACTGCTTATTTTTTTTACTGACATCTAACGTCAATTGTAGGAACTACGCACTTCTCTTCATTTCATGTTATTTTCGTTCCGCGTCACCAATCCACGAGCTCTCGTATCGTCGTATCGCTTATGACATATTTTGACATAGACCCAATAGATGGCGACACTTGTAAATACCTCTAAAAAAATTGTACCTTAGAAAATTACCTACCTCTAAGTATGACAAAGAAAAGTTGTGATCCAAAATTTGTAAGGCACTTAAAATAAATGTAGAGTAGTTAACGTCTAAGTTCATAAGAGGTAAACTAGGTGTCACCCTAAGGTTAATATGTCTGTATAAATTAAATAATTTCTAGATACTTTTGCGTCTACTCCCAATTCGGTTCAGCATCAAGGGAATAAAAGGTTATATGTATAAAGCTATTCGTATATAATATATTCATCATGGCAAAAAAAGAATATCAGAAGTATCGTGTATCTTAATTCTTAAACTATCAAAGAGCAAGGTTTAAGTTTTCTTCTCAAATATTTATTAATATTTGTTTATATTTATTTCATATCTTAGTACTTACATACAATCAAAATTATAAATGAGGGTTTTTAAATTCGTGACGTCTGACAGCTTTTTGACACGACAAGGACCGTCGGGCTACCAAGCGCCGCCTGGTAACAGAAAAAGAATCGAAAATTCTTATTGACCGTTTTTGATACCACTTACGCCACCAGACAACGCTTTGTGTGCATTGGGTCTGCCCCCTAGCGGCAAAATATCAAAACACCCTCATACAAAATAAAACTCACATATTAGAATGTTTTACAAGCGTCCATATTTATTCTATTCGCCGGTAGATGGCCGGTTTTTGATATAACCGTGTGGGTAAAGCAGTCAGTCAACTTTGACGTATGTCAGATTATATGGTAAAGCTCCCAGAAAGCTTGTACAGGAACGTCGCATTAAGACGCTTTTCATTTGTGCTTTAATACAATTAAAATAAATGAGAAAATCGAACGAGGAACATCTTTGTTGCGGTAAGATATTTTTATACTTTTTATTAAAAATATTGTGTGACATTTTAAAGCTAGAATCTATCGAAACTATAGAAATTAATCGGAGCCCTATATTAAGGTTGCTTGTATTATCTTATTAATATTATTTCAGTGTTAACGCAAACGGACTAAGGTGGCATAATTTCTAAAATTATAGTGTACATAATTGTATATTGTGATTTGTGAATGCCAGTATAAAATTAATATTGGTAATAAAAACTTTATTCGTAGGTATACAATTATAACACAAATCCAAGTGTTTAATATTTAAGCCAGAACAATTTCAAATTTATCCGCCATATTATTGCGTTAGAAGCCACTTAGGAAAAGATGTCTCTAAAATATTTAGCTCTTAGTTTTATTTCATAAAAAAGTTCATTTGATTGATGAAAATTATCATAGCACTATCTACTAAGTATAATTTAATAAAATATGTTGCAAATAGTAACGAACATAGCATTATAATTGATAATATTGTTATGTAAAGTCAAATCTTTATTCATAACAAAGGATTCATATTGTTATAAATTAGGCATTTGTATTATAGATTACTAAACTTTGCCCGCGGCTCCGTTCGCGTAAATACAGTATCCCACTGGAACACTGTAGTTTTTGGGATAAAAAGTATCCTACGTTTTAATCCAAAGCCTTAAATATTACCATACCAAATCATCAAAATCCGTACAGTAGTATTTGGGTGAAAGAGTCCATCCATCCAACGTGAGGATGGATGGATATATGGAAGGAAACTTACACATTTATGATAGTAGTAGGACGTAATATTTTTGTTTTCTGTTTCAATAGTTTACGCTTTGTACATTTACTTGATCTCTTTGAAGTTGTTTTAATTACCAGTTATATTTTATTAAAAAGTACAATGTTTTTAAAAAAACAAATTATTAGGTAAAATTATTTGTTTTACAGCATTGATATATACGCTCCAATTTTAAAAATACTTTCATTCCAATATATTCATTCTACAGCCACTTATAACTAAAATGAAAATAACGAAACGTTTCCCAGCGAATTTAATTGTGCTGCTGCCCCTCTGTTTAAAATTCCCCACATAAAAACGTTGACGTCAAATTTATACCTGACTTCCATGAATGGCGATATTTTTGTTTAGAGGTTGTTTGAAAAAAAAAAGCAATAAAATATGGCGGTCACAAAGGCACCTCTGTTGCGCCTGCGCCGGAGCTTAACTTGCGCATTGATTGAACGAAATCAGAGCAGCCCCTACTCGTGATTCTAGAAACTGTAACTCGAAATCGATATTCCTGATATCTCTAGTACAGAATATGTCTATTGGCTAGATTAGAGATCCACTTTTTGTAAAGTCGTCATTCGCCGCAACTACTTAAAAACATTTTTTTACATCAGAGTTTAAACATGTCACCATGAAAGATAACATATTGTAAAATATTATGTCTAAAAGTATAATATAAAGCTATGTTTTTGACAAATATAATATTGAATCGGGTAATGCCCATCTTATTTAGTGTGCAACTAATGCGCACATACTAATCGAGAACCAGCAGTAGGGGTCGCAGTTTATTTGAGAACGAATTTTACGATGCGGCATTTTTAAACTTTAAATTCGAGTGAACACTTTCCAGACACATTTTATAATTTTAGAATATGGCTTTTGTTTACTGCATTTAATGAGTTCAATCATTGTTACTTCAAGTATGAATAGTGTTAAAATACTTAGCAATAATGTTACATAATTATTATAATGAAAAAATAGATATAACAATTCTTGTAGCTATATATATTAAAGGAACTAGCCTTTTGGCAAAGTTATACCTTCCAATCATTAATAAGTATATTTTATAGAAACCTGGATATGTTATGCCGAGACAAAATAATATTATGGTGGCCTAAGGAGACAATAATCTAATAAATAATATTAACACAAATTGAGTTAAATATCCTATATTTCAGGCTGCGTAGTAAAATTTTTACTTCAATGTAAGTTTTTAATTTACACTTAAAATTGCAATCTAGGTGATCTCATTTAAATCTCATCTTGGCCTTCCTGACTTCTGTTAATAACTACCGACATACAAGTAATTATAATCATGACTGACATTGAATATTATGACTTACGCCATTTTTCACACCTTCAACAATTAATTTGATTATCATCATCAACATTGAGCTATGGAAAAGCCATAGCTAGTAGCTACTATAAATAAACAACAGTTTATAATTTTCATGTAAATACAGTAGAAATTTTAACAACGATTTAACCTATTCACTTCGCCTACGGTTGAACTGACATCTTCCATAGTTTTCTTCTGTAGGTAATCTTTTACTATGGAGTTATAGTTGAAATTCATATTGCTGAAGTCTCTATCCTTATCATTCCACGCAAATATAACTGAGACGGCTATACGGCTGTAATGTGCAGTACAAAAAATATCCCATTGTTAAGAACTCGGTTTGAAGAGATCTGTCAGCTTAGTGAAGGGGAGCGGATTAAATTGAAATTCCTTATTTAAATTCACCAATGAGGGGAAGGGTGCTTTGGTATTGGCTGCGTAGACATAATGTTTACTTAGTATGGTTTTGGCTTAAATTTAATGATAACAATGTATGTGCTACTGCATTTTTTGCTCATTAATTATTATCTATATTTTAAAATCTTGATTAACCAATAAATAAATTAATTATATTGTACTTATCTAAATAGATCTAAATGACTATGGTAACTTTTAGTCTGCTTGCAGCATGCTGTACAGTAGGGTGTCCCAGAAATTTCAAGTTCTATATTTTTTATGCATACCCTTTTAAAATATTCGTATTGACCCAATATAGTCTAGAAAAAATATTATCGCATTTGTTAAACGATAACCCCAGCCGACTTGCAATTTTAATTTTCCCATACAAATTACAAGAGGACAACCCTATGACCTGCAATTAAATGTTTCATTTGTCGTTTCATGCGTAGTTTCTTTTAAGATTTCTTGTGCGTAATTGTTTATTTCGTACCTAAAAATGTCTGTAAAATTTAAAAGTGATAAAAAAATACTGCCTAGCCACAAAATAAATGGTGCAAAATCAACACATAATCGTCAAGTTTTAGCAGTCCTATTATAAATGTATTTTACATTATTTATGAAGTCAAACTGACTGCCAGTTAAAGAAACGTAATAATAATAAGACTATATGCTCAATAAGATTATAAAACATATTCTAACAACTTGAAAAAGATTACAATTGAGCAATTATTTTCAAAGAAACAAAGAGAGCAAGGTCACCCAAACCATTACTCAGGTGGTTTAGACAAAAAAATTGCCGAGGAAGAAAAAAACTTACCTACTTATATCTTACTTAAAACTCAGACAGACCTATTACAAGAAGAAGAAAGAAAGTTTACTTCTTGTCCTTTTTTTTATTATTTCATATATTTTTGTCTATACCACCTAAACAATGGTTTCGTTCGATCTGGCTAACCTTTGTTTCTTTGAAAATACTTTTTCCCAATTTTCATATTTTGAAAGCATTAGGATGTGCAATATCAAATCATGGAATATTTAAAAGATTCAGTCATATAACAGATTCTGAGTTCTGGACGCAGCATGCGAGACGAGATTTTCTCGTCTATGTACGAATCCAATACTGAAGCAATCGAAATGTCTTTCAGTACAACTTATCTGAAGTAATCTCAGTCTATCAGATTGGAAAACTGTTACCTAAGTATATAAGTAGGTATATATATCGACGGAATTGAAAAGAAGAAAATTTGCCAAATATTGCTACATTTGACGATAGAGAACAGCTTCTTGGACTTAAAAAACCAAGGAGCTTATAGGAAAAGATCAAGCTAAAGACATCTAAATTATACACTTTGACAGGAATCTTCGTAAAAAGTGCGTAAAATAACGAAGATTCTTGTTGCGCTCGTATCACGTCGGGGTCACCAATGTGGGAAGAGTGGATGTCCCAAAGGGTCAGATCAAGGTCAAGATCTCCGACCGAGCGAGATGGTATGCTCGGTCAGGCCGAAGCCCACTTGTATGATTTTTTTTTCGAAAGGGTCTACGCTAACGGTCGGGTTAAGACCGCTGTAGCTACGTCGGACTGTAACTAGCCTGGTGCCTAGGTGATTAGGTGATAGACGATGGGAGGGTTTGACCCTCCCTAACATCACCCGGGTGATGTTCAGACGGGATATTGGGGACAGCTACGGGTTGTGAGCTATTATTATGACGAGAGAGACGCGGGTCTCTCCTGCTAAGGGGTCCGACCCCTTCCTCACTCTCTGAGGAGTGAGGTAGCTCGCGCGCGGTAGCAAACACTAACGGCGTGCGAGTTATCGCGATAGAGGAGCTCTTGTTTTTGACGGTATCGGTACTGAGAGCGCCGTCCCTCCCCCCTTCCGCGTACGGTAGAGTAGACTCGCGCGCGTTAGTCCTAATGTCGATGAGGTTCGCGTTATTGGTAGAGCTCTCTATATCAATATCGCGGTCGCGGTCACTATTATGTAGTGTATCTAGGCTACTAGGATGCGATCTCGAACTCGGGTTCGGGTTCGGTCCCGAGTTAGGGTCGGTCTGTATGTCTGTACGTGTGATCGTGTCGGATGTGGGACCTCGGGTAGGCGCCGGCGTCGACCCCGGTGCGATACTAACTTCGCGGGTGCGTGTGATTTGTGTTTACGTAACAGTACACAGTACGTTACGTATTTTGTGATCGGGTCAATGGGATCGGCTAAGATGTGTGACTTTTGTCGCGATTTACTTCGATTCTCCATTTGGAGAACCATTTACCGAGAGCGGTAACTGACTCCTGGAGGGGTTTAGAAGCGGTACAGGGACGGATGTGGGAATAATATGGTGTTTGGGGATGTCGCTAGTGTACAGGTTATATAGGGAGGGCGAGAGGACCGAGCCCTGCGGTACTCCCGCCTCCATATATCTCGGCGACGAAAGTGCGCCTTCTACACGGAAATTAAATTTGCGATTTTTGAGAAAGTTACTGCTTAATAAAAAAAAAGATTATCGGGTATGCCCATTTGATAAAGTTTATATAACAATCCGTTATGCCAAATTTTGTCAAAAGCTTTTGCTATGTCAAAGAATACGGCGCATGTCGTTTTTGCTAGCGATTATGTACTTCCGTTAAGCGGTGTACTTGAGCGGGACAGCTGTGCATTTTGCGGGAGGCAAACTGCTCGTCTGGAAGGAGTTTTTTATCGGTTATGACGTCATTGAGGCGCCTTTTTATTACTCTTTCATAGACTTTTCCAAGGGAAGCTAATGAGACTACTACTAGATTGGTCGGTAGCTACCAGATGCCTTCCGGGGTTTCTTTCCCCCACTTGTATAAATTTCAGATGTCGTATATATAGTGCCGATCATAGAAAACTTCGATAGCGCGATTCAGGATTGTGGCGCTAATTGGTCCGCCACGCGCGCATAGCTCATGCGTCAACATAGAAACTTGTATCAGGCTTGTAAAAGCTGACCTAAAGAGAAGTTATCCAAACTTGTTGTTATTTATGAGTTTAAATAAGTATTCAAATCAACCTTGGTTTATTTTGATCCTAATTTACCAAATTTTTGCACTTTTATTAGTTTTGTAGTAGAACAAAGTATCAGTACAGAACGCGATTTTTTGTAAACTTTGCGGCTCAGTCGGCACGGGTTGCAAATTGCAATCATCCTAGAAGGATAAAAATTCATATTAAGATTTGTTTTATCATTTATAAAAAATGTGGAGGGTATGCGTTTCAAATTACCAAAAACAAAAAATTTTTTAGCCATACTTAGGCCACCCTACCCCACAGGTTGCCTAAAATTTCTATTTCGTTTTTCGTAACATTTTTATCGGTTATCTCCTCTAGTCCTAGTTGGTAAGACATTAAGACATTATCTATCGTTAAATCATACTGAGTCACAAATTATAAGCAAACCGCCATATGGCATCTAGCATCTTGTTAGTCGGATATAGACAAGACAACTGTTAGGGCACTTTCATAGTGGACTGTAGTAAAATAAATAGTGTATAATATCTCCAGTTCAAAAATTACTGAACAGATTTTCATGCAGTTTTCATCTATCGACAGAGTGGTTCCTTAGGAAGGTTTAGGTGTATAATTTTTGTGGACATTGGTTGAAATAGGACGATAGTTGTTAAAGGTCTCGTTATAGATATAACAAAACAATATTAATGTGGGATCGTTTCTCTTAAATATAAAAAAATGGCTATGGCAAAGTTTAAAGGATAGCTTACTAAACCCATTTTAAGTTCAAAAAATGATTACAAATAATGTCATATCTTCAGAAGCTAATTAGACATTTAAGCTAATTAGACAGATACAATATTAATCCTTATTGAATTAAATACGTTAGTCACTTTTAAGTATTTCATACACATTATAGTTGTCCTTTACACAATACAGTTTAAATTCTTAGGAGATATCATAAAATTAAAAAGTGCGCACGAAAAAAATAAATTCAAGCGGTCGATGGCGCGCGGGTGACAAAGACCGATTTAACTCTCTCGATTGACCCGCGTACATTAGAATTACGAATAGGCTATAAATTATAAAAATTTCGTTCAAAACCTAATTTGTCACGGGCAAAGCCGCTGGCTGGTTTTAAAAATCAAATTTTTTAAAATCTATAAATATTTAAAAATATGTAACTCTTTTTTTCTCAATTTATATTTTAAATTAGTATATGAATATCAGTACTTACGCAAATATTCGTCTCATTTTGTTTTGCATTATTATTATTATTATTATTAGAGTTGCCTGGAAGAGTTTGCTTAAAGCGATGAGGCCGCCTTTGCCCACATTTAGTACTCGTGACATCTGTCAATATGACATTGACAATTACATCTCTTAAAATTACTGTTGATATTATGCAACAATAATAGGTTATAACTTTTAGTTTCTAGTAAAATGGTTGCACCTAATTAATTTGAGCAATAAAGTATATATTTATTTATCTTTAATACTCTGGTTATAGTTTTTAAACAAGAAAGTTTAGCTGTAGCCTATAGCATGTCCAACAATAAAAAAGTGCATCAACAGTTTATTCCTAGAGTTACATGACATTCTTGATTTAGATAGGCTAGCTCTCTAAATATTACCAAAAAAATTTTTTATTATCTGCTACCCCTTGGATATTAAATCCTCCAGATACTTGATGAATTCATAATCATTTAGCTTTATTAACAAACACTAGTGACTAAACCACACTGGATAACTTTGACATGGTGTTAAAGGCATCATAGATATAAGAACGTAATGAGGGTTTTTAAATTCGTGACATCTGACAGCTTTTTGACACGGCAAGGATCGTCGTGCTACCAAGCGCCGTCTGGTGATAGAAAAAGAATCGAAAATTCGTAATGAAAATTTGTGTGAGTTCGGTCTGCCCCCTAACGGCAGAAAAAATATCAAAAACCCTCATTAATCGAAAATAAACTACTCATCCAGACGCGTCCTTACGCTTACGTCACGGCGGGTAACGGTTACATTGTCAATTATCTCTTTTGTATATTTGCACATCATATTTCGTAACGTTTACTTAAAAATTCGTACCTTTTCCATAATTTTCCTACATTTCTTGGTATTTGGTTGCTATGCAGTGTTACACCCTATCATTTCTAGTAATACATCATAATATGTAATATGTATTAAAATTTAAAAAAAATTGTTATATCTTGAATAAGTTTGTTATTTTATGTGTTAGTTTGAATAATTACTTAATTTTTCTGATTCGCTGGACAACTTAAAATTCTACTAATCTTTAGCTCTATATTAAATTATTTTTGACATTTTAATGACAATTAATCAATCGGCCTATTGAATTATACTCAGTTATAATCGATATCCATGATCCAGTACCTACCCACTTAGCCAATCTTGGGAAATGGTGAGGTTTACTTTAGTAAAGCACGACAACAAAATAGGGATGATGACTACATCTAAAATATTTAGTTTCAATAATATACTCAGAAATATTGAGGCATTAACTACTTGATCAATGTAAAAAAATGTAAAGTTTTATGTGTAGTTTAGTTATTAGATACAATATCTAAAAAGTACAAAAAAGTTTTAAAAAATCTGTAAAATTAGTAAACAAACCTACATCATTAGTTTACTTACATCATATACAAAAACATTCATTATGGTAAGTATGAACTTAAACGCACAAATATCGGAGATATTTACAAATATGTTCCTGCGGCCGTACTTCATACACTTTAACCTAGGCGTGACGTCACAGCTAGGTACGACTGTATGGAGCGTTGTCACGAGACTTGCTAAATTTTGTATACAAATTGCTGTGCCTTTGAAAATATTTACTTTTGATATACTGTTTCTTCTGAGAAGTTACAAATATTTAATACTACTATTCATTTATGCAATAAACATTTTTTTGTCATCTAGCCTATTCTTAGTTAAAAATACTCACAAATTAATCTTCGTGCCTTATATAGGTAAATAAAATGTATTTAAAGTATTTTAGTATTTAAAAATAAGGTAGAGTCAACCCCAAAAAAGGGTATGGGGTACTAGAGGGAGGAAGGGGGGTAAGCGGGACGGAGGCGGTAGCACGACGCCGACACTTTGCTCCGCGCAGCTGTCACAAGTCGGGGTCGGCGGTGTCGGTGAGTTTGTATGTATTGTTATTCGTTATTATGTATTGTATTTTTTTATTGTTGCGTATGTATTATTGTATTTTAGACAAGCAAGGTGCCCGAAAATGCGTTTAGAATTTGCATAGAACTAGCGAAAACGGAGCCCTATTTTTTTAAACTGAACCCATAAAAGTAGCTTAAGTTGTTTTTTATAAAATCAGCTATGTGCACAGTGAAAGTCCCGTAAAAATTGGTCCAGCTGTTTCAGAGATAAGCTGAAACGAACAGACAGACGGACAGACAAAAATTATAATAAATTATTTTTTATTGTAAACTACCATAAGATATATTAGTTACATATGGATTAAGTGAAAAAGTTCATTTAAAATTACAAAAACACTTTTTTTTTATTTAATGCTATACTATTACACATAGTACATGCTATTTTATTAATACACTACCCTTATTTTCTTTGCAAATTACATACAGTAATCACAGTACTAGTAATATTCGCAAAATTGAAGAATTAATAAGATTAAATCAATATAATATTGGATGATTATTAGCAAAAATTATAATACAGGTGATGAGAAAGGCCTATTTTGTCTTTAATTACATTTAAAATCAAAATTAATATGAGTTCATATTTCAGTTTTTAATCGACTTCCAAAAAAAGAACGCGGATATTCTGTAAACTTTCTATCACAAAAATTAAGACATCAACGCAGGTTATTCGTAATATTCGATACCTACAATTATTATAAAATATTTAATAAAATAATTATTATTGTGTGTCGATGTTTATATAGGCAAGGCTCATAGAGCAACATATTCACTAGAAAAATATTACCTCACCTTATAGAAATACCATTACACCTTATAATAATCACAAGTTTTAGGGTTACCTACGCTCACGTTCAAACAAAAACAATTTTGAAGACAAAAGTCATCAAATTCAGTCATCAAAAAAACATTCAGCTTTATTGTATATAATATAATTTTATTCAAAATATTGTTGTGTACACATGCGCATTACATTTCATTTTAGTTTATATACTGGCATACCGTCTCTGCTTGTCACAGTGACGATTCTAATACTATAAAATTTATTTCATTTGGTATGGATCATATGAGCCAATGAGCAGACGTATTGTCTACTGGTAAGCTTTTACTGCGACCGATACACAAAATACTAAAAAAACGTTAAATCTTGAGTATAATATCCTAGGTGATGCATATTACCTAGTACAAAACACAGATACCTAACACATATTATGAATTCTGAACACGGTAGGTTCGGAACCCTTTGCGTATGAATAAAACTCGTATCTGACTGAATTTATGATCGCTTCTAGTAAGCAATCAAACCAAATCCATATCAGGCAGTAAGTTAGAATTATGAGGTCTGGTTGTTCTGAATATGCAGCCATATCGTACTTTGGCCATATTACTGGAACAGCTTGTTACATTAACTATTTAATTACTTTTGAGACGTACAAGAACACTAACTGCACCCATAGAAGTATTTATATATATTCTAGAAGCTTTACGAGGATGTTTAATAATAATAAACGTTCTATGTAAACTTTGTTTCTATAAGAACAAAACTTAGTAATTACTTCTCAACATTTTTTATATTAGGTAAATATTAAACCACCGAAAAAAGTGAAATGCAAAAAATAACAAACCTTTTTTATTTAACCATAACAACAAAGTTCTTAAACGAATGTAAGTATACTCAAGTAATTATTAGTCGGCGCCTAGTTGTGACGTCACGCCTAGGTTAAAGTGTATGAATGTAGTTATTGGTAGATGGTTACTGAAACCGGTCATTAGTAACAATCTGTCTAATCGTATGAGGCTTGGCGGAGAAAATGTCAAAAGATAAGAAGAGAAGTTTATTCTCTAAAATTCAGTTAGTTTAGAACTCGCTCTAAATATAAATGAATTACGACGGTAATACGTTTTAAAAGTGGGGATATTTATTGGAACAAAATTTCTCAAATACGTAGCGGGGATACAAAAGTTTATTGTTTATAGCAAGTATGAGATATCAATGTTATTTTTGATTATTTTTATTAAATATGATATAAGTAGATATAGATTTTTGAGGCTAGAATCTAATAATTCCTATTAACTAGAGGTTTTTTTGTAATAATTTTATGTTGTTGTAATAAACAACTCGGCATTAAAACTTGTGAGCGAATGATGATGTTGAATATAAATTTGGGAATAGCAAATGTTCAAAGACATCGATATCAGTGTAAAAGAATATGAGATGTGCCTATATCATGAATCATCACATGAAGATGTATTTTGTGATGATGGTGGTGACGACGATGATTAATGTAATTGACAAAGTGGATGTATATATACGGAGTCAGGAGTTCTGCTCAGTACTCTTGGATTTAGGGTATACCTTGGTGTAAAATCTTATTTTTGGTAGCACATGCTTGGCTTAGTTCAGAAAAAGTCAAAATCACTATAATATGTGTCCATATAAATTTCGAGGAGTTCCGTCGATTCCTCATGGATCCCATCATCAAGTCACCACTTTGGTGACAACGGGCTACTTTACATCAAATTCGGTGGCGGAATAGGCTAGATGACATTTTTTTTTATTCCAGATATAAATAGTCCCTACTCCTAAATATGAGTAACTTCTCAGAAGAAACAGTATATCAAAAGTCAATATTTTCAGAGGTACAGCGATTTGTATACAAAATTTAGCAAGTCTTGTGAACACGCTCCGTACTAAAGTCGTACCTAGCTGTGACGTCACGCCTATGTACGCCTACGTATACGGCCACAGGAACATATTTGTAAATATCTCCGATATTTGTGCGTTTAAGCTCATACTTGCCATAATGAAATTTTTTTGTATATGATGTAAGTAAACTAATGATGTAGGATATGTTTACTAATTGAGCAAAAAAAATTTAAACATTTTTGTACTTTTTAGAACTAAATACTAAACTACTTCTGTTCACCAAGTAGTAATGCGTCAATATATCTGAGTATATTAATGAAACTAAATATTTTAGATGTAGTCATCATCCCTATTATTGTTGAAAATATATATACAGCCGAACGTATAACCGCCTCCTTTTCTTGGAAGTCGGCTAGAAATAGCTATTCAAAATTGAACTTTATCCACTACACAAAAAGATACAGGTTTCATATGACATCAGTCATACACTGCGCGTGCTCTGTACCTGTGCACTGGGCAGCGCGGCCAACTTGATATTCGAACTCTAAAACGTGTACAAATCTGTAGCTGTCTTAAAAATGCAGCGCTGCGTCGCGTATCGTTTCGTTTCGTTGTGCTTTGACCCTTAGTCATCTACAGTAGAGACCAAGTCAAAATGTTACTAAAATATCGTAACAACAATAGCTAAAACTATTAATACTAATAATAATCCATAATGTGCTATCGATTCACAATGACTGTATTCAGTCTGCAAAGGATTTGAATCGAATCTCGTACAATTTTGGCTCTATTTTACGGCTACGGACGGCTTAATTTCGCTTGACCTATTTCTAAAATACTTATCTGCAGACATATCGCAGTATGATTGATGGTTACAAGCTTAGACAAATTCCTATAATTTTATATACTCGTATAATGCCTGGTGATTTTTATACAGGGAAATTTAATTATGTCCATAATAGAAAAACTAAAATGGGAAAATCTTTCATATACTAATTTAAAATAACCTAACCAAGAACATATGGACGGTTCCGTTACTATCAACGCGCAATCGGTTTTCTTTATATTACTTCAAAAGTTATTTTCCGATTTCGCTCTAAGTAATTTTTACTAAAGAATTTTCAAATTTTCGAATTTTCAATCAGCGTAGAAACTTACAAGTTTCTATCACTTAAAGTTTAGAAATGCCAGGGGGGGCCTACTTATAAACCAGTTCGGAGGCCGATTACTCAGAATTGGTCGAATTTGTAAAAAAAAAAGTCATGTTTTAAAACATTGCCTTTATTTAAAAATACCTCTTTGACCATACCCCACACGATGGAGTATAAAGAAAAAATATTTTCAATGCCCACTTCACATGTACGGAGAAGACACCCAAACCCGCCAAACACGAGATCTATACACAATCTATAACTATACAGATTTATAGTGTCATCCATTTATTTCATAATTACAGGAGTTAGCAGGGCGGACAGACAAACAGACAGACGGACGGATAGAGCGAAACTATAAGTACTACGGAACCCTTAAGTACAACTTAAGCCTAAAAATTGAATTCCCAGACACAAAATTCGCCAAATTTTTGTGTAAGTTTCCAAGGAAAAAGTATTATTGTTTGTAGGCGGATGGCCTTGCGTACTGATCATGTACATACTGATTGTATAAATGTTTTATGGCGCGATTAGTATTCATGACAGACAAACTGTTATGAATTTTATTTGTGGACATAATATTATGATCTCATTCTCAGATCTAATTATCTGTTCACATGTCCACGTCACGACGTCGCATCGTCAAGAAACGGCACGATGTCGCGTCGCGGTATATTAGCACGGTATATTGGCGCAGAATGTACTGGAATTTTACAAGGCACGGCGATTTGGCGTTACGTTGTGCATTTTTACGATGACATGAATATTCACGTTACATGAACGTACCGTGCCGCGCCGTTTCGCGTTATTGACGTCGTGACGTGGACATGTGGACAGGCCCTAATTAAAACTGAATTGATAAAATCTGATCGTTAAACTAAGGTATATGGAAACGGAAAAATATTTGACACCTTTGTTGCACGCAGTACGTAGTAACTGACAAACCATTCAAAATCGAAAAATAAAGGTATCGTAATGTTGCAAAAATTATTTGGGTAAGAAATATGAAAGGCGCAATATTAACGACTATACCTATTCAATTTCGAATCAGCATTTCCTACATGTGAAGTTGTAAGTGCCAATCAAGGATAAAATTATAAAATCAAACTGTTTAATCAAACAAAAGCATAATATGTAGGTGCTATTCGACAAAGGAGGATGGGCATTGTGGTCTGCCTACTTAATATACACAAGATATATGTAAGGGGAAATCCCTTTTTGTAATTGGCTACTTGTCACGGAAAAATATGAAATGGTAGTTTAAAGGACAACAATAATTATACAATTCTTTTTTTTTTTTCAATAAAATAAATTGCAAATATTTTTATTTTCGAAAAATAGATTTCAGTTTTTAACAGACTTCATTATCGACACTATGAGCAGACATTATTATTATTTACACATATGTGGTTAATGAAGGAAATTATGTAAAAGAAACACCCTATCCATTGTCTTATGGTCTGTAAGTATTGAGTATGTGGTAGACAAGCGTTCATACAGTTTTGCCCATTCTCCTTTCTTAGGGGTTTACTACCACCGTTATTTTCTCGGTCTTAATTATTGTATTCAAGAAATATAATTTATTATTAATAAATGAATGCTTATTTTCAGTATGTGCCAACAAGTAATAATCTCCAGCCTAACAGCGCTTTAAGTTAAATTAGTACACGCAAGTAATATTCCTTTTAATTACAAAATGAATTTAATATATATTTAATATAATTAACTTCTAGCTTAATTATAACTATTAGCGAGTAGTATAAATTGTGTTATACATAACATTATGTACAAATTAATTTATGCATATGGAATCAGGCTACGGTAATAACTTTCCCGCGTTCGTTAAAATATAACGGTTAGGTTTTATAGCAAAAAACATTTACTTACATGTAAAATTATTGTCACTTTAATAGATTTTTCTCGAAAACTATTGAATATATACTGCTATCCAGTACCTACCTACTACTTACTAATAATGCTTAATCTTCCAATAAAAATATTTATTCTTTTTCAATAATAACTTACTAACTAGCATTATACTATTTATATAACAATAAGCGTCGTATAAAATAATTTTACTAGCAAGACATCACTAATACATACAATAAAATACTTATAAAGACAGAATGTGTATTTGAATATTTTTAATATTATTTCCCATTGATCCTATTTTATGGTCGTCATAAAATAAGGATGCCGTATGTATACATCCAATTGGAGTGAAATTGTATATTTTTATTGTATTATTTATCGCGGCGCGGAGTCTGCGCGGAGAGAGAGTCGATATTAGCCCGCCTTCTGCGCATGTGCGGAACCTGCTTCTGATTTGAATGTTAATGTTAAGTGTCATATAACCAAAATTAACACTTGTATAGGAAGTTTTTATGTAAATTTTTAAGCCTCCAGTCTGCATACAAAAAATTATATTTATTTTTATAAGAAATAATTTTAATTTTAATTAGGCGCCGATAGATAATAAAATATATATTTTTGCAAAAAAACTTGAGAGATGTCAAGTGACACCCGGATGGAACGAAGTTCCTTTTCGATTAATTAGTGAAGGAATTGTAATATTATTTTTTTTTTAAGTTATAATAATATTTTTTTTTATTATTAACAAATATAATGTAATATAAACTTAATCAGTAGGCTCAATTTAAGTAATAATTGTGGTAAAAAATTGAAGGGAATTTATAATTTATTTCACGCCGCACGGCTTACAACTGTAGCAAAAAGTGTCGTTACAACTTTTGGTCTTAATTTTTTCCGTCTAGCCCCCTTTCGCAACGCGCGATAAGGAACTTCGTTCCAATATTAAGGGTATGTTTCAAAAGCCTAGTAAGTATCGAATAGATTATTCACAAGTTTTATCGCTGTATACTTAATACTGAGCGACAGAGACAGAACATGCAAATAAGCTGCTGTAAGGCACTTATCAGTTTGTGACACAGGCCCTAAACTACCATTCTGAAAATCTTAATAATACAAAAGAACAAAATTAAAATCTACATTGTATGAATTAGTTGCATGTTATATTGAAGCTTTGGATTCGGTAAATTGTAGACTTTGAAATTAATAGTAAATTACCTCTTTCGTATTTATGTAGTTTGCGACTACCAAAGCTAAAGACTACCAAAGAGTTGCGTGTCAGTATCGAATCTTTGTGAAATTAATTTACTATTTATAGTTTAATTTTACTGTCGTTAAGTAAGTAAGCATTTTAACGTAGCGTGCCAGTATAAACGTATAGCCCCAATCAACAATTTTAAATAAATCCGTTTAGACAATTTTTACATGATTTTATTGGTATACATTTTATCAAAGTCTATTATGGGCAAAGTAAAGGGCATGGTTCAAAATTCATACTAAAAAAGCCCAGCAATGAAATGTTAACCAATGGCTACCTACTATGATTTTGTTAGTAACTTCTATAGTCGGGTTATAGTTTTTATATATATGTATATATATTGTATTTATTTTATAGTGATAATAATAATTAATAATAATAATAATAAATCGTTTATCATTCATCTCCACAAATTACAAGTTTTAAAGTATTTAAAAACTAATTTTTTACACATGATATTGTTGTACCTTGTGGGATTACTTAACTTTTTGATGAACATATTGGCCAAGAAAAGTGAAAAGACTATGTAGGTAGCATTACAATTAACCGTTACAGAATCCAGCAAAAAATTATACACATCAACATATGAAAAGAGAGATATTCGGCTTGAGTCGGCTTTGTAGAACATTAGATGTGAAAAACAAACACACGGCAGCAAATTAAAAACTCGACGCTCGTGTGTTCGATTTTCAGCTCTATTGTACTAGTGCAGAATTCTATTTTCAGCGCTGTTTTTACTAACGCCGCGATAAAAAAACGCTTGTGACAACGAGCGCTTACTCTGTCGAATATCGTTTTTCATAGGTCGAGCATTCCTTTTTGCTGGATTTTAACGGCATATTCCCGATGTCCTCCACTATTTGTCCATCACTGGTGTACATCGGGTAAAATACTTTTTTCCTTATGTCCACCAGTGGTGGACAAATAATGGGAACTTTTAACAACGAGAATACTCGTAACATAAGTATCCTCACTCACTATCCTGCTATGTCCCCTAAATCTAAGCATAACATTATAAAAATCTGTTACACAAAGGCATATAACACGTCAGATAATCTGTATCTAAGTTACACAACGCTATCGGCTACCTGCGTAATCCACTTGATACGAAAACAAACACGGCAGCTTCCGTTGCCTTAATCTTTTATCTTAAATTGGATATTAAGGTTGAATAAATAGATTTTGGTTGGTTAAGCGATAGCTTCGTCAGTTTAGAGATGAAATATTTTAGGCATTATAGAGCGAAAACAATTTTTACTATTAAAGAAATTGACTGATTTAAGTCGATAGTATAATTTATAATATGTAACAGGAAAACCGGCCAAGTGCGAGTCGTACTCACGCACGAATGGTTCCCCGTACAAAACGGCAAAAAATTAACTACCAAAAAGGGTATTACTTCGTTTGTAAATGCCTTTTTAGTGCATGTAGTTAAAGCGGCATCAGAAATAAAAACCTTCTGTGAAAATTTCAACTGCCTACTGATCACGGTTAAGGAGCCACTATCTGTGTATCCGTCTATCGGTCACAGCCTGGTGAGTGGTGACAGAAACTGTATGATGGACTTTATCTCAAAGTCTGTACTAAGTAACTCCTTAAGCAAGCATTAAATTTCTCTGAGTGCGGCTGTTAGGACTCATCATATTAAAGATAGGTCACATGTGGACTTTGTATATTCTCCCAAAAATAGATCACTGGTTTTATAACTAGATTCGTTTTCCTTACATCTGAACATTGTTCAGAACCATTGGGTTAGGCAAGTTCCAACTTCCATATATATGTATTATCATTGGCGTGGGGTTCCTTTAACTCCATTCCTATCGGCTTCACTCATCACTTAATTTTTGAAGACCCTCATCCAAATCCCTACTGTTACCCGGGCTATTATTACGAATGTATTGACACGTCATTCATTAAAATCGGACGAGTAATTTAGGCGCTACAGTGGAACAAACATACATACATACATAGACTGCTATAATCTTTTGACATGCCCTTTCTTTTGACATCGCCGTAGTCGGGTAATAATAGTAGTAGATTTGGACGTTTTCTTGAATTTAATTTTTACTTGATCAGATTGAGATGCGTTTTATATTGGGGAGTTGGGAGAGGACTTACCAACTGACAAGTTGTCAAACGCTACTTAAAATTAGGTTAAATCACAAGCTACCACTGTCTCTGCTTGGCAGAATTAAATGGATTGCACATGCCTTGAGAGAATCTTAATTTAAGAAGCGCTTGAGTATTTGACCGTTTGACTTTGACCACTTGGTAGGCGAGGCTTAACTTTAATATCACAGAAGACATATACATGACATTGTACGGTCGCCGTCAAGCCGGCGTACCACTTGTGAACCTTATGTCCGTAGTAATAAAGTCGAGAAGTGATCTTCCCAAATCACCGGCTTGGCGGCGACCGTATGCTAATGAAACAACAAAATATTGTGTAATTTTTTAAACAAAGACCAATTAAAAAATATGTCATATTTTATAATAATATTTCTAAATATAAAATAGTTATTGTGTAGATAAAATATGAGCATTAATAGAACTGCAGGAAGCGAATAATAAATCCTATGTCATTGACCTCGTGACTTGAATATGGATACCGTTAAGCGAAACGCGTTTTGTTTTAATAAAAATAACACGATTAAACTATTAAACGAATTATCATTGTTAGCCAAATCTATAAAACAATAGAAAGTTAACAGTAAAAAATTAACTACAGCAAAATAGGTTGGCTAGTGTTGCTACCTGTTTAATTTAAGTAATTTTTTTAAGGAACTGAAGAAAATTTTAAGACCGGTCAACATTTTGTTACATAAAAGAAACTAATAGTTACAAAGAAAGAAACAATGTGGCAAAAATGTCGTCCAATTTATACCCGAAATTTCGTCCCGACTGGACCCTTTTTGTTGCCATCTGTGCGACGTGCCGGCCCGAACTCCAGACAGCTCCACCCTAAAACCGCTTAGATGAAATTCCATTCCTTTCCCACACTCCCTGAGCATATATTGTTATCTCTGTCTAAGCTCAGGAATAACCAGGACTTATCTTCTGTCTCTTTTTTGCACACACGAACGTATTATCCTGTCCTTATTGGCTCGGAGTAATTCGTGTATTTCCGCTTCCCACTCGCCTGGCAGCCATGTTTGGCGGGACTGTCAAGTCAATGCCAGTTTGGCGCGTATCAGCCAGGATGAACAAGGTCAGTTTCCAATACTGGAAACTAACTAACTAATCATAATTAGACTAAAATAATTAGCATATTGTGACAAAGAAAATATAATAATTAAGAATTTCAAATATAATTTCAGAAGCGGAAGGGAGTAGGTGATGAAGGAAGCTGCCAATTATATGGTGAGTGTATATCGATATTTTAAACAATACCTATTATAATATTAAGCGTATTATTGTATATTACTAAATTTAATTGGCCCGATTTGTTTGATTGATTTATTGATGCCTTATGGATTCCAAGTAGATGTAACATATTCGATTCGTAATAATTTCGTCTGGGAATAAAAGAATAAAATAATGGGAATAAGATAATTGGCCCGTTTTATTCGATTGATTTATTGATACCTTATAGATTTCAAGTAAGTGTAACATATTCGAATCGTAAAAATTTCGTCTGGGAATAAAATAAAAATAATAGATATGTGTATTATTATTATTTTATTTGTTGGCATAGATGTTTACATAATATACATGTCATTGTATGTAAAATGTAATTAAAAAAAAATATTTTTAATTTAAAGAATATGTTTGCTTTGTTAATTATTGTTTGTTATAAAGTTTACTACACGTTTGTAAAACGGGATCCCGACAAAATTAACCAACACAATATTGCTTCTAAATATATCTTCTGTGCGTCAAATCAATTAGTATTCTAATTTAAACAAAGATGAGGCAATGAATAGATGCCATAAATTTCATACAATAACTTCTTTCATAAGCAGCAACAATTTTAACAGCTTAACCTATTGTTTACACAAACTTTCACGGCTTTTGTTACCATTGAAAAAACAGTTCGTGTTTTACATAGTTTCGAAATTTTGCATTTACATTTTTTGCATAATTGAATAAAAAATTTAAGTGACGAACATGAAAAGATTACAATTTTACAAGAAATGTAACAATAAATGTAAATCTAGCGTAGACTATCTAGTATTAACATAATATTATGTTATTTTTTATTAAATTGTTAAAAATATTTAAACTGGATTTTATATCCTAGCCATACCTAGAGCTCTATCATAAATGAAGATTGATTTTAGATTCATACCAGATAAATTTCATTTCCAATATATTCTGAACCAAATTGTATGACCTATTTATGTAACATTCCAGCGCCAAGTTTAAATATGACAGATTTTCCACGAGTAGCAGATGAGTCATTCGATACGCATAAAACCTACATCAAATTGAAAACATTATAAGAGTTATTAACACCGTCGCTACTTTGGTTTTATAATTTCTGTGCGGTTGGCATACATCTTCTGTAAACATAGAAAACATAGAATAATTATGCACAGTGAACTAACAAACGTGTAAATGGACCAATTACCGCCGACTATGTAGGCTGGCGTACAATTAGTATCTTGCTAATAGGTTTTCATCAGCACCACTCTGTGCCGAGTGGGAGTTTCAGTGCAGAGTGAGATCGGCTGTCGCGCTGAACAGTCTTGTGCTGAAAATAGATTAATTCAAAGAAAAATCTTTAAAAGTTTTTTTTTTTTTTTGGTAAGTGAATACTTTGTATATTCCTTTATCGTAGTTTTGACTCTTTTTTATTTATGCAAAATTAATAATTAGTAATGCTGCATACATAATAAATTTAACATTCATTTTCTATTTTATTTCATGTTTATTCAATTACATTACTGTAGATTTTGATGGTCTTTTAAAGTATCATAGATTAGAAACTTTACTTTTTGTGTGTTAAAAAAATTTATTGTTATTTTATCACATTTTTTTCCTTCCCTTAAGATTTTTTTTACAAATTTTCCGTTTCCCACAGTTACAAAATCATTGTCATTATCATTTCTCGTGCTCAGCAGTCAGTCGCGTTGATCAAAATTTAAAAACAAATTATTCAATATTTTATCCCGATTAATGCTGATGAAATCTGAAAAAATAGTATTGATTTAGGTACATTACAACTCGACGAGTACTTTACCACGCTTTGATATATTTTGTCCTATCTATATAAGAAAAAAATGAGTAGGTAGTTCATACCTATTATTTATTTTATTGTAGGTACCTAATTAATTCATTTTAACTACAAAATTATTTATAATAATAATTAAATAGTTACAAAAGCAAACGGAAACCCGTTGTAATACCTACTAGTAAGTAATTAAATAAATTATCATTTGCCACCTGGCCTTGGCATCCAATTAATTTTTATATACTCATACTAAGAAGACTTTATTATACGTACAAAACCATGTATATTTAGGGTAAATTATTTTTAAAATTCATTTTCATATTTTACTTTTCTACATACAAGTTAGTCAACTTGTATGTAGAAAATTGTCTCTGTCTCTATATTTTATGCTTGTATGTAGTCACATACAAGCATAAAATATAGCTCACATAATGGTAAAATAGAAAACACAAAATCATAATATTTTGTTTACTTATCACAAACAAAAGACTTCTAAAGAAATCAATAGCCATTATCGTAGGAAGAAAAAGTACAAAGCTGAAAAGTAATAATGACCTTAACAGTAATACGTCTAATGAAACACCCTATATAGTTCTGCAACTAGTGGGCCGAACACTCGAAAAGATTTGTCCAACAGCTGCTTGATTATAAGTCCAGTATAAAATGAACTTTGTAGAGGAGTGGGTTGTGGTAACTCAAGGATGAGGGGGAGTTCACGTTATATTGGTGGAGTCGTCTGGGCCATTCAGTCCCGGGGGCGGCGTTCATTGCCCATGTCCGGAGTACGCACGCGCCCGCGGCCTGACCCAGTTGAGACGAGCCTCGTTACGCCAAGGGCGAATCAACGAATTCGCGAAATCAGCGTTGGAACATCGATAAATTCTGTGAAAGTCGATACATTTTGTCGTATGACGTCGATATATCTTGCTTCATTAAACAATTATGGATAGGATTTTTGGATTAAATAGATACTCGTTGCATTGTACTGTTACGGGTAACTTTTCCACAGTTTTAAATTTAAGAGGTGAAACGTATATGAATAGAATATGGAAATAGCATGCATAATTATAAATGTAAATGCAAAATTATTATTATTTTAAAAATAATAATACATAATATAAAATAACTTAAAATTCTGAAAAAAAATTTCCATATGTGAATAATTTAAGCACGATTCACACACAGTGTTTTAAATTTTAAATTGTATGAGTCACGATGACGTAACACTTACGAAATACCACATTATTACGTATTGTGTGTAATATTGATTAGCGGGCTCCCTCTAAAATACATTTGAACTCCTTCTGTTCGCATACCAAACGTTTAACCACTTTCTACCGCATCATAGTCTGGCTAGTGAATTATTAGTCATTCATTTATTTTAAGACTGTCCAAACAACGGCGGTCCTCTCTTGTCACCGATGTTTATTATGTCAGAGATAGCCTCAATTACCGTGATCGATTACGACAGGAAAGCTACTGTGGCCATTACACGGTCTGACGGATTCACTGTGGACACATTTCACGCGCACAACACAATCGATAGTTAAACAAAAAATTGAAACCGACTTCCAAAGTAAAAATGCACAAAAAAAAGTATGAAATAAAAATTGTTTTCTAAATAATTCACCTTTTATTTTCGGCTAAAATTTAACTATTTCTCTACTAAATCTTCTTAATTTTGCAGTCGGTACCAGCAACTTTGAACGTGAGTTCTATAAAATATTGTAGGATATTTTGTGTTTGGGCTGGTACCGACTTCAAAATTAAGAATTAATTTAATTAATTTAAAAAAAGGCGATAATTTAGAAAATAAGTTAATTATCATATTTTTTGTGCATTTTTACTTTGGAAGTCGGTTTTATTTTTTTGTTTAAAAATATTTTTTCTCTTTTTAGTTATATTTAAGTATTATCTATATTATTATGAACACATTTAAAAAAGTTATAAATACAAAAAAGCCTCCGCTATTCTTACTCTCTAGGCAAAACAAACTCAAACGTTATTTCATGTCAGTTTTCTGGGAGGCCGTAGTATTTCCCCAAATAAGCATTACCGATTTGCGGACCTACTAAACAATCACCAGTGATGATAATGGTTAGATACTATATTATTAAATAATAATTATAATCTATTGTTATAGTCGGCGCCAAAAATGTAGTAGTAAGCATTAAATATACTATAGTGATGATGATGATCACGAATATAATTTTGGCAAAACCAAAATTTCAAAGACATTGATATCGGTGCACAAAAATCTGACGAGTAGTTAGTACGTATGTCATCATAATAATATATTGGTTTTTCGTGTGAAGATGGTTGTGATGATGATGATGATGATTACTGTAAGTAGTATGATGGCATATGCTTGCAGTTCTTAAAACAACGCCGGAATCCCCAAACATGTATCAATAAGGACTGACATGTATCTGAAGGACAAGAGTTCTGTCCATTCCTCATGGATCCCATCATCAGGTCACCACTTTGATATCAAAAGGACCAATATTGAATTATACCCTATACATAAAAAAAAAGAATTTTGAAAATCGGTCCACAGACCGCGGAGTAACCGTTGAACATACAAAAAAAATATATATATGTATATAATATATATATATATATATATATCCGAACGTATAACCGCCTTCTTTTTTGGAAGTCCACGTCCCACCTCGACATCACTAAATCAATGATACTGTTTTATTACATACTGTGATTTTTGTTTTACTCATTTAAGTTTTTATATCATTTCAGGTGCTGTGTGATGGGAGAAATTGCTACGAATGAAGCGACTCGTAAATACTAACTATAAATAATAACAATAAGTCTAACGTTATAGATAATTTAATTTAGAAAAACTACTTATTGTTCCATTCTTTATTTTTGTAAAATATTATAATTAGGTTTAATTATATTATGTATAAACCTGTGTTTCAGGCAAAAACTAATTATAATACAAACTTTTAGCTTAAAATAAATAAATAAAATATAGATATTACTTAGAATTAATTTTCGTATACAATAAAATATAGTACACGACTTAACTTATAAATTACATTAATTAATATTTATTATTTTATACAATAACGCTATTTTAAGACTAGTAACAAATTTTCTGTTTCCTCATACGTCTTATTTTTTAAGCGAGTTCTTTAGGTTAATTTTACAAATGTAATAGTAAATTTATGTCATAATAATATCTACATGCGGAACAATCTTGTAATGTTTAGGGTTCCGCGCCCAAAAGGTAAAAACTATTATGTATTACTGAGACTTCGCTGTCTGTCTGTCACCAGGCTGTATCTCACGAACCCGAATCTAGACAGTTTAAATTTTCACAGATGATGTAGGTATTTCTGTTGCCATTATAACAACAAATACTAAAAACAGAAGAAAATAAATATTTAAGTGGCGCTCCCATACCACAAACGTTATTTTTGTATCCGACTCGCACTTCATTTAGGCCGGTTTTATTTTTAAATTACATGACATTACAAGCGCAAATTAATATTACGCATTACTTGACAAAATATTGTAATTTTTATCTAGTCTATATTTGATACTATTACGATAGGTACCAGTGGCGAAGGCTGGTTCTCTGTAATAGGTAGGGATACGAATGAGGGTCTTCAAAAGGTAGGTGGTAAAGTGTAGCCGATAGGAATGGAGTTACAGGAATCCCACGCCACTGATAGTGATAGGTACATACATATTATTTATTTTATTGCCGACACAAACCTTACCTACCTAAAATTTTATCAAAAATGGCATTACCAGTAGGTACTACAAAGTTTCCTAATTCTATTTCATTATATTGTTTGACATTAGGTAAAAAAAAAATTACCATGATGGGCGTTATAAGATATTTTAAATTATTATACCATAAGATTTTTAACTAACCATTCCAGTATCTAGGTAATAAAAGTTTTCTTTGTCTTAACTCATTAACAGATAAAGGATTTTCGTCTACTGTGAAGCTTCCTTTCATGCATTTAGTTTCACGCTGTTTTTGTGCACTATATACTTTTAATCTTTTACACTTGAAAATATTTTCTGTCTTCTTTTAAATTTTCTCAAATTGGTATTTGGCAGGTCGTGAAAAGACAATGAAAAGGTCGTAATAACGATATTCATATATTCAGTATTAAGCTTTACAATGCGCCTATTTATTTTTCCACTAACAGAATAGGTACCTACTGTAAATACTAGAGCCTTTAGTCAAGATGCATTTGATAATTTTGACGTTCGCCGTTAGAAAATCAAAAATGTATGGGATTTGACATAAGTCATCGCTAAGTGACTTATCGCTTGCGATGCCTTAAGTCAAATCCCATACATTTTGTTTTCAAACTTCGCCGTCGAAATTATCGAATGCATCTTGACTAAAGGCCTAGATCTTGTATCTAAAGAGATACATTTATTTACGTTAGATATTTATAAAATTAAAATTGTAACTTACTAATTATATAAGTTTTAATAACAAACCGGTTTTCAAAATCGAAACAATTGTTATCTTCGCAGCACATCAAATGATTAAGAGGTGTTAATTGTTTTCCTTACAGCTTCAATATTATAATTATTATGTTAAGCACTTTTTGTAACCAATTTAAGCATGAGCTAATTTTGTATATAAAATTGGTAATTATTTTGTTAATCTTTGTGAGTCACCTCTAATTTATTTAGTTAGGCTGCAGAGATTCATTGTGATACGAATAATAATGAATTATAGGTAACATTTAGGAATCTTAACCGTAAACTAACGCCAAGCGTTCTAATGCCCGGTTTGTTAATATTTTATAGAGAGTTTATCTATTCAATAGCATACTTGATTAATCGCACAAACACGCTATCGTATCAAAAGTGTTATCTTTGAATAGATCAACTTCCAATAAAACACTTAAGAGACCGGACATAAGAGTTATGTTATTTCGCTAAATTTTAGAATAAGCGCTTTAGTTATTAAAAATGGTATCTTTTCAATATATTATTATGTATGCATGCAAGCATGTCTAAGTTATTTATATAAGTAACTACGAAGTCTGTAGAAGGGCCATATACTTTCATATTATATTAGAGACAGGCATATTGAAGCTAAAAATGTCCTCACTTTGAGTGCTCCGTTGGGGCACTCGAGTTTTTTTATTTTTTTTATTAAAGGATATAAGATATATCATAATATTTCAAAATTATAGCCTGTTATCACACGTTACGAACGCCATTACAGCTCTTAGTTCGATCGCTTAAATGTTAGTTCAATTGAGTTTAAACAGAAGGCGGTACATTTTCTTGTTTAAAGAATTTTTTGGCTAACTGTATGCAATAGCATGTTCTTGTGTATAAAATGTGTCTGTGAGAAGAGTGTAATCGAAGTTTTAAGAAGAAATAAGAAGGCCTGGCTCGTCGGCATCAATATTAGTGCCCTACATCTACCCTGTAGATCCGAATTTGTTTGAAGTGAGGCGACAAATTCGGTTCTAGAGAGGTTTGTGTGGTGCATCACTGCAACGATCAAGACCCTGCAGAGAAGAAGAATATAAAAAGATCTTCTGTTTAACCCCCGAAGACAAATGACGGGTGTCTGTCTGTGTGTGTCTGTCCGTGGTATTTTAGCTCCCAAACGGATTAACCGATTTTGATCTAGTTTTTTATGGCTCTCAGGCTAACATGATCGTGAATGTTCATAGCTATAAAACATCATCATCTCGCAGCTCGCTCACTGCTTGACAATTCGGAGGTTTAAATTAAAATTTTGTTTATAAATGAATTTTTCTTTCATTGATTTAAATATTTATTTAATAGCTCTTAAATTGTGCTGGCTGGAAAAACTTTCATTCTAGAATTTTGCTTAATACTTATGGTAGGTCTGATATTGATAAAAGGTAAAGTAAAATTGGATTGATTTATGTATGTATCGAACTGTAATTACTATCCTGTGTGTAGTTCGTAAGTTGTAGTAATGTGTGTAGTAATAAAGAAAATATCCACTGTAGTAGCCACGGTAGTAGGTAACTAGACATAGTAACTTTTGGAGTCTCGGTCATTTTAAATAATTGACATATTATTTTGTTCGTAGCTTTATTTTTACCACTTTATAATTAACTGAGCCATGTGCATGCCTACACGAGTAGCTGTTCATTTGATTCAAATGAGTTTTACTATGAGTCGTGTTGATATTTTTTTTATTAGATGCAATTCTCCTATTAAATCTCCTACTATTATTTTTACTTACTTACTTATTACTATATTTTCTTGTATTTATCAAATCCATGAATAAAGAAATTGTATTAATGATTCTTGAAAGACTAATCTAAGTATGACCTATTAAAATAAATAGTTGTGAGCTTTTATGCGCGTGATGTGAAAAAGCTCCATAAAATTATATTAATTACTGTTACTGAAACTTTTGAAATAAAAAATACACAGGGAAAATAAATTAAATCTTACTCATGTGGGTATGTACAATTCTCACTTCTTTTATCGACACCTTATATTTTCATTGTCTAAGGTTTTTAACAGGTCTGGACTTCATTTTTAATAAATAATAATAAAATAAAATGGTTTTTATTGGCATCTTTGCCAAAATAAAAGATATACATATAAAAATCCCTAACAATTGGAGTACCTAAGTATATACTGTAGCGGAGCATTTATTGGAGTATAAGCTTATCTCCTCCTAGAGATAAGACCTTAATAAAATAAATAGCTGAATATTATTGCAGTTTAATGATTTTTTTTATATTTACTCATGACAGTGTTTTAAAATACACAACATAAATGTTAGTAAGTAATTAACAATTATTTCAGTTACAAAGTAAAAACATATATACTATAATTATAAGCCTATCGAAACACTAAGTCAATGCCTAGACTTGGAACATACTTTTGCGTTTGCAAGATTTGAATTTACATTTTATTAAGATTTTACAGTAGCATCTACAAAAGAGTCGAAGTGTGCTTATTAAATAAATTATTTAAAAAAGTTTAACCGTCCCTAGAACAAATCTGAACGAATCCATCTAGGTTCAAATGAAGGGAATAGCTAATAAAACATAGTAAGGAATGAAGGATGTAGATGGGAATATAAACAAGAACTTATAATAAGTCTTCTCTGCTTAAGCTTTAATTGTTAAAAGATAAAATTACTGACGATTTTTTTCTACGAAATACCCGGGCAACCGAGCAGACTGTTCACTTGATGGAAAGCGATTACCGTCGCCCATGGACGGAGTCGCTAGTGCATTGCCGACCTTTTAAAAACGAGTACTCTTTTCTGGAAGTTTTGGTGGTCGTATTGAAATACCGCTGGTTCGTTCCAGAGTTTTATTGTGCGCGGCAGAAAACTCTAAATTATATTATTTATATATTTTAGCTATTAAATATTTTAAATTATTTTCTAATAAAATATATTATTATTAACCTTTGGCATTTCATTCTGAGCTTGAGCTTTTCCCCAATAGATGGCGCTACTCCGTTGGACACATGTGATTACTAGTATATACTACTTACCGATAGATGGCGCAAGACGAACTCTATATTCGAAATCTATTACGAATTACGATGCTCATTGCTCGTGTATTGGTACATATTGCAGTCGACTCAGGTAGAGAACTCCAAAATTTAGTTATTTTTAGATGCGGGGTAAAAAGTTGGCTTAAGCAAATGATTAGGCCACTTTTTTTAAAAAAATAGCTTTTTTATTGGATTTATTATTAAATAATTTAACATAAATCATAGTGTACTTAGACTACAAGGTAAACAGAGGGAGGAAGGTTGTTATGATAAATCATAACAATAGCGTAATCACGTAAGATCCGCAAGTCAGGTAATAAATTTAAATCAATACCTGATACATAGCAATTTTAGTATCGCAGAACGTTCGAGAAATTGTAAGGACCGGGGAAGATTAATGATGAGTGGACCAGCAGACAAGCGCGGCCGTGTTTGACAAGCGCAGGTGTGCTATTTTCATAATTGGCCCCAAACCGAACATGCATAGCTTTCAGGAATTTATGACATAAAATTATATTATTATATATATATTTAATATATTGAACTACTTATATCGTGGACTAGGTTTTGCCCGCGGTTTCGCTGCCTGAAATTTGGTTTTACAGGAACTAAATAATATAAAGCCTGGTCGTAATTCTGATGTACGTAAGTAATATGTGCGCGGGCGGGGCGATCTACCGCCTGTACAGCGGCGTTTTTTCGCGCGTACCTACTTGTAAATTTTACGATAAATTTAAAGATATTTATTTAAACAGCTTAGGGTAAAAGGCTAGTATAATGGGTGTGAAATGCTTAAAGTGACGTCTCTAATTGATAAGGATAAATACTGTTTCCGTGTAACTAGTTTCTGAGGATACCATATTATATGTGATTATTTTAAATCTTAGAATGGGTATAGTAAGCTATCCTTAAAAGATATACGTATGCTATTTTGGACTTTTTTGTAGGACTATTTAAGATAAACGTTTTCATTCCGCAATATATAAATCTAACGATTTTTGCAGCGCACGCCGATTAACTCGCAGATAACAGAATTTCCTCCTACTTATCGTTATATTTTGTACAATTCACTAAAAAATTATAATTTATAGCCTATTTGTTGTTCAGATGTAAAGGCTACTTTAATGTAAAGTTTTATTGTAATACATTCAGTGGTTATTGCGGAAGAGTAACAAACATCCACACATCCATACATTAATACTTACTTTCTTGTTAACAATATTAGTAAGGAAGTAAGGATAGAGCTAAGATCACCAATGACACGCACTAATGAGACATATAGTTATTTGATACTAGCTTTTGCCCGCAGCTTCGCCCGCGTGGGAAAAAAACTGTGTTCGTGGCAAAAAACTTATTTTACAAAATATGTCCCGACACACGTTGTTCTGTCTCAACTATGAACTGGAATAAACAAATAACTACACCAACACCTACAACCTACTCCAACATCTACACTTACCAGCTACACCTACATGTACACCAACATCTACAGTATCTACAGTACTCTGTAATTTTTCCAATATTTCTCACCGTTTAAACCTTCCCTGAACATCCACAATTATTTCAAGACCAAAATTAGCCAAATCAGTTCAGCCTTTCTCGAGTTGTAGCGAGACATTGGAATTGCAATCCATTTTTAGGGTTACGTATTACTTAAGGAACCCTTATAGTTTCGCTCTATCCGTCGTTCTGTCTGTAAGTCTAACAAAAAACATTTTTTTTGTATTTTATTTTTTTTGTATTTGTATATATCACACTTTAGGATACATCTATATTTTATAGATGTATCCTAAAGTGCACATAAAATACTATATTTTTTACGTTTATCAAGTAATAATACCTCAATATTTCTGAGTATATAAATTAAACTAAATATTACAAAAGTATACCTACTTGTAAAATATTTAGTAGTCTCCCCAATTAGTAGGTTGATATAATATTCCATAGGTAAGTAAGCTAACATGGAGGTAGATCAAGTAAGGTAGAAGTGTTCTAGTAATCAGTGTAATCAATCAAGTGTACTGGCGACCCCAACGTCTTGCGACATTAAACGCTACTTGACATGGCCATCTTAAGCCCTTGCATCTGCGCCAAAACTAATGATATGTTACTAAAAAACAGATGATGACCCTATTCTATAACCGTGCTATATTAGTCGAAACGCCAATTTTGTTGGCACTAGCTGGCGTGCATCATATCACGCAATATAACTTACTAAGGTAGGGAACCGAATATTTTCCCGCGACAAAAGTAGCCTATGTCCTATATGTTCCCTGTGGCCTATTCTATATTTGTGTCAAATTTTATCAAAATCAGTCCAGTAGTTTCGGAACCTATTCTACGAGGGTGGCACTGAAAATTTCGGGAATCAAGGAAGTGACACAACATTACTATTTAGAAATGTATTTATTGCTTTTCGAAGTATTCTCCGCGAAATTTGACACATTTTTCCATACGATGGAATCAATCATTGAAGCAACCATTCCATTCGGAAGTTGGGGTCTCCAAAATGGCCGTTTTGTAGGCGTCCACAGCTTCTTCAGGTGATGAAAATCTCTGACCACGCAATTTATTCTTTATTTTAGGGAAAGTATAGAAATCATTAGGGCTTAGGTCGGGGCTGTACGGCGGATGGTCTAATAATTCTATGATTTCTTGCTCTAAAAACTCTTTTGTTCTGTGCGCGGTGTGAGAACTCCGATGATGATGAAGATGATGCGGCGGTTGCAGTTCTCTTTACGGAGTTCAGAAACGACCTAAACAAATGTTAGCATACCATTCTGCATTAACCGTTATATGTCCTTCAAGAGGAATAGTCGCAACATGGCCGGTTTTGGAGACAAACGTGGCCACCATTTTTTTTGCAACACTTCGTGAACGAACAATTTTTGTTGGCTTTAACTCATTTTCGAACACCCAAACTCGTGAATAGTTTTTTGTTTCGGGTTCGTACGCATATATCCAGGATTCGTCACCTGATATTGTAATACCTAACGTTGTATACAGCATTTGAGGATCCTGCGTGGAATCTTTCGAGAGTTCTGACGCACCAAGTAACGCGAGCCGCTTTTTGCTCTTCACAGAGCAAATGCGGTATCCATCGGGAAAACAACTTTTTTACACCTAAATGTTCATGCAAGATTATTTGTATTTGAATCATGCCAATGTCTAAAGTTGCCTGAATTTCGCGGTATGTCACATGTCGATCTTCCTCAATCAGCTTACGCACAGCATCAACGTTTTCTTGGGTGACGGCAGTTTTTGGACGACCTTGACGGGGGTCATCACTGAGCTTGACACGTCCACGTTGAAATTCAGCAAACCAGCGATAAATTGTGGTTTTGGATGGGGCTTCATCACCAAATGCAGAAATCATCCGGTCAACACACTGTTTCTGTGTTAAACCACTTCGAAAGTCATAATAAATCATCGCTCTAGAATTTTCTCGAGTCAATTCCATTTTCTCAACGACTAAACAAGTTTGACAAGACCTTGTGACAAGACCGAGAATCTTTTTTTAAATAAATAAACGGTATTCGATTTTTAAAACCAAGGAGTTTTAAATTAAAAAGATTTTAATATGACAGGAACAGTGGAATTATTCCATTCCCGATACTTTAAGTGCAGCCCTCGTATGCAAACAAACAAGCATACAAACAAACAAATATTTCTTCTTTATAATATTAGTATAGAAGTATAGTTATAGGTGAGACGAAACCATCTATATTACCTATCTAGTTTGCAATATTCATTTTTATTAAAATAAAAGTCACAACGAATGTCTCCACTGCTTATGTAGCTCCCCTAAATGGGAGGAAAATTAGGCTGCAGTCGACCATGCCATCTTACTGATCTTACTGCAGGTTTGTAGATAACAACTCAATTTTTTGTATTTTCTTATACACATGTTTAGATTTATTCATATTTCTTTAATATGAGCATACGTACCTAATCCTAATAAGTATCCAACACGTGACCAAACCTAAATTCTCTCAAGTACAGCTTAAGCGACCTCCACCATGCCATTGGCGGTATTTTTATGAAATGTTAAATTATTATATATATTAAATTATCATAATCATGATTTTTATTACAGTTAACAAGTTTACAATATTACTATGCGATATCCATTTATCGAGCTATAGCAGAATAGTTCTCACTCTGAAATTTGTATAACTGCACCAACTGCATTGTAAGCAGGAAGAGCCGTGTCAAAAATTACTATTATGCCTCTAACATAATTAATGAACTGCTTATTCAAATACTTTTAAAACTATTATTCATGCCGTTTACGTTTGAAAGTTTCCGACGATTTCTATGAAAGGGCTCCTTCCGAGCGTTAATTAAAAAATGTTGCCGAATGCAATTTCAATATGGGTCCCATGATATTAGGCGTAACGAATTTTAATATGTAAATATTTTCGTGACTTTATTAAAAATAAAGATTATTAATTCTATTAGCGTCTATCTCTAATTATTATGTTTTCCAATTATTTTTAACTAATATAAATGTCATGCCTAAGTGTAAACAATCAACATACATACCCTTAAAATCGTTATAAAATGGGACATAGGCTACTAATATAATAATGACGTACTCTATGTCATGCTGTCTATAGAAAAAGGTAAACAGAAGCCATGTATACATTGGATGGGTATTACGCACAACGCAATATGAGCCTAATAGCCTTATAAAATTACGTGTACCTCGTTTTCTGCTTGTAGAAGATAAGTTATATCTTAATTAAGTAACTTAACAGTCTGCTGATTCCAATTACTCTATCTTCATAGTAATTCATTATAATTTTTAATTGTGTGATGTATCAGCAGCGTTACTACCGTCTTTCTCAGCTGCTTGCTTTATGATTGTACAAGCTGGTGTCCGCAGGACGCATCTCTCCACGTCAATCTGGACTCTTGGTAAGTATCCGAAGAACTTGTCTAACGGGGACCAGACAACGGGAGGGATATTTAATACATTTATTTTATGCTATATTTAGGATTTTTAATATCTTGCATACAAATAATATTTAATATACATTCATGACCAAATAACATTGAAAGACAGATTTGACATGTCCCTCAGGCACCACTGAGATCATACCAATGGGTTTTTGTGGTTGGTTGCCGCTGTCGATCCTAGCTGACAGAAGGTGCAGTGGTGGGATTGTGTGGTGGGCCAATGCCCGCTTAAAAAAAAACTTTGAAAACTTTCTGTTCCCTCGGCGGAATTCGAACCCGCATCCTTCGAGCGTGAGCGTCGACACGCTAACCACTGCCAGACATTGAGACCTTATCGTAAAACTAAAATTTCAAGCACGATTTTACGAGAATTGTGCATACGGATCAGTGTGAAATTTGGCACATTTAAAGTTTAAATGGAGGAAGGCCTGCCGAAAGCTATTATTTTTAAAAATAACGCTTAGAAATATATAAAATTTATAAAAATAACAACAACACACACTACTTCACTCATACTAGCATGTTTGTTTATATTACAGTAGGTTTGACACAATTGTCAATGAGTGCCTCTCTTCATCAAATCTTTCTATCACAATCCATAAACAACATTTACATATTTTTTTGCGTATCTAAGAGGCAAAAACCTAAAAAATTTTAAACTTTGAAATTAAAACATGAAATTATGGTCGAATTTCGGCGAAATTATTAATTATACTATAGTATATACTGATTAAACTGACTTTGTGTAACAGACCACAAAAACTAACACAGTAGGTAAAGATTACCTATTAATCTACGTTTTCCGCTTTCCCTGTTTTGATATATAATTTCTGCTCTATATTTCTTCTGTCTTCTAGTTTTTGCTGGTTTTATCTCAGGCTATTTACTTGTCATTAATTAATATTTTCAATAGCCTCAGTAGCCAACTGGTATATTGCTTTATTTACTCGCAAGAGGGTGCAGGTTTAATTCCGAATAGGCAGTGAGATTTTGGTGATGTTAGATTACTATACGGTTATAGGCTTGATGACTGTTTTTTTTATTGCATTAATGAATAGTACTCTTAAATATGAGTAACTTCTCAGAAACAGTACAATAAAAGTAAATATTTTTAAAGGTACAGCGATTTGTGTACAAAATTTCGCAAGTCTCGTGAAAACGCTCCATACTAAAGTCGTACCTAGCTGTGACGTCACGCCTAGATAAAAGTGTATGAAGTATACGGCCGTAGGAACATATTTATAAATATCTCCGATATTTGTGCGTTTAAGTTCATACTTACCATAGTGAATATTTTGGATATGAAGTAAGTAAACTAAAGATGTATTGCACTCGTGCGAAGCTAAGGTTTTTAAAGTATTTATATCTAAGTATCATAAAAAAAAATACGAACTTAAGAAGAGGATCTATCTGCCAGTAGAGGCTGCGACTAAATGTAGCATAACCAGCATCTAATATTCGATAATTGACCCAAAGTGATCCAATTTATAAAGTATGCTGAATTTAAATTCAGTCAACTTAAAAAGTATCTGGAGTATATACTACAGAGACCTGCCTAACTGTGTGTATTGTAGCTGCAATCATTACATAGGGAACAATACTGGCAATTCGCACAAGAGACTTCGTCAAAACTTATAATACCTAAAACTACTATTGCAGTTTCCATATCGAAATCCCATTGCAACACTGCACCGCGAACTTTTAATCAAGTCCTGGAGAAACGATTTGCTAGGACCATAGATCTTATAAACGTAACAGAAATAACAATATTACAAACCGTTAAATATATTAAATAAAATCCTACTATTATAAATGTGAAAGTTGATGGATGGATTGTGAATGAATGGATGGATGCATGGTTGGTTGGATGGATGTTTGTGATTCTTTCACGCAATAACTACTGGACAGATTTTGATGAAATTTAATACAGCAGTAGGTAGTAGGCTCTCTATTAACACATAGGCTACCAATTTTTATCCCGAAAAAGTAACGATCTCGTGAAATACTAATGGAGCCGCTGAAATAGCAAGTAAAATGTGTAAAATTAAATATAAAAGTAAATTTCAAATATTATGAAATTTTTGTAAAGTAAGCAAATAGAGGCTCCATACAAATTACAAGTCCATACTCCACAGCCGGCCCTGCAATCACCATGCCACCCACGAAAGTGGACAGAAAGACATCTACGGGTTAAGGTGTTCCCAAGACTCTTCGGGAGACCCATCCTGATCTCTAATGATATTTTATTAAGAGATGTCTATGTCCTAGCGCCGACAAACAAATAAACCATTGGTCTTTTTGAAACTAAGCATAGCTAACCATGTTACACAGGTCCTCAACTCCTCACCTGTGCCAGCAGTCTCAGCATCGACACCTATGGCATACCTCACCCATTCTTCTCCTAACACTTTAAATATCGATAATTCTTATTAAGTATGTGCTTTAAAGCTTAGATGAATTTTAATTATTTAATACTTTTTACGCGCCTTTTAAATATTTATTCCGTTAGGTTCCTATAACTCCATTCCTATCGGCTTCACTTACCACTTACCGTTTGAACACCCGTATCCAAATCCTTACCTATATACAGGCTAGGGCTTCCCTATTAAGGAGACCTGTAATATTAGTAGATTCTATATTTTTTTATGACCTTTCTGTATGTTTTTAGTCTATTGGCATGGCAGTGCTCGCCCGCAGTCGGCGCCCGCCGTGGGCAGCTCACCATTAATCACTGGTTTTAGCTACAGAACTCTATGCTCACTCTATATTGGTACCGCTATGTACCGATATGCATTTTCTACCACCATCGGTTTAGCTTTAAAACTCTACGTTCACTCAATATTGGTACCGCTATGTACCGATATTATGCAATTTCAACCATTTTAGCAACGAAACATTCGTAAGCTCCACTATCCTATACATAACTAAGTACTTTGTAAACTTTAATTGAAAATATCACACTCACTCACATACAGCGGCTAGGTTGAAAGATAGACGCGGCCACTGCTTAGAATTTCGCGTTGGCGGCACGTTGGCGGCGTGGTGGCGGCGCGGCGGTGGCGGCGCGGTGGTGGCGTGGCAGTGGCGGCGCGGCGGCGGCGCGGTGGCGGCGAGGGGCGGCGCGGTGGCGACGCGGTGGCGGCGCGGTGGCGGCGCGGTGGCGGTGAGATAGTTTGCATACAATTATATGGAGCAGCGGAGCGGGAGCAGAGCGGGTGCGGCGCATATTTGCACCCAGTAAGTTTGCCTTGTCCAACGTGGACCGGAGCGGAGGATTCTTTTGGACCTCCAAATACACTTCCTTCACACTATTTGCTATGCTGTAATGTAATATGCTACTCGTATTATAGGTCATAATAGCATATTACATCAGACATCTTGATAAATTCGTTAGCATTACTTTTGCTCTTAATTTATCAGAGCTTCCAAAAGATTTTTATAAGCTCAGTAAATTCAGTCTCCTGAATGAACACTGAATCAACCAAAGCTTATCTAAAATAGTTCTGATGATGATGAACTTGCGTATTCGCCGTACTTTTATTAGTGTATCCCACGACAATTGGTACAATAAATGTTGCTTAGACAAAGGCTTATGTGCTGAGTCAGCGCGAGGGCGAGCGGTAGCGCCTGGAACTGTATGGGGCCCAATTATATTGTAACAATAACCCCATCGATCTATGGATATTTGCATGGATACGAGAATGAGGTTTTTTACAATTCTATGTACAGTCACGATTACTATATGATGAACTAGATGTAAGCCGTGACTACGTTCTCACAAATTCGTATATAAGGCATAAAAATAGCCTATGTGACATACAGGCCTATATTATGTGTAACACATTTAAATCCGAATTCGTTAAGCGGCTTATAAAGGAGTAACAAACATATATCTTCAGAAACTTTCGCATTTATGTTTTATAGTAGTCAAATACGTTAGGTATGTAATATTATCCAATATATTCCACTCTGGTTACCTAAGCTGTAACAAATTTTGCAAAAAGTAGAAAAGTATAAAAGTAAGTTAGGAGCATACCGAATTGTTAAAATTAACAGTTATTTGATGCAAACGGTTAAAATGAAACAATTAGGATTGATTTATTGCAGTGGCATAAACCCTTTTGCAGTTTTTGCAACTGTTACAGTTTCTGCAAAGAGTTATTTATGGCCTAAGGCCTTACAGTTGTATACAAGTAGCTAATAGTTTCGCAAGTCACCCGTCTTTTGTAGGTCAGTTGCTACCCTATGCCAATAATATTCTATTTCCAAACATTCTCAAACTTTTTCAAAGAAAAGCAAAAAATATTTGAAACAATAAACAACATTCTTTTTTTCATAAACGTAATGTAAATTTAAATAAAGTTAAAAACTTGTAGACTATATTATTATAACAAAATGCAAGAAGAATATTCTTTGAGTATTCTTCTTGCATTGGTGATAATACTGTAGTAGTTGAATTCATAGTTTGGTATATCATAACATTGATGACTTTTTGAGAGCCACTGTCTAGCTCCTAGCATTTTCAACAATAGGCCACTAATGATTGTATTAGCATTCAAATCGCCCACACGTACCTTTTGTCTCCAAATAATGTATTTTTTATATCTACATGTCACATCACAATTTCAAAGAGCTACGAAAACGTGCATTCCAAACTCGATTGAAGGATCTAGGTCAACGGATTCGAATCGAATTATGTGGCAATAATAAAATGTTAGTTTCCTTCAAACAATACGAAGGAAAATGGATCTTATTCATTTAGATTCAGAATCGATATTAATATAATATCAAATAACTACCTACTACCTACCTATCAATCTAGTAAGGCGGTAGACGTATGAATTCATGATTGGTGTCAATATTTTGGCATTTGTTTTCAATTATGTTTGAAACAAGTAACTATTTTCTTAAAAGCTACAAAATTTATTTGCTTATGAGTAATGAGATTTTTATTATGTAAAAACGCTTAACTTCTTATACGCTTTTATTTTTGTAATGAACAGTCACAAAATTAAGTTTTCTAATTTCTATTGGCTACATATTAAAATTAGCATCTGTTATTTTCATAGCCCGTCGTTATGTTATATTTAGAAGATCATTGAAGCGGGTGACATCTATAAATCACAATGGACTGTTCTAGACATGGCTAAAAATAAGTAACTCATGATTTGGTTTATGAATAGTAAGCGTATTTACACACGCGCTGCAGCTCCGAATTTTGTATGCATTTCGCCGCAGGAGCTGCGGCGTTCCGCGTTCACCGCTGGCGCTGCGGCCAAAGAATGACATACAAATTCTAGTGCAGTGGCGTCGTGATGGCTATTGAGTACTGACATTGAAATTATTAGATCACAAAAGGTTTAACTAGAATATTGCAATTATTAGATCACTAAAAGTTTAACTAGAAAATTGCAGTTTTACCCTTTAATAAATTACAGCTTATGTTAATCCTAGTGAAATATTATAAATCATATCGTAGCAGGAGTCTGTTGAATTAGTTTTTATCATAAAAATATAGTTTTTTTTTAATGTAACGGATATTTGGTAGAAGTTTACTATGCACATAATATACGAACAAATAATTTTGATCAAAAAGATTATGAACTCAAATCAAAATTTTCTCCCTAGCAAGCTCGGACAATGCGTCGTTAAAAATCCTTCAAATCAAATCCCGTGAGAATGGTGTGTCAACAGTATCATTAACAACCGACACCTAAATTGTATTGTAGACGTGGAAATGGAAAAACCGACGATGTGCAAGATCGCATTCAATGAGATTTCACGCGTCATAAAATATCGGGTTTCGAGACATTTTGATGCGATTTGCCGTTGGCGTGTGTATCGAATTATATTAATTGATAACTTTTTTAATTTTAGATTATGTGCGATTCTTTAGTTGATCAAAGTACCAGTATCTATATAATAATTCCTATAGGAATGCACCTAGGTACTTCAAAATGGATACTTAATAGCCTTTAAATCAATGAAGACTAAAATATTGACTGCATATACGAGTAAAATAACCTTCAAACATTTTTGTTTGAGCATCGAGAGTATGACAAAATTTGTTGTAGTGATCATAATATTTTATTATTTTTTCTTCAGATAAAATGAAACTACTATCTAAAATCTAATTTTCTTCCTTTATTTCTTATCACAATATATCTATAAAAATCTATATCTATATTTTTATTTATAAAAATCACAAAAATACAACTAAATAAAAACTACAAAAAAATAATAATAGAGTTGCACAGATACATATTTCAAGCCCCACCAACTGCCAAGTCCTCCCTCAATAACTTGTATAAGAATTGCAGTTGAACCTGTTAATGTCGTCCAAATCCCAGATGCGTACTGGTCATCAGCTAGCCCTCGATAATCCAGTATCGCTGGACCAATCAACACTCCCTTCAAGGGCAGGGACCCTCGAGGGCCTGGGGGAAAGGGGACAGAATAGGGGATCCTGACAAGGGGATGCAATGCAACGTTCAAAATGTGAAACTATCAAATGCGTTTGAATAAAGAAAACAAAACACTGAAAGTTTTTTATCCGCTGTTATGTTACACTGGCTATTTCATAAATTTTCTATAAAGTAAATGGCAACTCCTTCCCTTTCTTTCTGAAATCATAATTTTATTCTGTACCTAGTGTATCTACCTATTTATAAATACAAAAAAGCCTCCGCTATTTTCACTCTCTCGGCAAAACAAACTCAAGCGTTATTTTATGCCAGTCTTCTGAGAGGCCGTGGTATTTCCCCAAATAAGCACTACAGATGTGTAGACCTAATTAACAATCACCAGTGATGATAATGATATTCTATTGTTGTAGTCGGCGGAGAAAATGTAGCCGTACCTAAGCATTCAATATATGAAAGTGATGATGATGATCACAAATATAATTTTGGCAACAGTAAAATTTCAAAGACATTGATAGCGGTCACAAAACTCTGATGAGTAGTGAGTACTGGCATCATAAAAATATTATGTTGGTGTTTCGTGTGAAGATGGTGGTGATGATGATGATGATTACTATAAGTGGTACAAAAGCTTACTTTTTGGTACTTCAGAAAAAGTCGAAATCACTATATGTGTCCATATAAATTTCGAGGAGTTCCCTCGATTCCTCATGGATCCCATCATCAGGTCACCACTTTGATGTCAAAAGGACCAGTTTGGAATGTATACCCTTACGCCAAAAATTTTTTAAATCGGTCCTCAGACGGCGGAGTAATCGTTGAACATACAAAATAAAAGCATTTCATCTAAAAAACTGTCAGTCACAAAACGGACTACCGCAAATTATAAAAATGGTTCTACCAACCAACGTAAAAATATAAATCAAATCATTAAATACATTTGGTCTTAAATAAGAGAGAAGTACAACACAACACACCCTTACACTACAACACAAACTACATGCAATGTTGATTAAAAATTTTAAACTTTCGTAATTAAATTGAAACACTCTTTGTCAGGAAACTAATTAATAGCTGGACCACTGGTGATCCATTAAGCCGGAGTTTTCAGGCGAGGATCACTTCCACACCCTTTTCGAGAAATCCCCAATGTCCACTGTTAATCCCTGATGTCCAATATACAGGAACTTTGGTCGAACTTCAGTCAGCTCTGCCCAGGGGTCAAGCATAAATGGTCACTTGACCACAGCTATTGTTTAATGCAACGGCTTCGCTCGCAAAGGTAACCTTTAATTGGATTAAAGATTGTGTTGATAAAGGCTAGTAATGGCTAGTGGGCAGTGACAATTCATTACGCTACTGTAATACTAATTTATCAATACTCCATGTATGAGTAGAATACATTACAGAGTTTTATATGTATTGTGTACTAGCTGGTGCCCGCAACTTCATTTGCGTGCAACAAATAATGGAAATGGAAGCCTTTTTTTAAACGAAACCCTTAAATTAAAGCAGCCTTAGTTAATGCTTATAACATCAGCTTTCTACCAGTGAAAGACAGACAGATGGACAGACAAAAATTTAAAAAACTAATTTTTTGGTGTTATTATACTATGGATTATATGGATTTAGCTGTTAATTTGAAATTACAAATAGACACTTCAATTTTATTTATTCGTATATTTATATTATAGATGAAGTAAATGTAGTATACATTTTAAATAGTACCTATAAGTCTTGAGAATAAGATCTAGAGTTATATGGCTTAGTACTGAAACGCTAATCAAAATTAAGAGACAGCCTGTGAATAGGAGGGTCACAGGCTGTCTCTGTCTCTGTTAACTGAATCGACAAGAACATCATGTGACGAACGTCACATAATTTAACTATCGTTTCAGCATTAGTCGTTAGTCTAGATAAATCATAAAAAATTACTCTGCAATCTGCATTGGCAACAAGGATATTCAAAGCACGAAAAGCGTAATTATTTTCTGCCACGAGAGGAACTGTTACAATGTTTTATAAGCAAGCCTACTATGTACCTAATGTCCGATCTCGCTGTTTATAGAAAAATCAGTCCAGATAGTGTAAATAAGAGTGGTAATCTAAGTTTTCGCTTTGAACATGTCACAAACCTATGAAACGTTAGATACATTAAACAACTGTTCTGGGCTGCGACGTCTCGGTTCTTACAGATCCTTCTTACGCTTGAGTGGTGATAATAATAATACAGCAATAATTGTGATATTCTTCTTTATTGGTACATAATATGAGAGAGATGCTTAACACAGATACGTATTACATATGAGAGACGCTTAAGACAAATACGTATTACATATGAGAGATGCTTAAGACAGATACGTATTACATATAAGAGATGCTTAAGACAGATACGTATTACATATGTGAGATGCTTAAGACAGATATGTCTTACATATGAGAGATGCTTATGACAGATACGTATTACATATGAGAGATGCTTAGGACAGATATGTCTTACATATGAGAGATGCTTAAGACAGATACGTATTACATATGTGAGATGCTTAAGACAGATACGTATTACATGTGTGAGATGCTTAAGACATATATGTCTTACATATGAGAGATGCTTAAGACAGATACGTATTACATATGTGAGATGCTTAAGACAGATATATCTTACATTTGAGAGATGCTTAAGACAGATACGTATTACATATGAGAGATGCTTAAGACAGATACGTATTACATATGAGAGATGCTTAACCTGTGTTAACGTATCTGTATACGTCTACGCTATATATAGCCTTTTGGCTAACTAAAATAAACTAACTAGGAAGATAGGCTGTGCTTGTGACATCTGTCAATAAGTCATTGTCATTTCAAATTTTTATTACTACTATATTCTGCAACACAACAAAGTTTGATATCCCAGTGTCGTTGACATCAAACAATTAAAAATAAAATATAAGCTAGGTATATAACCGGGACTATGGCGGCTCTCGCCAGGCGGCGTGTCACCCAGCGGGGTTCCTTCGGTTAAATTGAAAAACAATCTCCCACCATTTTCGCTCGCCGAACGTAATAAATCTATGTACAAAAATTCTACACGTTATTTATGGAATCTATTCGAATTGTGATGGCTAAGTAATGATGGAGAATTAATAACTAATTAATATGGGCCTGCCTAGCGTACACTGTAACCTCGCTGACATTTTTGTCCGAGGTTGGGTTATGAGGTTGGTTACTAAGTTTAGTCAATTTCTAAGCTCATCTGTATTATAAAGTATGCGAAACCTAGTTGAAAACCTGCAACACACTTGTGTATATTTTAACGTGACTATTTTTCCCATAAAAGTGATGATGTCTTTGTACGCTGTTAGATACATAAATATTCTAAGTCGTTTACATAAAGCCTGCAGACCGAATACATAATAAGCATTTAAAATACTTTGTGAGTATAACTAACGTTTTAAATAAGTAATGAACAATTTGTTCACCGAAAACATTTCCTACGACACGGAAAAATATTGGGCCATAAATCAAAAATATTTTCAGTTTTTCGGGCTGTGTACAGTTGTATTGTGGTATTAATTGCATTAATCATTTACACTGACAGCTATTACTTTTTGTGCTCGACTTTCCATACCGAATACTAGAACATTCTACAATCTATTTTATTTAAGTAAAATAATTATACAAGACTTTACCTAACTAGTTTTAAATTATGCGGATGTAATGCAAAAATATATAATAATGTAAAATGTAAAAATGTAATGTAAAAATAATTTATCTAAAAGTAAATAATAATTTTGTTTCTAGTACTCACTACACGAGATACCTGTATTATGTTGCTTTAATTGTGTGTAAATTCGTTTGAAGCAAGTAACTAGAACTTTTGGCTTTTTCACAAAAAATAGGCGGCGTTTCTTCAGCAGTACTTACCTCTCCAAGTCAACAAAAAAGTAACCGTGTGACCAGTTACATAATGGAGAAGGAATAAATCAAAAATCATTCACTCGATAAGCCCAACGCAAGCATTTTCCATAGCAGTTTTCTTTGAGGCTTTGGTATCAATGCAATGCAAAACTTCGTTTGAAGCCAGTAAACAGCCAATATCATTATGGTTTGGTTTTCCAGCACAGAATTCATTACTCTCGCAATGACACACGCGACCTTAAGTAATGAAGTCATACAAGCGCCATCGCCATATTGAAGAAACGCTTTTAAAAACTAATCGATCTTCATAAGATTGTTTTTATAACAAGCATTGTTTACTAAACTAAATATATTTTATTATGGTTCGTCACTATCGAGTAAATATTAGTTTGAAGTTAACAATTTTCTTCTCTCGTGCAATATAAAAATTTTCATATACTGTTTTACACATTATTTTGTTGCTAAATTTTATTACTTACTTAAATTTATCATAGTTTCACAATTATTAAATGTAATAAATTATTTAAAAATTTGTTATAGCGTTTAGATATATCCTTCTATGTTTTTTGTAAATTTTACAGTAACCATTTACTGTTTAAGACTTTTGTTTTATTTCTAATGCTATCAATAACTAAGCTATTTAATTGTTATAGATTTGAATTGTCTTATGACTTTAATGAAATTATTCAAATTCAAAATTGTTATACACGGTTATCCGTGTATAATATTAATGGATTTAAAACCGTTTAACACGAACTAGGTATAAACAAAAGCTGAACAATCGTGAGGCACCAAGCTGCTTCGATATGGCTTGTTCTGCAGAATCGTGCACGTTTTGTAATTGATTTATTGACTGTCGATACAGTAGGTGAGGCAAAATGATTGAATTAGTTTGAAAATTATGCAAGCAATAGTAAACCTACAGTTATGACGACATGTTTTCAATGCTTATGTCATCAGTATATCAGAGCCTCCGTGGTCAAGTGGTTTAGAGCTTCTAAGTCTGACAAGAAAGATGCGTCAGATTGACATGTAAAGTATCGGTCATCCGTCTCACTGAGTTATGAGTGTAAAAGAAGAGAGAGTTCTCTTGTGTATTGCGCACACACTTGGGCACTACAGAACACCTGCGTGATATTTAAAAAAATATTTAATTATTTATACTTCTAAGTTGATTAAAAATTATTAACAATTTAGTATGCATAATTTTCGTAAATTGCAAATCAATATCTCCGTTAGAAGAGCAATTACCTTCCTCTATATATAAATTAGCTTTTCATTGGACATCGGCAAAAACTTACATCTTGAACAGCTATAATAGAGTCGTTTAAATTTTCTTCAGAGTCTAAGATTATTGAAATAAAGCAAGAATGTGGTAATAATAGACTGTGTACAAAACATCACGCAATATTTGGTAATTAAAAGAAAATTTTCAATCCATAGCCATGAATTTTTTTTCACAAATACTCTTTTTATGCGATTGTTAAAAAATATGAAGCCGTTAAAAAAAACGTAGTATGTAAGAAGGCTTTGAAGACTGACATACATGAAACTTCAACGCTGCAAGTGCATTGCATTTGCAGCTTGATTCAGCGCTAACCGAAATGTCATCTGATATTTCGGCTTTAATACTTGTTTAATACCCATTAAAATAGCCGTGTCCACACAAAAAAATGAATGGGTTGGGTGTTTACAAACATCCTAACCTAGGCTAATGATGAACGAGGCGTGCGGTAATCAGCGGCTGTTGACCCCGTAATGACTGCCCAATGACGCTGCATGTAAGCACGTGCTAAGCCCAAGTTAACGGGTTTTTTCGGGGACAGATGTTGTATAATCGAAATTCGGAATCAACGTTTTTAGAGGTCAATATTGTAATGAAATTTCAGGGAAATTCAATTTTATGAAATTTTTCCACGTACCTACCTAATGAAATAGTTTACAAGATTAATATTTTTTTAATTCTTACACTAGTAATTAGCAAACCTAACAAGTGATGAAATCACAATGGATGATACCAACTTTGTACCTAGTTACGAAGTACAAACAGCCGACTTACGAATATAGCTGTGATTATCTTTGTAATTGGCAGCATGCCAATTCATTGCGTCAATTATGTTCAAATGCCTCGCCAATCAGAGCCAATTAAAATTTTACTCTGCGAAGTGGCTATCAGCAAAAACACTATCTCTCGAAACTCATGTTCCAATTAAAACAGAAACAAAAACTTTTATTTTCCTAATTATCAACCTTTCAAAGGATTTCAACGCAAGAATTGGCGCGGATTCCGCCAAACCACGCTAAATCCGTCGCCGATTCCGCCAAATCACGCGAAATCCGTCACCGATTCCGCCAAACCATGCACAATCCGTCACCAATTCCGCCAAGCCACGCAAAGTCCGTCGCGTCCGCCGATTCCGCCACACCGCGCTTAATTCCGGATCCCCGTGTATAGTCCAGTGTCAAAGCGAGAACTTCCCTAAAATGTATTTGTAATTGAATTTCTTTTGTATCAACTTTATTTTAGAACTCCAGCGTGGCACCTACTACATGACAGGTTAAGTGTCAATTTCACCAACGCCTGTTATTATTAATCGTTGATTAACACTTATGTTATCTCTCGTTTTTCGCGTTAATGAAAGAGAAAGAATGATATTTAGACAAACGGTTAACACTAACAGGCGTTGGTAATATTGGGACTAAGGCTACTAAACCTACTTAGTTTATAATCAGCTGTCAGTAAAACAGTAGCGCCTTGGCACTGCATGCATAAATGAATGATTGACTTACATTCATTTCCTCATCACTTGCCGTCGGATTTCTGCTTCATCTCACACCAACTAACATTGAGACGTCACATCAATGAAGACAAATATTTTTTAGCATGACTTTCAAAAAGAAAGTTGTAAATTGAATAAGTACGTATCAGGGCTCACAAAATGTTTAGTGATGTTATTTATTTTGAAGCTACAATAATTTCATGTCCCCTTTTCTTTAAGTAGTACTTTACACCTACCTATAAGGCCGCTGGCTCGAATTTCGCGGTGAGCGGTGCGGAGCGGGCAGTGACAGCAGCGGCGACGCGCTCAGGCGGGCGCCATAGTCACCGCTTGACAGGAGTGCATTTCTGAAATTCTAGGCAGCGGCCTCAAACTTTAAGCCTGAAGGTCAGTTTACACCGCGATTATACGCGGCTCTGCATTTTTAAGATACATAAGGTCTAGAAAAATCAATTACGGATATTTCGGGCACATGATTTACTGCTTTAGTGAAGACGTTTAATCGAAAAAAAAATTATTTATTTATATGGGCGAGTTTGCGTTTAGAGGAGAATCACCCATAGGTGCATGAGATGATTTTTTACTTAGAGTATGGATATAAAGTTATAATCTATATATATATATATATATATATGAAAGAAAGTTTCAACTCAAGAACGACTGAACCGACTGAAAATTAGTGGCGAGGTAGCTTCGAACCAGGAGACGGACATAGGATACTTAAGTGTCTGTCTGTATGTTCGCGATAATCTCAAAAACTAATGAAAGAATTTTCATGCCGCTTACATTTACCGACCGAGTGTTCCTTACCGTTCCTTAGGAAGGTTTGGGTCGATAATAATTTGTTAAGGTTTTGTAGAAATTGTTTGATTTATGACGTTAATTGTATAAGGTGTCGGAAAAATCAAGCCGTCTATGAGCTTTTATCGAAAACGCTGCCTAACATAACCCGTTGGAGATAAATAACAAAACAATGTATGGTGGGATTGTTTCTCTTTTATATTTTTTGCCACGAACACTCTCCTACGCGGGCGAAGCGGCTGGGAAAAGCTAGTATTATATAAATTGAACTTTATTCACTACAAAAAGATATACACGTTTCATATGACATCAGTCACACACTGCAAATGCGCTGTGCAGCTCTGTGCAACCTGACATTCGAACTCTTACAATGAACCCTGTACCTTCTTTTGTAATTAATAAAGATTAAGAAAGAGAAAGCACCATGTCGCGTATCGTTTAGTTTCGGTGTGAATTGGCCCTTAGCATGTTGGTAGTTCAAAATCTTACTTTATTTTATAGCTCTATGAATTTAAAAACAGACAATAATATATAATTCAGATTATGATGAAAGTATATTTTACTATAAAACTATATTAGTAAAAAACCTAGACCTTTTCATCCGTTATTGGATAATTTATACAGTATTCTCCGAGCGATGTAACCACTCTTGAATTACTGTAGTGCCTGGGACAGCTGGTTTTTAAATTTCGTATGGTTGCCTAAGCACATACGGCATTAACACAACATAGTCAGCCTAGTCCAGAGGAATGACTGGACCTCAGGATGTTCTCCATCACCATTAGAGCGTCCGTATAATGTACTTGAGATCTGAAAAGTCTCATTGGTACACGCCACAACCTGGGAATCGAACCTGTACTCTCGAGTGCGAATCAAATGGTCTACCCACTAGGCCACGGGGCTCAAGTATCTCAATATTAGTATATTCAGACATATAAATCGTTTCATCAGACATATAAAGGTTCTGTTGCCAATAGTATGAAGGATGTATTTTCCCTACCTAAACCCAACTTATGCCAATATTTTGTATCTATGATTCTGAACTTACCACCAATTCAAAAATATTTCTGTTGCATACTGAAAATATAATGATATGGTAGAGTGAACGGCTAAAACTTTTGTTAAAACCTTGTAAAAGGTATCGTGAAAGTATTTTGTTGAGCTCCGAAGACAATGGCTGCGCATTTAAGTTATTGCCTCAAATTGATACGTCAGTCTTCATAACGCTAACCCTCCTAAAAGCCAGGAGTTAGCAGCGCGAGTATGAGAGAATATGTATCTTTATTTATTAAAAATAAACTCGAAGTTGCGTTAAATTTTTTTGCACATTTTAGACAATTTTACTTCACATATTTTTAACTTTTATTTTCAATATCCAAATCCAAATCAGAAAAATAACAAAAATGTACTTTATTTAACTGAAACAATCTTGTATATATTATATAATCGTAATCTCGGCAACGGCTGCAAATATTTGCACGAAATTCAGTATGCAGGGAGTTTTGGGGGAGAAAAATCAGCTAAAGGTTTTATCCCTAGGAAACTGCACATTTTCAAGTTTTCATTCGTCGTGCAACATTATATCAATAATTTCGACTCTATAATGTCAGTCAGATTGGAAGTTTGGTTAATTTTTGCGTTATTTGGAAATTCTGAATGTATTAGGTTCGAACCCCGGTAAAATATTTTTGTGATTCTTTTTTTTTTTAATGCTTGAACTCCGAGCATAGCACGGTTACGCAGGTACTTCAGTATTTATTATATAAAACAACTTTTGCAGTATTTTCTTCATTAAATTAGAAATAACTACATTTATAAAGCAGATTGTACAAACCTACATTAAACTGCTTCGCAGCACAAAGCTACGAAAATGTTATAAGAATGTAAAATCCGATGATGTTTTGTTCCTACTATGGTAAATATATTGCCGTCAAATATATAATAAGAAATATTATAAATGTATATATTGCATATAGGTTATATTATAATACTCTTGTAAAATAATAAAGAGCCACTCCGAGTGCCGTGAAAATATTAAAAACTAGCCGAGCATCTCTATAAGACTTAAACAATTCTATCAAAGTATTTGATATTTGTCTGTGGAAAATCTGCATTATCCTAATCCTATTTTCATGGAATACGGTAACCACGATGACTAGCAATAGTCAAATAGGCTCAATCGGATATCAAGCGGCGCGACTGACATGTAAATCGTGATCTGCCGGGACTCAAACCCGCTACCATACACTACCGGTGCCACTGCGCTGACTTAGCACTTTTACTAACACCTGCCTCACAATTACATAGCTAATGCCTTCAAACAAAACTCCTCCGTGGTCGATTGTGTTAAAGGTCAAAATCATTTCAAACAATTGTTGGCATAGGATTTTTGTTTAGACTACACAATGTTAATAATGGCTTCGATAAACAGATGCTTACAGGAACGTAATTCAAGTAACACGCTTGATTGAACTTTGTCTCGAGGTGATTTTTTGTATCTAACTAGGACTAATTGAAACAAAATTTTAACCCCTTCAAAGTATTTTAAGCGAAACATTCAAGAAGTTTGTACCCGTCTTGTTTACGTAAAACATTCCAATACATAGTGGCTGGTAGAAATGTAAATTCTATCCTGGGCTGACTTCTAACGTTCAATCCGGAGGTCGCGGGTTCGAATCCCGCCAGGGAATAAAAAGTTTTCTGTATTCCTGGGTCATTGGTGTTTATTAAATATGTGTAATAAATAATTAAAATCTTAAATATACATATAGTATAAAAGCATTAAATATATTTCTGTTGTCTGGTACCCGTAACACAACTTCTTCGAGAACTTACCACGGGACCAGTTTGACGTGGTGTGAAAGCGTCCATGGATATTATATTATTATGATCATGAGATAGGTTGGTATATAAACCTTACATTCGTTACATATCCGCTATCCAGGTAAAAACTAAATAATAGTTAATTCTCCCAGTCAACCTTCGTCAAATTTTATCTAACGTATGCTTATAATACGTTTTTTTTTCAAAAACATAATTCGTTGATCCTAATGCTAAAAAAGTGGAGATATTTTTAATCTAACGTTTGAAGGATTGACAGGTTCCCGCCGTGCCGGAGGCGGTTCAGGTAAAAACTTTGATTAAAAATATTTCAGCGAAAGCCTCATATGTTTGGGGAGTTTCCTTCAAATATTAATTTTACTTGAATAAGTTTTAAGTTTTTAGGCCAGTTACAGTTTTAAAATTTTAAATGATTGGAAAATGAAATAAAGCGAAACCTAAAATTGAGATTATCACTAGGTAGTAATTATTTTAAGAAACATGTTGCTAAAGTTTTAGAGCTACAAGTAAAAAAACCGTATTTTGTGCAAAAAAAAATGTTGTATTAAATTTAATTAAATAGATTTATATTATATACACCCTAACACCAATATATTTTATTTGCAAACATGGCGGAATTAGTCAAGCGTTCTTTTCGCATATCCCTTACATAAATACTTGAGAGGGATAAAACATCACCCCATAGATGCAGCCATTTCTCAAATTACATGGCGAGTGTATTCAGCGAGGCACGTTTGAGGGCCCTTAGAAAAAATACCCAAGTAAAACCATCCCCTAAAATAATTTTAGTGAAAAGAAAGGAACTTAATACAGTCCCCACCGCTGACGCACCCCTCGCGCGCCTGTGTGCAGCGCGTGTGTGTGAGTGCCCTCCGAGCTAAAAGCTCGAGTACGGAGACTGAAAGTTTAGTGAGCTGTGCTTTGGTGTTAATACGCATTTGGATGATATAGGATTTTTTTCTACGTATATAGCATGTAATTTAGTATTAATTGAACATTTTTTTATCACCATTAACCACAAAATTTACTTGATACAATAAACTTTATTTGATACAATAAGTATATATAATACATAGTAAGTTTATTTAAATTTTTTTACATAGAAGGCATTTGGCATTCCATTCATGAGTTTAATTATTTTATGGCCTTTTTAGGAAAATCAAATGCATAAAATATATTTTTAAAAGCAGTCTGTAAAAAAATATCAAGCTGATTTTAATTTTATAAAAGTATTTCGTTTCTGGTCTATTAATATTTTACCCACAGGTAAATAATATTTTAATTATTTTCTGTAAAATACATAAAATTAGGTTTAATCAAATCGTGTAGGTATCACTTGAGACATAATTTAAAACATTTCACCCTAACTTTCGTTCACTTCCCCAGCTCGCGCCGTACCGGGCGGTGTCGGGAAATCAACACACACATCAGCAGCGCGTCGTCAGAGCGAGATATATGCCGCACCGTACGCACATAGTGCGAGGGATTTATCTATTCCTTTTATTGCGAACAACATCGACATCTTGAATTTATATTGTGGAATGATTTTGTATTCTATGCCGTATTAATAATATCTAGTCATTCTTATCGTTATTGTGCTTCCTGCTCTATATTACTTTTTTCTACTAATAAAAAAACCAGCCAATTGCGAGCCGGATTCGCGCACGATGAGTGCCGTACAAAACGGCAAAAAGCATCACGTTTGTTATATGAGATAAAAAAATTATATAATTATTTTATTAATATAATATTTATTTTATTCTGTTTTTAGTATTACAACATAATAGCGGCAACATAAATACATCATCTGTGAAAATTTCAACTGTCTAGCTATCACGGTTAAGGAAATACAGCCTGGTCAAAGACAGACGGACATACAGCTCGCTCGGACGCAAGTTTCAGTAATAAGATTTCATTGTATGGAACCCAGAGAATATAATTCAAGCTAGCAATTTATTACATGTTCCGCTTAGGCGTCCTGCATGCCTGCTCTCAAATTACGTTTTGTGGTCTTATTTTCACAACATATTTTGTATGTACGTAGTCAAAATAAGCTGCTTCATAGATAAATTTAAAGAGAAAACAATTACATGGAGGTTATGTTTGTACTAATATGTTAGGCCGTCCTTGCCCACATTTAGGTTACATTAGTTTTAGTCATTTGATTATACCTACTTTAATGTAAGCAATAAAGATTTTATCTACCTATCTATTTTTAAGTAGGTAAAATTATTATAGTCCTCTAAAATATCAAAATCTACGTAGCTTTCCTTCTCTTCAAATTTGTATAATAAATAATGTATAACTATATGTAAGATACCCTCAGAGGGTGAGCTCCCTCCGCAAACTAAGTGACAATATAAGTATTGAAATTTGTCGTCGACTAAGTTTTTGGGATAAAACTGCTTCGAAAATTGGATTGCAACTCTTGACATGAAAATTATATTACCCACTGGTTTTAAATATTGGCGGTGAAAATGCTCATGTTTCCAGATTCTACCTTATAAGAGAACAAGAATAATATTATAATATAGTTGTACCTGCTAATACACTCACATCACAGAGTAGAAAATATATATACTTAGGTACGAACAGAGAAACAGCTTTCTATAGAACTATCCAAATCGATTCAAATTTGAATATTTTGACATCCCCTTCAATGAAACGCCCACAAATTTTCCTCACAATCGTGGACACACCGAATCACAGATTATGAAGTAGTTAATGCGTAAACCGAATTCTTGTAGTAAGTGCAATCTTATTTTTAAAAAGTTTATTTGTTCCTCTTTTTTGAATCTGTGGTCATATGGATTCTGCGTCAGCCCCAGGACTCTTATAACAAATACATTAAACCATGTTGCTAATGGCCTCTGGCTGTCTTCGTTTTTCTTTTTACGAGAGCTTGGAAATGAAGGGCGTTGCATAAAAAACGACGAACGACGATTGCCAAAAGACATAGAGGTCGTGGTCATACGTACGTAACAGAAGTCTTAGTAGTAGTGTAGCTGGCTGATTGTAGAAAGAAAGAAGAGCATTTCACAAGTCCAATCGTAATATAAGAAGAACTGGCTAATGATATTTCTGAGACAACTCCTAACGCGTTAAAAAAATGACGTAAGTAGATCCTAGAACACAAAACTTCCTGATCACTATGACAAATGCTATCGCGAAAACATCCAAGGAATTCATCGAATGTGCCGCTGAAATACTAACATCAAAGAAGGTTGCAAGTCACGGCCTACCGGTACTTCCTTTAAACCGTCCCCTGACTCGCAACAGTCACATGGGACTCACCTGGCAATCACAGGTACCTTTTAGCTAGCACTCTTTTGTTTTCGATGCTTGGGGACTGATAAATTCCGAAGAAATGCTCAATAATACTCGGCTGTGGTATTGTTTATACAAATTTTGTATTTTTAGGATTGCCTCCGTCTTAGGTTATTACCTAATATATTTATTTGTTTTATTTAAAACACGCCAACCTTCGGGCGATGCAGAGATAGGTTGAAGTAGGCGCATTTCTTTTATATAGTCTTATTGACTTTGTTCTTCACGATTCGTGATTCACGAAATGGATGAAATATTAAATAATTTTGGAGATATTTTTCATCTACAAATAAGAAATGTGCTGCTGGTATCATAAGACCATCGTTCAAAATCCTAAGGTACATTATTCCTATGCAGAAACCTTTACGTTCATCAAGGTATTTATGGTATAAGGTATTAGGTAGTCTCGATAATATAGTGTAATCTCGATATATTGAAAATAGATAAAGGTAAGATTATACATCCCATTACGTCGTGGGTATATCTGAATCGTGCCTTTTAAGAATTAATTAAATAGGAGAAATGTAATCAAACACGGTAAGTAATCACTTACACCTTTCGTACTAACTAAATATCTTTAAACAGAAAATTAAAACAAATAAGATACGATTTTACAGCTTTTGGAGACTGCTTATAATGTTTCTATAGCAAAAGTTTGAAGTCACATTTAAAATTAGAAATAATCAAAGAGCTCCAACTGTGATTTTTTTACGAAATATCTATTTGCAAAGACATTTACCCGAAACAGTTAACTGCATTGTCACTACAGGCTACCGGTTTAAGTTAATACTACAAGGGACATTTTTTGCAGACCTTACAATAAGTTTAGGAAACAGTTTCAGTAGCAAATACTTTTATTTGCATACAAGGTCGTAACAATATTATCTTTTTTTGTTATTGTTTAAATTCGCAAGAAATTGTAACCCTTTAACGCGTCTGCTGTATTTAAAATGACTATTTTTGTGCTTCGTGTCTATTCTAATGCCTATTACATTAGGTATAAAAAAAAACTATTTATCAATCTTATTTTTAAATAGATGCATTAGAAAAATAACTTATTTCTAAAGATTTTTAGTACCTTTCAAAAATATTTAGCTTCAGTAGCATTTTGTTACGGTTCTTCCAATGGTACTCGCCCTGGCTGCAATATTGTTGCAGTTTTTTCTCGCTTGTCCTGATATATGCCAGAGGCTAAACAGCTAGCATTATTTCTGTACTGAAGTATTTGATATAGGATATTTCATTTTAACCTTTCAAACACACTACCTAATTAATCATGGTCACATGATTACTCATGAGTTAAGTTTGTAGATTCACTAACAGTGTGTCCGACCAAACATTGCCAAAGCCTTTGGGGATCTTACAATCTTAGCCCTTCAGAAAAAAAAGATATTAATTAAGGTTCTCATTCTATATCTAGTTAGTTCTAAACGTAAACAAGTACCAACATTTCAGAAATTACACTTAAGCAGCTAATTTTAACTTTTACATAAGGCTGCTGCAAGATATTCTGTAATCAATCGCATACGTGATACGATACATACGGTACATCTCTAAAATACAAAACAAAAATATTGCTGAAAGGGCAATAGCATTGCCATTCTTTTATTTCATTAAAAAACAAAAACCCGGGCATTGCATTGTATCGAAATGATAAAACTGTGCGTTAAGCCTGTGTTAGTAAGTAGAAGATACGCGTTGCGTGCGGCCACACAATGAGAGGAGGGACGTTGATTGATGACTTTACATTGAACGAATACATTACGATTTTTGCTTTCATTTCATTCGGTACGAATCGAAAATGTTATGATATCTTGCCCATAAATGCCGTTGCCTATATCTAGATTATACTGATCCAAAAAAATTATATAGATATCAATATGTATCAATATGTTTGTGATTCCATCACTTTATATTATTATTTATTATTATTTATTTTATATTTAGCTTTATCTTAAATCATCTTGTTACTATATTTCAATTATATTATACAATTTTATTATAATAATTATTTTTAAAAACTAATACTCGTAGTTTAAAAGAACTTGGGTTTCTAAACATGCTAACAGTAGTTTTGCTTTATTTTCAACAGAACGTTCATCTACGTTTTTCCTTTTATTAATTGCCCTTTTTACAACATACTTACCAATACCTATTTCGCCACTTTGATTTTTTGATGAATTCTTTACAAATGGCTAAGTTACTTTAAAATTTATCAATAATGTTTTTTAATATGAAAAAGATTATTATTTATAGCTGCATAAATTATCTTTACATAGTATAAAATGATGTCTCTTCTTTTTCTGGTCGCTTAGATCTTGTAAACTACTCAACATATTGAATGCAGTTTTCAGCAATAGGAATATTTATATTATGTAAAATACATTGCACCCGTGCGGGGCAGGTCACTAGTTATTTATAAATAGTAATTATAATTATAAGTCCGAGTATAAGAAAGAGGTATAATAAATTGAACTGCATTTAGTTTCATGTTTATATTTTATTTCACTGGTGTAATATTCACATTTTACTATTTTAATTACAAAACAATGTTTTAATTTAGTTTTGCTGTACTAGAAACTAAGTCATTGCCTATTTCGAAATAAGCTTTCTAAAGAAGTTCACTATTAGTGGTTTTTACTAAAATACACATTTTACATTAGGTTATTTTGATTTTTTTGTTGCAAAGTTTGACAAATAATAATATACTGTTCAGTTTTTTTATTATTTATTATACAAATTATTATTTGTTAATAAATAATCATCTTTCAAATATAGGTAATGTCATACTGTATTTACAATGAGTAATTATAAGTGTTACATAAATAATACAACTTATAAAATAATACAATATTTACATTGGTAGAGAGCCAACAAAATTTAAAAAAAACACTTAAAATCTGATGTTAGTTGGGCATGACTCATGGCAGACTTCCTTTAATTTTTTTCCGAATCAAGAGAAACCTGGAACTTTATTTTTGTGTGGCTCCATAGATCTTGCCCCAACTAACAATATGTAAATTAAAATCATTGCAAAAATAATTAAACATATTAATTGTAGGCCAGAATGAATCTTGCATGAAGTAGCCTCTACAGTTGTACACCTTACTTCTTCTTCTTATTTGACTCTTTTACTAAAAAATCCCACACCTATCATTATCAATATTAGTAGAATATTTAGTATGGCGTGACGTTTATGTTTCGTTGATTTTAAAAGTATTAGGCATCTAAGATAATTTCTGAAAAGCCTAAGTACGCAAAAGAGGGTATTTCGTCCAAGTAACCGATAGTGCAGTCATACAATTTTTGTCTGCTTTTGTCTATAGCTGAAGAATAAGGACTTATTATATCAGTGGAGCGGATGGGAGACCCTCATTGACGCCCTAAATAAGGTACTCAATATATAGGTGACATCAATATGTTGTTTTTTGCCGTCTTCCACCCATAGAACAATATAGTGGGGACGAGAAACATAAAATTGTTACATAGAATGTAAACAAATGACAAGAGATTCAGTAAAACGTTTACAAAAATGAATCAACAAAAATTTGATGACAATGACTCAAGCTTAAAGTACAAGTCCAACACTCAGATGGTATATTTATACCTAACCTAAAATAATCACACTTTTGACATTGTAAAGTTTTCTCTTACCTACGTAAAACACCCAACTTATGACTGGTTACTATAACTTACACTGCTTAATCTAGTACTTATTCAACACATTATATTCATCACTTTAATACCGTCTATCGATAACGGAATGGTAAGAAACAAAAGTCTGTTAATCAAAATATATCTATACACTCTTTAGTTTAAGGATTATAAGGCGGTGAGACCATAGTCCGATTTGATGACTGGGTTATTGCCAGGGTTGAGGCCATTGCCGCAAGCATTGCCTACTGGAGATCCATGTGCAGAGAGGTTGGCAACCATTGCCGGATCCATGCCAGCATGCATGCTCATCATGTGCAGGTGGTGTGGAGTCATCGGATGCCCAGCATTCATCTGGCTGGGATGCGACATCGGACTTATTGCTGAATCATGTGACATTTGTGCACAGTGTAAGTCATTCATGATATTGTCCGTTACGTTCTCTATGCTGTCCGGTCTGCCATTATTATTAGATTTTTTCCTGTCGTTATTATTTGTATTCTTATTCGATCTACTCTTTGGTGTGGATTTCGTAGTCGTGGTGACTCCCGCCGGATTGGTTTTTCTTCTAACGTTTTTGGTGTTCGGTAATTTATTATCTTTCTTCCATTTCATCCGTCTATTTTGAAACCAGATTTTTATTTGTCGTTCCGACAAGACTAGAGTGTGAGCTATTTCTATCCTTCTTCTCCTGGTTAGGTAACGGTTGTAGTGGAATTCTTTCTCCAATTCTAATATTTGGTGCCTCGTGTACGCGGTCCTTTGACGCTTAGGCTCCATTCCCGGTTGAAAATTGCCATTAGCTGTGAACAAAAATAAATAGTAAGTTAAATTATGTACAGGAAATTACCTATCAATAACTATATCATTTATGAATTGCATAGGATGCCTTGATCACGTCACAATTGCCTCGAGATACTGCTGAGTGATTTTACTTAAAAGTCTTTGCAATTTAATAGTTTAGTAGTTATCTTAAAACTCAAGAACCTCGTTGCAGTAGATATGAGCTAACCGATATAAGTTGGGTATAGAAAAAAGCATCATGTTTCTGATGACTAAATAAAAATATTATATATATAAAAATTATTTTAAAAAATACATAATATTTGACGGTTCGATTGATAACGCATATCGGTGGAACGGATATTACGAAAGCTGAATGCAATTTTACCGGCATGCCTTTACACTAATCTACAAGTCTGTAATTTATTTTGAAACAAAACGTATTTTGGTTTCCAAAAAATACTTTAAAACAAAATTTATAGTAACAACAGCGCGATATACCTAGAAATAGTGTTGCGTGCTGAATAATTTATATGGAGGCTCTCAGGGCGGTAATTAATGTGCATATAATTACACGTGTACAACCGTGAGCTTCCTTTTGCCTTTGATTAATAGCTGCTTAGCAAATTAGTTTATATAATAACTAGGGCTTTGCGCTCTATAATAAATATACTTTAAATTACATCTAATAGGTAAAAATAAGTTTAACATTGTGTCAAAGAAGGCAACTGTACTAAATTACAGTTTAAATAATAACATGATACAGAAAAAAGCTTTTTCAAGAATTACTTTGTATAGAGTTGTTAGTTTCCATAAATATAAGGTATTTTGTTTGGCATATATATAGAATAGATCTTCCATTTTCATGAAATAATAAAATAACGTAATGTTAAATATGATCTCATATAAATAACAACATATTTTGTAATATAAGTTAAATTCTAGGTCGATTTTGAACAACATATTTTATGGTCTGAAATTGCTCACATTTTGTTCTCAAACAAGAATTTTTCATAAGAAGTCGTCGCTAACAATATATATATTATAGAATAATAAAAGTGACTTGAGGTAGAAGCGTATAACCGCTGTACGTAGAATTTTGAATGTAGTTCCTCAATTTCCTGGCTCGGAAATTGCCTTTGTGCCCGTATAAAGCGTTAATACAACCTTGAACAGTTAAAGTTATCGCTTAATCAATCCTTTGTTGCTTTATTTGAGCGTGTATGGTGCCAAGTTCGTAATTATTTATGGATATAATGCAAAATGTAACGAAAATGTCCTGTATTTTTCGCAATGTAATAATAATAGGTAACAATTGTTGAGGTTACTAAGGAAATAGTTTAGGACTTGATTCGATGAAATAGATTGTTACTATTATTTTCTTTGTAACAAAATAATAAACGGGCCTTATGAGTTATTCCGTTAAGGACCAATTCGCGTTACGTCACAGTCATCTAAGAACAGATTCGCTTTGCGACAAATTCGCTTTATGGCAGAAGTGTAGTCAACTAGAAAATTTTATTGAACAATGTTACTGGGCAAGTCCACTTAATATGAACGACTTATCCAAATATGTGCACCTACTATATATATTAAATATATTTTATAATTATTACTTAAAAGCGATGAATTGATCATATATGTAACGACAAACTTAAAGCGGCATACTCGTTTTATAACAGACTTAATGCCTACCTTCTAGATCCATTACAGACCCTGAATACCATCTAGACATAAAGTACTCGTCAAGAGTAGGAGCTCAAACATGATGTGGCTATGTCGTTTTGTAACGGGGTTCTTATAGAAGATCTAGACCTTCCAGATCCACCACCAGATCAGCACCATATCGGTATTAATTAACATTATCCAGCGATATACAAATGCGTGTAAAATTTCAGCTCATGGAATCGGGAACGGTGTCAAATTTTAAATCTGAGGCGAACACACATATTAACATACATTGCAAGTTACATAAAAGCATGATAATAAAATATTAATGTGACTATGAGCTTATGGTTAGTTGGAAAAAAAAATTAAATAAAATTTTCGAATAGACTATTATTTCTGCTAAAAAGCGAATATGTCGTAAAGCGAATATGTCGTAAAGCGAATCTGTCCCTAGGTGAATCTGACGTAACGCAAATCTGTCACAAACGGAACAGCTATATAGTTTACACACGTAGTTTAGATCATAACTTTCTGAATTTTTGATACAGGATAAAAATGTGCTGATCTCCAAACATTTTTTTGAATGGAATTAGGTAATGCCCGTATAATAGGTAGATATTGAAACATTGCTAATAAGAAAATTGCATATATATTTTAAAAATCTGCCAAGAGCGAGTCGAACCAGTACACGAAGGGTGTGTACTACATAATTTATACAGCATTTGCAAAAACCAGCAAAAAGAAACGTTGGTTGTAATGGAAATATTAAATATTTATTTTATTTTTTATTTTATATTTTATATGTGAATATACAACTAAAAATATTCTGTGAATATTTCAAGTGTCTACCTGTTGACGTTACAATAATCCGTACAAAAGAAAACAGTTTTTGTATACAATCCAGAAACTTTCATTTAGGTTATTATTGTTATAGCAGCAACAGAAATACATCATCTGTGTAAAGGAGAGTGAAAATTGTGGGTCAATTTGTAATGACTTGAGATATGGTTTAAAATAACCAAACTAACCAAAAGCATGCCAGAACATGTCTAAGAAGCGTTCCGTAATTATCAACGCCCAATAGGTTTTCTTTGAATTACTTCAAAAGTTGTTGTCCGATTTCGCTCTAAATAATTTTCCCAAAGGGTTTTTAGCATGATCTATCAGAATGGAAACTTACAAGATTCTATATCCTGTTTAGAAATGCCAGGGTGGGGGGGCAACTTATATAAACCTCGTTGGAGGCCGATTACTCTAAACTGATTGACTTTGTAAAGACCTATTCAGCGATACCCAACACTATGGGCTATAATAAAAATATTTATCATCTCCACTTCACATATTATTGTATGATAGCCACCCCTAAAATATAAAATTATTATTATTCTATGATGGATAAACCGAGATAAACACATTATATAACTATATTTATATTTATTTATTTATATAAAGTCATAATTACAGAAACTGGAAGGGCGGACAGACAGACAGACAGACAGACAGACCGACGGACAGAGCGAAACTATAAGGGTTCTTTGAATATTACTGAACCCTAAAAATAGTGATTATTTTTAGCTTAAAATTATTGTATTTATTATATATGAGTATTTTTATAAAAAATCAGTGCAGTTCTGTATCTGGGAGCCGAGAAAAGTAAGAAGGATGTTTAGTATGTTTCGTGACATTATCGATTTCAGTGTTACAGTAAATACTTTTTGCACCTGCTAAATACTCTTAAGGCAAATTATTTTGAGTGAAATGGAATTAAAATAATTTGAAAAATCTTATTGCGTCTTGGTTAGGTTATTACCCTTTGTGTGCGGAACCCTAATTAAAATCAGCAAAATGTTAATGGTAAACAGCTGATGCCTTCTGCAGCAGTCGATCGGTTAAGACGACATTTGGGAAGACGGAGCACTCAGATGCTCCGATAAATAAAATGGCAATCGTTCAGAAATATCGATGTCAGTGGGTAAGTTTGATTTTACAGTATCCGATCAGATATTGATATCGGTCACCCATAAATATTATGTCAGATCCGGTAACCGATATCTTAACATAACATTTGAGAGCCAGGTAAATAGGTACCTTTCATACATTTTACATGCCCCTATATCGTTTCGGCAACCCAAAACCAAAACAACAGATATCGGGTCGCATAAAAATGCTCGAATCCTTGAAGGAGTGAGACCAAGGCTTCTTAAATATCAATTGCTACCAATATTGATACAATCACACTCTAGAAAAAGAAAAATATTTAAAAGATCAAACCATATTTCAGTTAAATTCTGCTATGTTATTGTAGGTATATATCTTGATGTTAATGAATAGGAATTTCTTAATGTAATATTTTGTGAGTCTAGTGTAATTTTTATTAATAACTTTCTGACACACGTTCTTCCGTCTTAGTTATGAACTGAAATCAATAAATAACTACAACTACAACCTACACCTTTAATTTCTACAGTCTACACCAACATAATAATCAAATAAAACATACAACATACTAATACTATATGTTGTAGTATACAACTACAATCTACTCATACACCTAAACATCAACCAACCTATTAGGGCCGGCCGATTTTTTTTAATAAATCTAACAGGTAAACTGAACGCACCTATAGATATTTGATATTCAAGTGAGAAATTGAACACAGTAAACAGTTGGTATGGGAAAATTCAATCGCCTTTCATTTTTAATTTTATTTGCCCCGCAACTTTGCCAAAATTTCCCACCGTTTAAACCTTCCCTGAACTTCCACAATTATTTCAAGATCAAAATAAGCCAAATGGGTATGGCCCTATTTGGCTGATTTTGATCTTTTAGCGGGCCATTGGAATTGAAATTCATTATCTATATTTCTATACTAATATTATAAGGAGGATATTATAAGGATTTGTTTGTTTGTATGTTTGTTTGTTTGCATTGAATAGCCTCCGAAACTATTGGACCGATTTTGATAACATTTGGCACAGATATAGAGTCGCCCATGGGGAAGGACATAGGCTACTTTTTAGTGCGGCAAAATGTGCGGTTCCAGCGAGATTACTTTTTTTGCGCGCCGTCGTCGCAGGCGACATCTAGTTTGGTATAAAAAACAAGAATTCAATTCGAAATAAGGTTAACATAATTCACCGGAAAGTTTTTTGCACTTACCTACGAAAATTTAGAAAATTCAGGTTCGAAAAGAAACAAGAATGCAAAATAAAGAAAGACACAATGGTTTTCCAGTAAAGCAATTTCAGAAATCACGTCGAGGTCGGAATGCGCGGTCAGTAAATGGCTATAGAGTATCCCTACTTGAGGCTTTTGACCGGTACCTTACTTGCAGGAATTGTACTAATATATTTTTAGGGTCGCATAGTACTAATAGAAACCCTAGTAGTTTCGCTCTGTTCGTCCGTCTATCCGTCTGTCTGTCCACTCCTTAAGTTCTGTAGTATTGGATAGAAATGGATGACATTTGGTGGATTTTGTTTTGGTGGATTTTGGTGGATTTCAGAGTTTGCGTTTACATTTTACTTTAGGCATTAAAAATATAAACACTTTTATATTTTAGCGTATAAGCCAAACATATTATGAAGTAGGGGTGATTTTTTTTCTCGTTCAACCCCATCATGTGGGATCTTAGAATTTAAAAAAAAGGCTAGGTTTCATACGTGATTTCTTTCTCCACTTAACTATTTTTGGGTAATCGGCCTTTATAGTGATTTACAAGTTGTCCTGCCCCATCCCCCTAGCATTTCTAAACTATAAAAGGTAACTTTACATGCTAATGACTAAAATTAAATACTCTCGAGGAAAGATATTTTCAACTAAATCTAACAACTACTTTGGGAGCAATTTCAGAAAAACCTATTTCGCCTTGATACGTTCGGAAACCTTTTACAAGCCGTGTTCTGACACGCTCTTGGTTAGGTTTTATTATTATTCAGATTATAAAGATAACTTTAAATCTTTTTTGGCTTTACGAACTGACATTTAAAATCGGTTCAAAATTCAATGTGCTACATTTAGTAGTATTTACAAGTATCTATTCATTCTAGTCTTTAAAATATAACTACAATTTTTATAAAAGCTATAACCCGACTACGTAAATTATATAGCCTATGTTACCCGGGCTATTATTACATATCTCAAGACACCTAATTTATTTATAAAACTGGTCAGTAGTTTAGGCGCTACGGTTAAACAAACATACATACATAGACTGCTAAAATCATTACCCTTCCTTAAGGCTTCCCCGTAGTCGGGAAATAAAATTAAGAGTAAGTGATTCCTAATTAATATGAGTATGCAAAACATCCGTTACCGGACTACACTCAATCATTAGCCGTATCATCAGAACGATGACAATCTAAACGTCGGGCTACCTGCGGGCGTGTGGTCCGATCTCATCTCGCCTATCGCTCGGTGGTCCCTCATTACGACACTTACCATCGTTGTACCACTATTATGGAGTGAAAAATGTTGGGCCAATGACAGGTGTCGATAAGAAAAAGCATCCTTTCAATTTTGTCCCGCGATTATCATATCTACAAACTCGAAAGACCTGTTGCAATATTCAATTATTATCTTAAAATATCCTCTTGGAACTTGGTGACGAGTTCCAAGAGGATAAACCAGTTATTGCGTTTTAGGGATACAAACAAATGTTAGCAGCTAACATAATCTTAACACTTAACTGTTTTTACCTTAACCCTATAATCCTAATCTACGCCTGCGAGGCGTACATCAAACCGAATGTCTTTTTATCTCTTTCCAACAGTTAAAATCGGTAAGATAAGTCCCGCCATTTTTGACTTATCGAGATTTATCACGCCTGCGAGACATATAGGCTTTGTGTAACTTTTAACTATCTTTGTTCTTGAACTAGGTACTTACGTTGATATGAAGATCGTAGTTCACAAAATGACCGATAGATGACAGAAAATCATGAATGTTATCCAGCATATCTCGATTTTCTAGGTCACCTGGCAGTTAAAAAGTCCTACTAAAATTGTCGTATTTCTTACAATATTAATTTTTAATAATAAAATAATACTCTACTTAAATTTTAAGGTACCTCAAACACATATTTTAGCTTTTTTCCAAATTACTTCTACACTGGAATGGGAAGGTTAAAACCGCGACTAAGTGGCATTGCTTTTTTTCCCAACCCCTTAAGCATTAAACAACAACATATTAACATTTTGATATTGCCTCAAACATATTTTACGGGAATAAAAAATAACTTTTTAAAAACTTGTATATTGACTTAGCCCGCTTCCGATCAGCCAGTCTTGCAGTCTCATGCGGGGGTACAATTAGAGAAGTATGGGACAAGGTTTCAGCTTGCCTTAAATACCTGCTGCAAATTTCTTAGTAGCTATTGGGCTATTACTTTTAATGTTTGCTCTAAAAAATAACTAATTCCCGTTAGAACAAATTGATTTTTTATATAAACATACTTTCAGTTGATTTATAAGAAGTAGTTTTGTTCAAAATTTAAGCATATTGTTTTTCAGTCGTAATAATTAACTATAATTATAGTAATTGATAACACTGTTGTTTTATTTTTAGTTTGTACCTCAAGCTCATTTCATACTACGCTATTCTATATATCATGACGTTCACATTACGCGATATTATCTCAAGCATTTATAGTATTTAGCAAGCTCAGTATGGTTGTGTCGCTCGTTTCGCTTGCGGGACGGCCAGGAGTGACGAAGGAAGAAGAGGGCAGCGCGCGATATAGCGCAGTATGAACTCGGTGTATCGCACTATTTTATAGCGTATAGTAAACCATTAATATATAGTACAAGTACAGTGTGAACGTGTCCATAACAATGTATGGTGCACGATATTGTTGTGCTATGAGCTATATACTATATGATTTTATATTATAGCGTAGTCTGAAAGCCGCTTAAGTTTAAATTTCGCTAAACAATATTTCTGAAATAAGGGCATTTTGCACACAAATTTTAATTTACGTGTTTACGTACGCCTCTGAGACGTATATCAAGGATTTGTGTAGGTGCTTCTAAAATAGATTAGGCTTCTAGGTTTAATCGAATAAAATTTAAGTATAAAGTACAACCACGACCTCAAAGTCTTTCGGCAATCGTCGTTTTTCATACATCGTCTGTCATTTTCATAGAAATACGAAGATTGTGGAGAGCCATTAGGAACATAGTTTTACTGTAAATGTGTACTGTAGTTTTAATGTAATGTATGTATGTGTATGTTGACTCTCGAATATTGAATGGTGCGTTCAATTTACCTAATAGGTCTATTAAAAACACAGCCGCCCCCAGTAAGTTTGTAGATGTAGATGTAGGTGTAAGTGTAGTTATAGCTCTATAGCTACAGTACTCTTAGTACTAAAATAAACAAATAACTACACCTACACCTTCAACCAACACCGAACCTACACCTACCCCTACGTAGGGGTAGGTGTAGGTGTAGTTATTTTTAATTTAATTCACAGTTTAGACAGACCATCGTGTGTCGGGACAGCTAGTAATAAAGCTAGTAATAAATATGTTCGTTATTGGACATAAAAAATTGCAATTTAAGTACCTAATCCCGCCAAGCTACACGACAGTCTGTCGACGGAAATAAGTACTTACTATATTATTTTAAGCCTTTGCTAGTTTTGTAAATCAAAAAAAATAAATTGGTGTAATATTATTTACCAGCGATTTACAATCAAGTTGTCCCATGTGCAGGTTAGTCAGAAAACGTACCCACCAGATACACATAGTAATCATACGTGTCTGCAAGTGCGACAGAATTCAGAAATGAAATGTATGAGAATTAGCCTTCTGTGGGGTTGAACAATTGCGTATTCGTAACGTTATCGAAAGGGAATTGAATGAAAATTATGACATCACCCATTCAATTAACATTCAGTAACGTTACGAATACGTATTCGTCAATTGGGTACTGGCCTATGAGTTTTTTTTTTTTTGAACATTAAGAAATAATTAGGTAATTACAACTTGTTAAACAAATTGTAATACCTAATGTAATACATAATGAATAATATTATGAGAAGTGAAGTCTTGTAATTAGATGCATTTCAAAGTACCAATACAAAAAGATTTACTATGGTAAGTATGAACATTTTTTTAAACACGTTTTTTGTTTTAAAAGCGGCTCCTTGTTCAGAGTCCGTGTAACTCTACGCTAACATTAGTTAGACGTGTGTAGTATGTAGAATCTAATTGACAAATTACATATATATACTTAATAAAAATATATAAATACTTAATAAAAAAACAAATATGGGACATTACAATGAATAAATTATTTATTATCGGTAGAGGATAGGTGTCTTAGATGGCATATTTGTTTTATTTTTCTTGTTTTTCTCTGTGATTATCCGACGATTGACATCAGCAATCACACCAATAGACGCCCCCCCGCGAATACACAGCGACCTGTTCGTTTTCAATTCGCTAAAACAATTCAAAGCGAAACTGCAAATGTTTGTGTAAAATATTGCTACCAAAAAAATTTTTTGTCAAATAGTTTAAACTAAAGTCACAAGCAATGTGCATGGTATACAAGGTGATGAAGGTGATGAGGTGGTGAAGTGATGATGCGTTTTTAATGGTAAATTTAATGAGATTATGGTGTATTAATTTGATATTTGTAGCTATAGTTTTAATTGAGATACATAAACAATTGTTGGCTAGATGCCTAATGTATGAGATGGCGTAGGCCATTTCTCATATTTGAGAAAATCTGCGCGACAAGTGAAAAAGAGTTCTTTTATCATCGTCTAGTGACCACGAATAACCAATTGCATCGAACAACGAAGACACTAGAAGTCGTTCTCGTGCTAGAGAATGTTGGCTTCAATGCCAAGTTTGCCGCCAATGGTGTCACGCGGAACGCCGAGGATTACCGAAAAAAGCATGAACAGCTAGCTATATGTGATGATAGTATCTAAATAATTAAACTTATTTAACATGACTAATAATTGATTTAGCATGTTTATCATTTATATGCTGTCTTACCCACTGGGGTAGGGTAAGACAGCATATTTTTATTTTTTAAGACAGCAGTTTTTTACCATCGATTATTTCTTTAAAAATAATAATTTATGTTCAACTTTGAGACTGATTAAATAGCTAAGAATGACTTTTAAATATACAATGCCTTTTTATTTCTAATTCAATTTGTATTTTTTGATAAACGACGATATCAAAATGTATGCTATCTCAGACCATGTTCCCCTACCAAAATTCAAATAACTATTTCAATTAATATAAAAGTTATCACGTTTTCCCCTTTACAAGCCTCACTTTTATGAGTATTGCATTAACCATACATTTAGTAGCAACTTACAAGCGTGTGACGTCACCTGCTTGTACAACTTTTATATAGGGCATATTTACAAGACTTACAAAGTGTTTCAAACAATCCGCAATTTATTTGAAAATATTGATTTTTAAGTATAATATTCCTTTTGTAAACTGTCTTATTATTCAGAGCACTAATCATTTAAGTAATAAAAAAAAATACAGGAAAATACCACACTGCTCCCACTTGGGCTACAATTGTGCATTAAAATTCTTAATTAATGCATTAGTTTTACACACACGATTAATAATGCAAAGTAACATTAAGAAACTCAAGGAATATAGAAATAGTCCATTGGAATATTATTTTTAAAGATAAATAAAAGATTGTAGCACGTAGATATGCTATAATGAATTATGTTTGTCCAAACAGCAAACAAACGATACATTATCGAGACCTGTTTTTGTACTGACCTTTTAGGTTGAGGAAAAATAAATGTAGTAGGTAGCTATATGCATAATGTATGTTCGACTTTTGATGTCTGTCAACAATGTATGATAATATATTGTGATGTGTATGAGAATTAGCCTGTTTCAACATCTCACTTCATTACAAAACATTTGTAAAACAATATTGAAGTGTAGCTCAGAGTCAGACAACATGCATAGATAGTAACTAGTACTAAACTAGTGGTAATGTAATAAAAATTTAAAGGTAGTGCAGTCATAAAGAATACGAAAAACCACTGTAAATTAATAAACTACGAATAAACATAAATCCAAAGAAAGATATGTAAAACCATACCTAATAAAAACTTAATTTTAACTTCTTTAGTAATGGAAAATGCAGAAGATTAAATAAGATTATAATTTTCAATAGATGTTCGAATAAAAAACTTTATATTGCATCTATTTATATTGCACCTATAATGATTGCTATAATTAACTGGCGAGATCGCAAGAAACAGACGTAATCTAGAAGTCTTGTTGTTCTTACACTATAGGTTTTTTCTATATTAATATTTTAAATATCTTATTGACTTTGAAAAATTTATATATACACCGGCCAAGTCCGAGTCGGACTCATACACGAAGGGTTCCGTACCATTATCTGTACAAATATCGAGCATACTATAATGTCGAGTAAAAAAGAACATGAATACGAAAAAAAAAATTGTTTTTTGTATGGGAATTCAATATTTATTTTATTTTAAAATTTATTATTTATTTGCAAAGACAATAGACCTATATTTAGTGAATATTGTAAGCGTCTACCTGTTGCCGTCATTAATAACTTCACGTTTATTGTATGGGAGCCCCCTTGAATATATTTTTTTCTGTTTTTGGTATATTTTATCGGCAACAGAAATACTTCATCTGTGACAATTTCAAATGTCTTACTAACACGGTTCACGAGATATAGCCTAGTGACAGACATACAGCGAAGTCCCAGTAATATTGTTTCGTTTTTACCCTTTGGGTACGGAACCCTAAAAACAATACTTTGTATAACTTTACCATATTCTACCACGTAATTTCACGTTGAGCCTATAGTATATAATATTATAATTTATTATCTATTATAGCATGTACTAAATTTCATGCAAGTGGTATATAGAGGCAAAATAATTCTAATGTGTAGAGAAAACAAAAACAAAAAGATAATAACAATGCTATCTTAAAAAGTATAAAAATATCTCAAAAAGAAATTACAATTCACCGAGGGTACAAAAGAAACAAATGAATAGCGTATTTATGTCGCCAAAAAAATCGATAGACAAGAAGAGATAATCTTGGCGGTGGATTCGAAGCCGCAACCTCTATTTGAAAGCTATAAAAATAAATGAGACTCATTACGACCCGTGCGTCCCATTGTGATGGAACAAAGTGCAACAGGACCTTAACGACGTCACATTAGTAAAATGTCAAAACACATCAAAAGACATTTAAAAGATCTTGAGGTTGAGGATCAAAAGATATTGATTGGTGCAATTTGTTTAAGTGTGACGTCGCAAACGTTTCGGCTCTTTAAAATGCATTTTGCACTTATGTCTGTTTGTACAATGGGCGCCCATGAGTATTAATGTGATCGCATTAATAATCTTAAGCTTTATTTTGTGTAGTTTTGTGTTATTTATGTAAAACTAATTTGTTCTCGTTTGTAAGCGATTCAATTTTTTTGTCGATATGGATCTTACAATATTTGTATTCACTACACATACTAAGTCCCAAGCAATGTAAAAGCTACGTTCTAACGTAGATCTATATCCAAAAAACAGACAAAGTCGCGTTTTTCTTTAACGTATTTACGTCATTTGAAATTAAGCTTGATGTTGTTTCATAGTATGATAATCTAATAATTATGAAACAATAAACAAGATGTACAGTACCGTGGGATACATAAATTTCCGTTTTTCGGGAAATACTTTAGGCAACATCAGTCAAGAAATATTATTAATCTAGTATTTACGCACTATGTATAATTAGTACAATTGATAACATCAATATTATCATAACTGCAACTGTAAACGTGAAAATAATATACGTTCCAATTGTACAATAAAATACGTTCTAATGTAATGTAGAGTCACATGACGTTTCTTATAATAAAATAATTGAAATGACGTTAAAATTTGTGATCTCTTTATGGTTTTTGTTTTAACATTAAAAATTTAAAACTAACCGAATTATAGTTGCCATTAATTTTATAAGTATTTTACAGGTAAATGAAAACAAATGTAGAGTTGTAGACTTAAATATAAAATGAAATTATTCACTATGCCTCCGATGCAACGTTTACTTTTCATTGGAGGCAAAAACTTGGAGGTAGGCGTGTACAATTCTTATAATAACTAGCTAACGACTGAACTTTTATATTGCATGAATGAATTATAGTACTCTTGAATATTAGTAATTTCTCAGAAGAAAGAGTAAGTATACTAAAAATCAATATTTTCATAGGTACAGCGATTTGTTTACAAAATTTCGTAAGTTTCGTGAAAACGCTCCATACAAAAGTCGTATCTAACTGTGACGTCACTATTAGGTAAAAGTGTTTGAAATATAAGGCCACCGGAACATATTTGTTCATATCTCCAAAGTTGTGCATTCAAATTCATATTTACGGTAAATAATGTTTTGTATATTATGAAAGTAAACTAATGATGTAGGTTTTTTAATTATTCAGCAAAAAAAAATTTTGTAATTAAAATGTACCTAATTACTATACTGCACATAAAATATTATATTTTTACGTTAGTAAAATAGCAATAGCTCAATATTTATTTGTATATCAATTATACTAATATTGTATAGTATATTATTTGATGTAGTCGTCTCCGCAATTTATATATTAATAAATAAATGTATGAAAATAAGTACTTACAAGCTCCAGCTACATGAATTTTCTTCATCCATGGATAAATAACTCTGTCTGTATTATCCGAACATATAGACGAGTCGTCATCATCGACTGGCGGACTGTCCAATAGGAGCCGTTCGTCATCTAGCTCAGAAGCCGGTGAACCTTCTCGGCCTAGAGCCTGGAGCTTTCTTCCAGCTGGTGCTGCCTCCTCTATGTGCCTTTCTAGCCTCAGTCCTAGCTCTGCCAGCCCAGGGGCAGCTTCGTGTGATGGGATATATCCGTGGTCCGCATCAGACGGATGGGACGGCTCAGGTGGTCGTGGTGGTGGTGCTACCGGAGGATGCTGGGGGATCGGATGATAGTATCCACCGTAACCGTAGCCGGTGCCGATTTGAACAGGGTACTGATGTTGGTAGCCATACTGCAGCTGATGCTGGTAATATTCTCCGGGTGGTATGTAGTCCGCTTGGCTGTACTCTTCGGGAGGTGGAAATTTGGGGTCCGGCTGAGGCTGGTATCCGCCGTTCATGAGGAAGGAGCTCATTGTGGGCGTGGTCGAGTCGGCGCATCACCAGCTTCCAACACGCCTGCTAATATGGCGGCCATTCACTCACGCATCACACTCTCTTATAATCCCCTGTAAATGAGTACGGTTAGATAAAAATATGGATATTTGCACATGTTAAAATATATTGCAAATGTTCTATTAAAGTAAACAAAGCGTTCGATAATTAGTAAAATAAATTAATCAAATTGTACGGAGCTTTACATGCCCATTATTATACAAAAAGTAGCATAGTAATATATGGCTGATCAAAGAGAAGATCAAAGAGATCAAGGATAGCCTTATAATAATATAATCGTATTAATAAAAATAACATAGGTATGTTATTTTTTTTTTATACGAATGTTTAAAGCAATATCTGAAAAGCAGCTTATTTTTCTAATGTAATATTGTAAAATAATAATTACCATATTTTATCTATCTGTAATATTAACACAATTTTCACTTTTCAAACATAAACGCTTTTCCACTAAAATCCACTATAAAATCGCACTAATTATCATAATAATTTTAAGACACAGTATATTCTAAAGGTCAGTATCGTTTTTAAAACAATGCTAAAGTCATATTATGTTCTATCACTTATAGATAACAAACAATTGTCAAGTCGCGCACTCCCGTTACATTTTGAGACAATATACACTGCCCAACACGCCAGCGCACTCTGTCACTTTAAGGACTCCTATACATGTTCATCAATTTTTACATACCACCTTCCATTTTTAAGGCGGAGCTGTTCTTCTACTCTCATACGTTGGAACAAGAGTTGTAAATTCTACTTTACACCACTGATATAGAACTCAAAATTCCTTAATAGCGATCTACGGAGTCACGAACAGTAGCAATAATTCTCCCCCTTCCACGCACAAACAGTTCCAATCGTGCGAATGAAACGGAACATCCTCTCGAATGTTGTGGGATCGTACAGTGAATATACCCATTTCTTTTTAGCTTACGGAAAACGAACATGAGTAACAGAGATGACATATTACTTGTTTAATCGAGGGGCATTACACTATTTAATAATACTACAAAATGAACATGGTCTCTATTCGCGAGGCACGCTGTTTTAAATATTATTTAATCTGTGACTTAGGACTATATTTTATTAAAATTGTTTCTGTTTAAATTATGGTTTTGAGTTGGATTTCTTCAACCGACTAATTTTATCATGCGTCTGATGACAATTGGATATAAAATTATAACACCTTGTTACCAATGAATATAGCATTAGGTAATGTGAAATTACACTTTGTATTAACTTTTTGCTGTATAACTATTGATGTAGATTGGGTAGAAAAATGTTGGAGACTACCAATTGGTGTGAAATTACAATTATCCACAGTTTGTAAACATCAGAAAACGCAACTAAAAATGTAAAATCCTTGTAAAATTAAGGTTCGTCACCATCTCTATCTTATCAAGAGAGCAAGATGAAGAGCTTCCTCAACTTGACAACCATAAGAATATAAATGGAATGTAATGGCATGTAATGTGCAAAGTAATGTAATAAAATAATAACAAAACCAAGGACATTCACAAAACTAAAGACAAAGGAATATAACAAAAGGATATTATTTCCTTATGTTTTATTTCTCCCGCACCACCATATATATAATATATACCAAACCAAATACATTTAATAAATAACAATTAATTGTTATGGAAACAAAACGTATTTAACTATGAGTAGTTCCAAATAAATAAATATTACCTAATAATTCCAGTCAGATGAATTTAATTCCTCACGGTACTATAAATACTGTTTATAAGTGCCATAATTTCTGCTGAGTCAGAAAAAACAAATACTACTGCACTAAATCCGAACAAAAACAAAACAGATCCGAGTCACGCTCTCGGCGTATCATGAGGCTTAAGCCGCTAATACGGACACCCGACAAGGGAGCCGAAATAAACAAAATGTCCGGTGATTTCATTGAATTAGACGATCACAATATCATCGAATGTGCTGAGTCAAGGCCCGAGCATAAAAGCTGGAACACCCGCTCAATACAGGTTTGATCAATAGCGAAATACTATAGCCGCTCATGTTTGTTACGATGTTCTACTACTTGATCAGGGATTTCTAGTTCCATATCATCATCATCAAAACCAATGTAATCTGTTATCATAAACAAAAATATATAAATTTTACTAATACTAATAAGGGTATTATAATTGCTCGTGTTAATTTAGTTATGATATTCGACTACTTTATCAGTTTTTTGTTATCATAAATGCGAATATCCAAAATTTACCCACAAAGCTGCTCGTGTTCGTCACGATGTTCTACTACTTTATCAAGGATTTTTAATTCTATATCATCATCAACAAAACCTATGTAATCTGTTATCATGAATGAAAATATAGAAATTTCACCAATAGTGATATAATGTACCTATTATATCTACTCGTGTTCATCACGATGCTCGACTACTTCATCAAGGACTTTTAATTCTATATCACCATCATCAACAAAACCTATGTAATCTGTTATCATGAATGAAAATATAGAAATTTCACCAATAGTGATATAGTGTACCTATTATATCTACTCGTGTTCGTCACGATGCTCGACTACTTCATCAAGGACTTTTAATTCTATATCACCATCATCAACAAAACCTGTGTAATCTGTTATCATGAATGAAAATATAGAAATTTCACCAATAGTGATATAGTGTACCTATTATATCTACTCGTGTTCGTCACGATGCTCGACTACTTCATCAAGGACTTTTAATTCTATATCACCATCATCAACAAAGCCTATTTAATCAGTTATCATGAATGAAAATATACAAATTTCACCAATAGTGATATAGTGTACCTATTATATCTACTCGTGTTCGTCACGATGCTCGACTACTTCATCAAGGACTTTTAATTCTATATCACCATCATCAACAAAGCCTATTTAATCAGTTATCATGAATGAAAATATACAAATTTCACCAACAGTGATATGTGTACCTACTATAGCTGCTCGTGTTCATCTCGATGCTCGACTACTTGATCAGTGATTTTAATTCTTCTTCACCGTCGTCATCATCATCAATAAAATTATGTAGTTAGTTTATGATACTATAATTATCATTAAGACAAGTGTTATTTGACAAGTGTTTGTATGGAGTGAAAGATCTTTAGAAATTTTTCGTGCAGACAGTGGCGTATTATTACTTATACTATACTAAACTTATACTATATTATACTATACTTATTGCCACGTATTAAGACTCATGCGCAATAGAAAATTACGTGAAAACTTGAGACGACATTTAATTCTTTTTCAAAATCAATTTTTAATATTGTCAGATTATTTTTAAACCAATTTGAAGGTGATTATATTCATTATCTTTGGGTATTATTAGAACAAACAAAATAAGCTACATAAGAGCAGAAAATAGAACCTAAACACGACTTCTTTTTTTAAATTTTGGGTGTAGAGGTTCTGGAAAATTGTGTTTGCTATACTCAAAATCATAGTTCTTAGCCTTAGGCTTCGTGTGCGCGTCCGACTCCAACTTCGCGAGTTTTATAGATCACTGATATAATTATCTGCTGGTTTTCAATACTAATGTCCATCTCTGTTATTCTTTCTACAGATGGTACAGTAACTAAATAATTGTAATAAAAAATTATGTAAAATGATATGCGAATAAAACTATACTTACATTGTAAACACCAAAATAAGAATTTCATTTTTCATTCCTCATTATAGATTCTAGAAGAACAATTTACATCTCAAATTATAATATTATGAGCATCCTTACCTTTACTCTATAATGTGTATATATCTAGTCTCAATTTCAAGCCAATCGTCTACAATCAAATTTTCAAATTGTATCTCAATAAAGACAATCTCTGTAAAACTTTCTCACCCTCATTCCTCATACTTTGTTTTTCAGCCGTGCTAACTGGATACTGGCTCGTTTTATCCAGAACAAACTTAATCCAAGTTTAATGAACAATGAGACAGACTCTTAATCAAACTTTGCAATTCGAAAAACTTTGATATATTCAAAATTGAATCTTAAGGCTCTTTTGGTAAAATACAAAATTTATCGACACCTCTAGCAAACTTAAATCATTTAAGTTCTATTTGTAAAGAACCAGCTGAATAAAAACCTATTTAACTTGGCGATCGTATTATTTGTTTTGTTTTGAAACTTCAGTTTTAATTTGCTACAGGCTTCAGTGCCTTTAAAGATATGAAGTGATATATTATACGCTACGTGCGTAACACCTCTTTGCAAGGTAAATATTTCATAAACAATTTAAATTAAATTATGTTTAATTTTACTCTTGTGGTTGAATTTGCTAAAGATGGTCGGGAATATTATTCCCGACCCTTAGAATAAACAGGTGTAATTCTACCTAATTAATAATAACCAAACCACTAATCTAATTTGGCGGCAAATGGAAAAAAATGAAATTGCGGATCTCCAATTATCGAAGATCCAATTCTCTATAATGGCGTTTGCCATTTCCCATTTTTGTGGGATCGTCTGTCGGCATTTTTTGCAATCTCGCCCCTCCTATGTCGGGGGCTGAACTCGGAGGTAATGTATGGTTATGTAGTATCGGAATTTACATAAAAACAATGTTTTTGTATGACGAAGGAAGAATTCGATTTAAGAACACCGTATTCCTTCGTAGAATAATATTGCGATTATGTATTATCAAACTTTTTAAAGAGTATTTTTAACAGGCAAGTACAAAATAATGTGGCTTAATCTACGTATTATAATTAATATTAAGTTTTAAATCTTGAAATAAAGCTATTAGTATACTATTCATTCATAGTTGAATAATAAGGGTTTTTCTGAATGTGGCTTTAAGTTTTAACTTTTAAGAGGTGTAATCAGCCACGGTGTACCATTATTTTAATACTAGTAATACTATAACCTACTACCTGTATTTTAATACTAGTTTTTTCTCACAGCTCCACCCGCGTATCCCACGGGAACACTGTACATTTTCAGGATAATAAGCCTATGAGTTAATCCAAAGCCTAAACTACTTCCAATTTACCATATCAAAATCCGTTTGGTAGTTTTTGAGTAAGAGATCCGTGCGTCCATCCATCCATCCATGTATCCATCTATCTATCCATCCTCACAGACATTTATAATAGTATAGTAATTTCTTTCAAGAAAACACATCTCAAAAATTATGTACATATAGGATATTGCTCGAAAATATTATATAGAGCACTTAAGCGAATATGCCGCCATATTGGAATATCATTGAAAACCGCTTACTAAAGCAACCTATTCAAAGCCACGCACAAGTTTCTGACATAGAAACGTCATCGTATGTCAAACGTCTGAGAGCAGACTCCTCGCGCCACCTCCCGAAACCCCCCCCTGTGATGTCAGCTAGCGAATTTTAAGGGTTCCTTAAACTCATAACTTTCGATAGGCAATCAAAGTTTAACGTTGAGATATTGGAGTAATTTATTGAAGATAATAATATTTTCATATTCCCTGGTTAGCTCAAGAAAACTGATCGATACGTAAAGTATTATCCATTTTAGGTTAGAATTTAAGAGATCTATGTCTCAAAAATAATCGTGTTGTTGATTTATTTATTTATGTGATTGGATAGCATAAAATACGCATTCAATGAACTAAGCTAAACTGCAGTATCATGTATAAAACATATAAAAAAACCTAAGACAGTTTTCCCTATCTAAGGATTACTAGAAAACTGTAGGTATTTACAAAATCATAAGGGGCACCGGCGACGGCGAAGATACTATAATATTAATATATCGCTTGCTATACAGTTTGTATGTTTGTATGAACCATCACAGATGGCTAAAATGCTATATATTTTCATAATACGTACTTCAATATGAAAAATATCCAGGCATCTTAAGATGAAATATTATAGTTACTTCGCCGTCTGTGACGCCTTTAATTTTCTCAAAACTTGCATTGAGATGTAACCGCTTTCGCCCTTATGACGCCAGTACTTACATCAATAGAATTGTCAGTATAAAAGATAAGGAGTAACTAGAATTGGTTAGTTAAACTGCAGATCTTAAGTATTAGTTGGATATGTTCATGCACAAATAAAATCTAAAAGCTACTTTCATAATTCACAACAGCATTGGATTTCTATGATCTTTATTTTGATTGCAAAAAATCTAAAGCCAATAATCCCATATTTGCCATTTCGTACATACGTTTGTCGCACAAAAACGTCAAATGTTACAGCGTTGAGGGGACACGTTTGGTATTCTTGACAAGTCTGGATGAGTGCTGTAAGAATTTCTGAGCACTCTATAAAAGGAACCTTATTTTTTGAGTTACAGAGTTGTCATTTGCTTACGTTCTCACAGTTTGTAAGGGTGTTTACAGCCGAATGAGCAGAAACTTCATTAATCAGCCAACAGTCGCGACAGTGCTGCAGCGTTGCCGTCGTGGTTCAATTTTTTCCTCTTGCTCCCTTACTTTAGATATTCGACGCGATTTCCTGGGATTCTATGAACAGGGTGGTCGTTTAATCAATACAATGTGCAGATGTCCTTTTCCGATCTCGTACATTATAACGTTATGTATCCCGTACACAAACTATATTCAACTAATAATAAGTGAATGAAAGGAAGGTTTCAATTCTTGTTAAAGAAACTCATATCCTCATGTAATCCTACGATAGCAAGTAATTAACTTCTTCTTGTAGTAGCAGTCGCGTTGATAAGGCAGACTTTTTTCAAACAACTAGCAAAATAAATTAAATGCCAGGTTTACGCAAGAAGTGTACAGGAATCAAGGTAGCTACAAATTTGAGCAATGTTATAAGCATACTGAATGCTTTACTGGAATATACCAACTCCTGTTTTTATCCTATGTTTTAATCCAGAGCTCAAACTACTACCAGACTAAATTTCATCGAAATCGGTTCAGTTCAGTCATGTTTTTGCATGAAAGAGTAACAGAGATACATCCATCCACTCTCACAAACTTTCACATTTATAATATTAGTAGGAGGAAGTCGTGCCCAATTATTATACACTAGTAGGTATGTATATATTTTTGAAAACAAACATTTGTGACCGAAGGCCCATTTGCATTTCAATGCATATTTTATCTGTGCGGCGCGGCGGAGCGCACTGTATCTCGAGTGAAAATATCACTGTTATCGGCACCCCTCACTCACTCTTTACACTCCATCCCGCGAATAATCCCTCTGGGAGAGGGGAAAGCGCTCTTTTTATATTTTTTGGTGTTGGAAATATCAAAAAATAGAAACCTTTTATGCAGTGATCGTAAATGTTAAGAAAACATTCATATATTTTCATAAATATATGTGAAGCCAAAACATTCAGTACAGTTTTACTGAGAATTGTGCGAATGGAGGAGTATTATATTTGGTACAGTTAACGTTCATGTGGAGGAAAGCGTGCTGAAAGTAATTTTTTTTTTTATATTTCTTAGTAATAATTAAAATTAATAAAAATAACAACAACACACACTACCTCAGATTTTAAACACACACAACGATTTTGAGACACGTTGACGTATGAAAAAATTTTTATCTGTCACAAGACTTACATTTTTTTAGAACTAAAAAAATCCGTAAAAAGTTCAATCTTAAAAATTATATGAATTATGAAATGCGAGTTTCGACCACAGGGCGACCGACCTCTATTACTTAGATATTACCTGGGCTGATTGATAACTGGCCGAAACGACGAACTTAAAAAAATGATACGCAAAAAAGGAATATTACATTATATTCTGGCATCTTTTTGAAAATAGAACGCCAAATTCGAATTTAATCGAACTGATGGAATTTGTTTGAGAGGACGTAGAACTTTCTCTATCGTAAATTTTCTTAACAATGGAAAGAAACGAAATTCGTGCGGTGATAAAGTTTTACGTTTTAAAAGAGAAAACAGCAACCCAGATTAAAACCAAGCTAGACAGTGTTTTAGGTAATTCTGCTCCTGCATTGAGTACAATTCACACCTGGGTAACTGATTTTAAACGTGGAAGACAGAGCTGCGAAGACGCCCTCAGGTCTGGCCGTCCAAATGAAGTCACGAATCCGGACATGATCAAAAAAATTCACAAAATTGTATTGAATGATCGGCGCTTAAAGTTGCCAGAGATAGCAGAGATGGTGAGCATTTCATCTGAACGCGTTGTTAATATTTTGCACCAACATTTGGGACTGAAAAAGCTTTGCGCGCGATGGGTGCCGCGTTTGCTCACTGTAGACCAAAAGCAACGTCGAGTGGACGATTCATCGGAGTGTTTGGCGCTGTTTAACCGAGATCCTAATGAGTTTTTGCGGCGTTATGTAACAGTCGATGAAACCTGGATACAACATTATACTCCCGAGACAAAAGAACAATCTAAGCAGTGGACTGAGAGCGGAAAACCTGCGCCGAAGAAAGCAAAAACGGTTTTGTCGGCCGGCAAAGTGATGGCGACTGTTTTTTGGGATGCTCGAGGGATTATTTTAGTGGATTATCTGCAAAAAGGAAAAACAATAAATGGAGAGTACTACGCAAGCTTGCTGCAAAAATTAAGTGAAGAAATCCAGAAGAAACGACCACATTTGGCCAAGAACAAAATTTTGTTCCACCATGACAACGCACCTGCACATACGTCAATGGTTGCAGTCGCCAAACTCCATGAATTGCGGTTCGAATTGCTACCGCATCCACCCTATTCCCCGGATCTGGCCCCGTGCGACTTCCACTTATTCCCAAACCTGAAGAAATGGTTAGGTGGCCAGAGATTTTCATCAAATGAAGAAGTCATTGTTGCCGTGGATGAGTATTTTGAGGGGTTGGAGAAAACACTTTATCAAACTGGTGTAACGGCATTGGAGAAGCGCTGGACTATATGCATCGAGGTAGAAGGAAACTACGTTGAGAAATAAATTTATTTTAAATCGATTTTTGAAGTTTTTCTTTGTCGTTTCGGAAACTTATCAATCAGCCCTCGTATAATGTCAAGTACAAAAGTACATAATTGTTAAATGCCATTGAAATAAGTGTTATCGATTTTTCATGCTAGCATTCATTAAATATATCTAAGATTATCTTGTAAACTTGTTCAAATTATATGAGCAAAGTAAGCATGAAAAACTTTTAATCACGTTGCTAATAATTAACTACAATTTTTATAAAAAAAACTATAACCCTAATACGTAAATTATACAGTCTATGTTATCCGGGCTATTATTACGAATCTATTGACACCTCATTTATTAAAATCGGACCAGTAGTTTAGGCGCTACGGTGGAACAACCATACATACATACATACATAGACTGCCAAAAACATTACCCTTCCTTTTAATTTCGCCGTAGTTGGGTAAAAAAAAGGTTTCTTAATTTAGATCTGAGATAGAAAACAGTAAAAAAAATTGGTAACAATAATCGAACTAACAAAACAATTTTTATGCCTACTTAATAAAACTACTATTTGTTTCCCGCGACTTTGTACGCGAAAAAGATCACGCGGGAACCGTACTTTTTCCAGTAATAAAAGTAGAGTATTTCTTTCCCGTAATATTATACTCTATAATATATTGTGTGTACACACACACACACACACACACACACACACACACACACACACACACACACACACACACACACACACACACACACACACACACACACACACACACACACACACACACACACACACACACACACACACACACACACACACACACACACACACACACACACACACACACACACACACACACACACACACACACACACACACACACACACACACACACACACACACACACACACACACACACACACACACACACACACACACACACACACACACACACACACACACACACACACACACACACACACACACACACACACACACACACACACACACACACACACACACATATTCACCTACAGACGTACATACGCGCTCGCTTTCCGAATAGCTTTTAAGATAAGTAATTGTAAAAAAAAAACAAAAAGAGTAAAATTATAGTAAACTATATTTCTCCTTGTAATAATAGTTACTAGCCTCACTTTATATACGAGTACTTCCCAAATTTTATTGTTTACGGCAGAGCGAGTTTCCCCTAACACAGGTAAACTTTACTTAAAAGGGGGTTTTGTATGTGTAAAATTTCATCAAAATAGAACCAGTACTTTCGGAGTCTATTCAATGCAAACAAACAAACAAATCTTTTCTCTTTATAATATTAGTGTACATAATTGTATATTTTCAATTAAACTATATATAAGATATGAATAACTAATAATCAGGTAAGCGCGTTATACAAATAAGTATGCACCACTAAACGAGATAGGTATTACTTTCATTTTCCACATTATATTTTTTGCTGACGCTCGGGCTACTTACTGTACTCGTATTATGATATATCAATTTCACGCACGGTTGACATTAAAGATCTTACTTTCTAACTACCAGTCAGTAACTGATCGATTGCGCGGAAAATCGCTCTGAATCTCCGTAAATATTTTGACGTATTCGAGAATCGTATTACAAAAATCGGCCTTCTTCATAACCGACTTGGATTCTTGATAAATCGGTCCCATGGGTCAATTCCGGCCAAACAGTAGCAAAATACAACAATGCTTCAAAGAAATTATATGTCCCCAAAGATTGCAAAGTTGAATAAAGATGTTCGATGTTTTAAAAAATATGAAACTTATAAGGCGTGTTAAGTATTTGTGGTTAGTTGTCTATCAAAGATTCTTAACGAAATGTGCTGAGTAATATTAAATGAACTGCATAATGTTTAGATTTAAGATTTCCGTTTCAGCCTGGTGACGTCCACTGCATAACATAGGCCTCCCCCATAGATGTCCGCGACCGGTCGCTCGCGGCCAGTATCCACCGACTCCCTGCGACTTTTCTTAGGTATTAAGGATTAGGATTACAGGATTTAGAAGTAGGTAAGTTTAAATGAACTACATAATTTGTAATCCTTAACGAGAAACATAAAGAATAACAAACAAAGATTGTTTTAAAAATTCAACTATAAAAAAATTGAGTATAATATTATCATAAGTTGTGTTTTATTTTTGTGATGCACCGCGTTTCATAGCATTTTACTCGTAAAACAACTATACAATAAAACTTATTAATTTCTAATACTCCCAAATACTTTAGTTCCAATTAACATTGAATTAAGTCTTAAGAAGTATTTTTAACAATCAAATTTAATATCGAAAAATACAATCTATTTGCACATAAAAGCGCAGACAGTTCAGATTGTACTGCACCGAAGGCGGTCGCAAAAAGCGCTCCGCTGAGAATGAGTAATGATGCCGGCTCCACGTAGTGAGGATTTTGAAAATACCGCTCCGTCGCAGCCGTAGACAATGATTGAAATTTAGAAAATAATTGAGTAATGGATAAGGTTTGCTTTATAAATGCCGCCCGTGGATCCAAACATATACCGTCGACTTAAAAGACTATTAGAATATCATATGGCGTTTTTTTTTGTGGGCATATTTATCAAACAAATCAATTTAACTTTTAACAGATTTTGAGCGTGTAAAGGTTTTGTGTCATTTTTTTTTAAATTTCATGATATTTTCTCTATGTTTACCAGATACTATTAGGTATGATATATAAGAAAGTAAATACGACTACTCGTGTTAAACAATTTTTATGCTACGAAAAAAACACAGCAAGGTGGGTGGGTAGACCATGGAAGTCCACGCTCTTTTGAAGTTTTTCCTTTTACTACGACTTTTTAATAGTTGGCTATTAAAAGTCGTAGTTTTTGACATATAAGGACATATTCCATCTATTACATAGTAAGATCAATCACACTCAAGACCACAGACGCGGCGGCAAGTCGCTCGCGCCGCTATTTTGGCAGTGCGATCCCACATTTTGTAGACTTCGGTCGTCAACGTTACAATTGTTATATGAGAGCACATCAAATCGTTAGTTTTTAGTTAATTAACTTATTATTCTCTCATATTTTTTACTGTGATTGTCATTTAAATAATTTTTATGGTACTAAAGAGAAAAATTTATTTTAGCATTTATTTTTTAAGAGAAATTTATTAAGAAATTCCTCGTTTTAGGTTAAAATTTGCTAGTTTTCCTAGGAAAACCAGTAGTTCCTTATAAGGCCAGTCAAAAATTTTACGGTTGGCCTTGCTAGAGTACATGAGCCTTACAAGGAACATCTATAAAACGTGAACATGTAAACACTTAGTTTTTAGTTTATAATACGTACCATTAAAGTTAAAAAAATATATAGGTATATTAATATTTCTTTGTTTTATAAGAAACGCCCTTAGTACGATTATTTTAGGTAAAAAAAAGTTTTTAATTTAATTTAAAACGCGTTAGCAAGTTATTTGGAATTAAAATAATACTCATTACTACTATTTTCAAATAATTTCCATTCATATATTCTTAGTTATACGATAGTGTTCAAGTAATGTTCGTTGAGTTTTTTATAGATGATAAAGATATATTAAGCGTTTAATGTTTTATTTAAATTAAATAACATATTATGTAGTTTTATTAAAAGCGGATATAATATTAATTATTACAACTCTATTTTTAAGTTGAACGACTGATTCAAAATAGTGGGCTTATTTGGAGCCCTGTTCCTTGGAAGGCCATTTGGAAGAGCTTAATAAAACTTAAGTTTGACAGATAGTGTTTAAAGCTGGGCTAAAAAAAGTAATCTATATGGTACACAATGAAACAAGGTATTACTTAAAAAAAATCTGTTATTTATTCAGTAAATAAACGAATAAAAAGAGTTTACTCCTAGAGTGGCCCTCGATGGTCCACCCACCTTAGAAAAACTCCACATAGCTGTAGATTGTAAGCTAATTAAACAAATTAATAGTTTCCATTGGTTGGTCGGTATTACATACACCGTTAACATAAAGAAAGCCTCACAGGAAAATTGTGACCAACTGAATAAAGTTTATCAGATAGAAAATGTTCTACGGACAAGAACTTCGTAGCCCTAAATAAAATTAAAGAAGCAGGCCTTTAATAAATAAAAATAGGTTCAAAGACAGAATTTAGTAGAACTACGTTTTATTTAAAATTATATATTTTTCACTAAAGAGTATTTTCAGTTAATTATCGTTTTGTTTCTTTCAATAGCCTTTGAGGACGTGGCTCGCGTTCTGATTAGGACTTTTACAAGACCGAGCTCTGCACAGGAGCTAAAGCCAGTGACTTTGCAAGTTTTTCTTGTATTCTTCGCCGTAACAAACAATTTGAGGAAACAAATTTTATAAGGTGTACTCACTAGCTTTCCGAACCTTACAATAATAATAATAAATTGTTATTTTATAGTAATTTTAAAAATATATTGCTTATTAGTGGTGGGTAGAGTTATTTGATTAGCAATATTTGATAAGTTACTGTTGCATATTAAAGTAGTTATAAAAAGTATATAATTTCAATGTCTGAATAACAGATGTCACTTTGATGCCTAAGACTAATTCTAAGTCTAATTTAGTTAGCCAAAAGGCTATCTAAAATTACCTAGTAAACGTAAGACATTCTCTTAGCTATGTATAGTGTAGACGTATCTGTGATAAGCATCTCTCTCATATGTATATTATAACGCGAAAATAAAGAAGATTCAATATAAGTGTTGCTGTATCATTGTTATTACCAATCTAACATTAGAAGGACATGCAAGAACCAAGGCGGCGAGCTCACAACAGGTACAACCCACCTACGATTTTCATAGTTCGTTTGTACCTACATACAACCTTTCATATATACTCCATTTCAACGTAAACTTAATCTAGATAGGCGTAAAACTTTATAAATGAAAATTAAATCAATAGCCTCGCCCGCGTTTCGTCCGAACAAAGCCCGGTGATACCTAAGCCGATCCTCCGCCAGAGAAAAATAGTAGGAAATCCATTAATAACTGTCACGACTCCTTGTTAAATGCATACAATACTCGGGGCTTTTTAAAAGACTCACAATAGCGACTTGGCTAAATTAAAAGTTTTTCGATACAGCGACTGCGCGGAACTGAAAATGGATAATTATTATGTACAGTGTGATGAATATACTTCCTACTATTTTTGATAATTATGATAATAATTCATTTATTTGCCGATTTGCAGTTCCTGTTATAGGTCGTTTAAGGAGTCAATAAATCCAACTAATTAAATAGTATGCAAATTATAAAACAATTCTTAGACTTATTAACAATTATTTTGAGAATCAATGAGAAAACTTAGCGATTAATTTAATGTTTCGCTGTATAAGAAATTATAACTAATCCACAAATTTGGATCGAAAGGTTTTGTGTTAACAAAGGTAAACGCTAGATGCTTTCAGTTTTAAACAAACAATATATTATGAGATAATGCTGGCAAAAATAATGATTGAGTTCATTATTTCAAATACGAAAATACAAATAGTTACTGCTGCTGGTAGAGAACCTATTTTTGGAACTCTATTTCGTAAAAAAACACATCCTACTTTCTACTACTATTATAAATGTTTGCAAGGATGGATGGATGTTTGTTACACTTTCATGTAAAAGTTGAGTCAACGGATTTTGATAAATTTGGTATGAAAGTAGTTTAGGCTCCGGATTAAAATATACGCTACTTTTAAAAAAAGTACAGTATTTCCGTAGGATACTGTATTTACGTGGGCCAAGGCGCGGGATAAGCTTCTCTTTTCATTAATTTATTTTACCAACTGTACCAAAAATGTCACAGCACAGGTTTGTAAAGGCATGCGTCGTCCAAAGAAAAAAGAAATAACTAATGATGTGAGGACTTCTTAAAGGACATATGGTCGGATTTACGCTTATGTAGTTCAGTGACAATCTGCAAAATTTATGACGGAAATACAAGTATTTCAAGCTTGAAACAAGTTTCTAGAAGACGTAGTAGGTAATAAATCTGTGCGGAAATCGTTCCTGCAGTATTAAACTTTTTACAATTGTTTCACAAATTTTCTTTAATGGTAAAATAAATAATTTTCAGTGTTTATTAAAACGATGAAATTCACTAATGCAAAAATTAGTACCTATATTTTATTAGATGTAATGTAGTATCGAATTTAGCGACTATTATAAATTAAATGCAGTACATTTTAAATTGGTTTCCAAAGCGAATAATGTCAAATCGTATCGGAATAACAAGTGGCATCTTAAGGTCAGGTCCCACCGCGAAAATACGCGCTACGGCGCTGCATTTTTAAGATAATATTCAAAATTGAACTTTATTCACTATACACGAAGATACACATTTCATTGCAGAAGTTCGAATGTAAAGTAAATCTAAATTTATGTCGAAGGCTCAAAATTTATGCCGAAGGCGCCGCTCGTCACGAATCGTCGCGGTGTGAATTGACCTTTAGTTCTCTACGACCCTTCAAAATTGACCAAATATTTCAAAAACATCTTCTCTCCTCAAACTTTGTTATAAACTTTTCCTGTCCCACGACTAGCAATATTTGATTGACTTATCAGTTGATCAGCTTACGCGGGGGCGCTGCTGTCCAATCATCGGGCGATACCATCGCCTCGTCCTCCGACAGCTGACGTGATCTCCCGCCATTGTTGTGACGTGGGACACTAAACAAACGAAATAAAAAAAAAGCATACTCTTGTTCAAGGCTCTACGCTTTATGTTAGTACCTAAGTACTTTCGGGTTAGTTGTAACATTAATTGTACCAAAGATTGAGGTTATTTCCGTTTCAGTTCTATCGAATATGTGCCATAATTCGCGGCCAAAAATATTTTCACTTCAAATGTATGTACTATATACTAAAAATATGTTTCTTCCCTATGACCGTTTTCTACATGTGATATATTCGCGATAGACGATTTTCCATCAAACACGTTTTGTAAAATGTAAAATTTACACTCAAAACTTCTGCATCCTAACGCGATTAAACTAGAATCGGATATCGATTTTAAAATTTTAATTACATCGAGATGGTAATTAAGGGAAGATGTCCTGACCCATTTTAAAAGTTTTATATGAACGATCGGCGCAAACGAGGGGAGTGATAAATGGAGAACATCAATCAGATGAATTTAAGTGTTACGAATTTTCACCATTGCTAAATTATCGTTATTAAGAACCCTTTTATTTTGAATCAAAGTTGTGACTTTTGAATAAGATGTATACGATTTGGTATCGATTGCTTTGGACGCAAGGAGTTTTCGCTTGGGTTGGTACTTGATACAGTTTTAAGAAAATTGGATTGAAAATTGGAGTCCACTACATTACCTTATTTTTTTCCATGCTATCTTTAATGTATCTACTATCTAAATGTAGTATTATGTGCTATTCATGGTGCTTACCGTTTTCATCTCAATATACATATAGCTAGTAAGGGCTAATTATTATTTTAATATTCTTGAGGTAGAAGCAAATTTGAATTTATAATAGAGGTGTGTTATAAGTTTGACGTGTCTGTCTGTATGTCTGTGTGTCTATCTGTGGCATCGTAGCTCCCAAACGGTTGAACCGATTTTGATCTAGTTTTTTTTTTATATTTGAAAGCTGACGTGATCAAGAGTGTTCTTAGTTATATTGTATCATCATCAGCTCGCTACAATTTTTTTTTAATTTTTAATTTTATTATTAATTCAACTTTTGCGTGTAAGTTTTACCATGCCCGTGCCCCGTACGTCATGTTCGTAATGTATTGTAGGTACTTGGAGCTATGGATAAGTTGTAATCAAACAATAATTCCCATTTCAGCCTACATAGTGTCATATATACAGTGACATACATATTCCTTCCAAACAATTAATATCTCAATTCAAATTACATATGTAACAAGTTATTGAAAATTACACGATATGCTTATTACATAATCAAAAAACTTGTTATTCAATAAAAGTATTCATTAATCAACTACCCAAACAGTCTCATATTTCATCATAATTAAAATCAATTAAGGAATTGATAAGAGCTCGATTGTGTACTAATACTCGGGGATAACATTAATAATCTGTTATCAAATGACGAACATTCGGCTACCGGGGTGACAGTTTGACCGTGGTGAGCTGCTGTAGGTAGTGTTGCCACTTTATTAATTTATGTTAACGAATATTTTGGCAGTATTGGTTTAAAATTATATACAAAAATTCAAGGTGTTGGTACCTATAACACCTTGATTTTTTATATAATAATAATAATATCAGTGTACACTTCACACCACGTCAATCTGGTCCCGTGGTAAGTTCTCGAAGAACTTGTGTTACGGGTACCAGACAACGGAAATATATTTAACAATTTTATGTTATACACATATTTAAAATTTTATTACATTATACACACATTTAATACACATCCATGACCCAGGAACACGGAAAAACTTTTTGTTCCTTTGTCGAGATTCGAACCCGCGACCCCCCGGCTTGAGCACCAACACGCTCAAACACTGAGCCACAGAGACCTCTGTGTGTGTCAAGTCGTCATATATCGAGGTCGTCAAATATTGATTTGAATAGCTTTTATTTGTGTGTAAGTAGATTCTAATTTAATTTGTACGAATTTCAATATGAAGCATCCTACGACAGACTTCTTGGCGAAACCCTGTGCATTATTTTGAAGACCAAAAGAATATACACTTAAAACTAAGAATTTATCTGCCCAACTATAAATCAATATTCGAAAACGTAACTCAAAATGGGCGGTCTGTTTCAAGCAAATGATTTATAATATATAAGATCATTTAGTACCATTTTAATTTGTATCTAGAGCATTATATTATGTATTATGTATTACATAATGTAGATAATAAATGATATGCCGCAATATGAATGAATTTAATAAACAACAATTTTTATTTTATAGTTTTAACAAGACCCATCGTAGAACAAGAATTATAAATGATATTATCTAGTTATTAATGTATATTTTGTTATAATACTAATTCTTCTTTGTAGAATAATTAGTATTTTTTAAAAATTAGTAAAAACAAAAGTTTCACTAGAGACAGGATTGTTCCTGTCTCTAGTGAAACTTTTGTTTTTTTGGTATGGTTAAGAAGAATATTTAATTTTTCCAATGAAAACTCAGTTTTAGTACCTGTATAGAATGGCAATGCTACAAGTATGCTATCAATATCTTATTATTATTAGCTATCCAATTATTAAAAGATATTTTTTATTATATTATTGAAATTATTGAAAGAAAATTTTCATGTAAAATGCTACGGGCGCATCAATGACAAATATACATAAAATGGAGCTCGCCTGTGTAAAACTTTTCTCAGAATGTGTTCATACCTCCTCAAGGGAGCACTGACACTCCCCGAGGCATGATCTCCATCCATATTATACAGGTTCAGCTACCGATAGGTGAACGATACGGAATAAACAATGGCATGGCTACATTTTATCGTTACACACTTATCGTCATCAAAAAAGTCATTTCAATTATGTGTTCTTCTTTTCAATCAGAGATGCAGCCATATTGAGAAATTGCCACGTGATTGATTATTATTATTGTCTTAATTTTTTAAGTAAAGATATATTTCATAAACATCACAGGTAACTACTACTAGTAACTACTAACTACTTAGTTTGAATAGATTTTGATGAGTATTAGATTATGAGTATTTCTCAAAATAAATGTAAGTAAGTACGTGACGAAAAGGTAGCTTGTGAAATAATCCTCGGCAAAATTGTGTTTTTTTTGTATGATTAATTAAAAAAATGAACTTTTGAACTTTATCTCGCTTTATGTGTAGGTTACATTTATTTAGAGAAACTCTCTTTTGACTTATGCCTTCCGTGTCAGTGTCACTACAAACGTGTTCGCTTCTAAGATGTATTTCATCTGCGTTTTACTCATTACTAAATAATAAATCAATAGTTTTCTTCTACACGTCCAGTGTCGACGAATACCTACGCCATCTATTGACGTTAATACTAATACTATAATGTGACATGCCTGCTCATAGATGACCTTAGATGTATAATTGCTAAGATTGTTTTACGCGTAACGCCCTCTTTGGACGAGTAGCTTTAGCTGTTTCAGTAAGATAGCTGTTCAAAACATAGTTCATGTTCTTTTATTTTAACTAGCATTGATTGCCCGCGTGAAATTAGGTTCTAAACTTTCATCCCCTATTTTACCCACCTAGGAGCTGAATTTTAGAAAACGCTGAAATGCGTCATTCATTATTTTTTCCGTACTCAATTGATACGAAATATCGTGCAAATATGAACCAAGGAATAAAAGGCTTCATATAAACTTTTATCACCTATTTAACCCCCTTGGGAATCGAATTTTGAAAAATCCTTCCTTAGTGGATGCCTACGTCATATGAGAAATACGTGTACAAAATTTCAAATTTCTAGCCTTAAGGGCTTGGCCTTTGCGTTGATACATCAGTCAATCAGCTTTTCCTTTTATTTAAAAAGATAGATTTAATTTATACAAAGTAAACAAATTCCTTTTGTAATTTCGTAACACACAATTTATAATAATGTTAGTTTTCATTTAATTTGTAATTTTATTATAATTTTTTATCAGTATTATAATTAGCATTTGTTATACTGGAAATAAAAGGCTTTTTGATTATTATTATTTCACTAACACAAGATGACTTAGTATTACCAATTATTGAAAAGTCATATTTACAAATATTTTTATGCGGCAGGATCGCTAAAACAATATAAATAATAGTAAAGGGAACTTAAAATTTAGGTAATACATCTTACATAAGAAATTCTTTTTATTCTGATGTCGAGTAGTTTCATGGCTTACCCCTAAATGACACTTTGTTTAATTTAAATTATGCTCTACCTTAAATACATTTGTTACACTACTTTCCCTAT